>KZ452001.1:3978287-4164720 GCA_002786265.1 Apostasia shenzhenica
AAAAATGTGAATAAAATACATACATATATATATATATATATATTATTATATATATATATATATATATATATAGGTTAATTAATAAGGTACTAATATTTTTGTAAGCTGGTTCTTCATATTGAAATAATACATATTGGGTCCTGAGTCTGTTAACACGTGGTTTCAGTGCTGCATCTCAGCCGTACACGTGGTGCCTTGAGAAACACGCTGACCCTCTATTATAATTAGTTTTTTCTCAGGTCTCAAACCTCGTCGTTGAGGATTAAGCTATAGCAATCCTGTGGCATTGGACACGACCTATCTTAACTCTCCCCAGACATCGGCCACGATATTTCGAGCCATTTTCCAACACCATCGGTGACGATATTTTTCAATTGCACCTATCGTGTCAGCGTGCCACGATCGCACCATTTCCAATGTCGTGTGTTTCTTCCAGCTACGCAAATCAAGAGTCCGCATGCTCTAGCTACTACAGATTCCCAGGAGAATTGCGAAGATCAAGGAGGCACGCTCTCCACCCACTACTTTCAGCTCCTCCAATGGCTGACAACAATGCAACCACCAGCATGGATTCAGCAGTTGAATATATTCTCCTCTTCCAGAAGACCCGGGCCGAACTCCGTTGTCCCCCGCGTATAAATACCCTTGAACAGGTTTTAAGAGGGGGCTTGGATCCGCTAGATTTTTTCTTTTCTACAATTACCCTTGTACTAAGCCCATGCTGCTCTTTCTCTTGAGATATAGTGAAAGACTTCAAGCTGATCCGGTGGGCGTAGGGGAGCTTATCCCTGAACCACCTTAAATCTCTGTGTGCTCTTTTGGATGCTTTTCTTTCTCATTTGAGCCTTGATGATCAGGCTTAACCCTCGGCATACTGCTATCTCTTAGGATTCCTCCTTCTCACGTCAATATTTTCTGGTGCTTTCATTGAGACTTCGAGAAGATGGTGGCCAGGACACGTGGAACTAATTCCGCAGTCCACAGCACACAAACAGGTGAACCTTCTGTCAAGGCTCCAGGCGATGAAACGTCAGCCTCGACTTCCCGGCGTCACCCCGGATCTACTTCTTCCTTTAGAGGTACTCGCATATCAGAGCTGCAAGGGATGCTGGCCAATCTCACTGATTTGGTTACTGGCCTTACAACTCAACAGGCCGTGTTTTTCAGGCAAACTCAGCTAGTTTGTTCTGCCGTGCTGTCGCCAACCCCTCTTTCGTCTGTTACGGCGGTCTGTGATCCTCTCCCGCGGGTAGCGACGGTCCGTGATGCTCTCCCGCGGGTAGCGCCGGTTCCTGAGCCTCTCCCATTGACTGCGGCGGTTCCCGTCCCTCTTCCTGCTGGGGATCCCTCTGTTCAGTCATCTAGTTCCTCCCAACCTCTCAGGTATCGTCTCCCTCATCCGGAGGTCCACCAAAACCAAAATCCTCTTCCACCGTTTGCTCCATGTCCACTCCCTCAGCATACCTTCTTTCCTCCAGCCTTCCCTCCTTTTTTGGCTGGGAGAAACTCCCTCTTTCCAAGCATTCAGGCTCTTTCAGGCGGACCTGATGCCTTCTTCGGCTCGCTTGACGGTAATGCTTCTTTCTCAGACACCATCCGTCAAACGCCGGTTCCTGAGGATTTTAGACCACCCCGACTTGAAGCCTATAGAGGTACCACTGACCCCCGCGAGCATATTCAGGGGTTTGAGGCTGCTATCCGCTATTTTTACCTCGACGAAGCCACCAAATGTCACCTCCTGGCTAACACTCTAAAGGGGGCAACATTCAGCTAGTTTGTCAAGCTGCTTCGGGGTCACATCTATTCCTATGAGCATCTGAAATGGGAACTCATCGCTCGTTTCATCGGTCGAACACGAATGGTCGTGTCCGATATGGTTCTCGCCAACATCAAACACGACGAGAAGGCAAGTCTGCGAGACTACACTAACCGCTTTTTCACGTCGGCAACAGAAGCATGACCCCGCTGTTGCTATGTACGACTATCGGAGGGGACTCAAGAGCGGGGACTTGTCCAAGTCCCTACAACTGGCGAAGCCTCGGAGTTACCTGGAGCTAGTCACGAGGGCTAGTCAGTTTGTGCCACTGGAGGACGCTGAAGCCTTTCCCCTCAATGTTTCCCGTACCAGCAAAGAGAAGAAGAGGAAACATCGAGCACGATGAGTCGTAGGAGCAAGAATCGTGGCAGAGAGGACAGGAGGCCGCGCCAAATTTATGAGCAGAAGCACTTTTTTTCCCGGCCGCTCACTGAAGTGTACGCGGTGGCCGTAAAACAATGTTGGGTTTGCCTTTCAGGACCCAAGCCATCATCGCCCGCTGGAGTAGATCCGGATAACTATTGTGAGTTTCACGGGAACTATAGGCACAGGCTACACAAGTGTCGCGCGTTGAGGGCTCTGCTTAACAAGTTGGCGGATCAGGGTAGACTCGAAGAGTTCTTGATCATGTCGCCTATATCCACTGCTGCCCAAAAGGGCAAGGCCCCAGAGGAACCTACAGGGCCTTCGGCTAAGGCTCCAACACCACCGTCGGGCTCGGGTCAGCCGACCCGATCCTACCTTCCTGCTGCAAGAACCATCAACGGCATCTTTAGTGTTGATCCCACCACTTCTCTCCGCCAAGTGATTGAAGTCGGCGGCATCTCTCATATCATACGTGCGTTATATGTGGATTCTCTTTGATAGATGAACCAGTCATTCTGATGGATGGGATTTAAGTCTTCACTCTGAGTTGTTGGTATTTTCCTCTTAGATTGTTATGATGATTATCTTATTTCGTACTTGAGTGTTTCTCGACTTGTTCTTTTATTCTTTGTTTATTCTTTTTGTATGAAATGTTAGACAAATTTTTCAATTTGATTAGCTCTCACAGGAGAGGTGGCAGAGGAGGCTAGCTGAATTTAACATCATATTCAAATACAATTAAATGCAAAAGGAAAAGTATCTTTCTCTTCGTTTGGTTCGAGCTTTTTTTTTGAACAAGAGAAAAAAAATATTTTATTTTTTAAGTTTAATAAGAGAGAAATTTATTTTAATATTAGAAAGTGTGTAAAATGTGAAATACTTTAAATTCTAATATTCGTATTTGCATTAAATGTGAAATAAAGTTGATTTTTATAGTTGAAATTTGTATTGGGCAAAAAAAGTAGCTCCAACCAAATGAGGCAAAGTGTGGGCCGCATGTCATGTGGCGCAGTCTTATCAGTCTTAATACAAATAGCCCCCCCTAATTAGAATTCTTGCTCATCATTAAGATTCTTGATTTCGTTAATTGGTTATTAAAGAGGCCGCCCTTTTGTTTTTTTTTCAAAGAGGCCCTCCGTTTGTTGCCACCTTGAAAATAGAAATATTTATATTTACAATCTAGAAACAAATTTAATAATTTAAATATCTAAATTAAATTAGTAGTACTCTTGATCCCCCATACTCGTAGATTCTTTCCCCTTCTCTTTTTTGTTTTTAGTTTTAGGGTCTATAGCATAGTTGGGCAATGGGCGGGTCGGGTTTGGCATGGGCCGGGCTTAACCGAGCTTTGACTGAGTCAAAGCGGGCTCGGGCAGGGCTTACCCACGGGCCTAAAAGGCTCGAAATTTATATCCAAACATAAATTTAAGTTTTAGATAATTTGGCATGCTATATTGCTATCTACGCCTTTTATAATTACATATTAGTATAATTTTATTTAAGTTGATAATTATTAAAATCTTATGATATTTTATCTAGGACATAAATTTAAAATAATTAAACAAATTAGTGAATAGTGATGTCTAACGGATGTTAAATTAATATATTAGAATATTTAATGGTAAAAATTTAAACTATTATTTTTAACTTTACAAAATAATACAGATTATCAATCAAATTATATAAGACTCTTCTAATAATAACAACAATAAATCAATATATCTTAAAAATGTAAACCTTAGCATAAATTTATCATTAATTATACTCATAAATAAATTTAAAAAAAAATCAATATTATCATGAAAATAACATAAATAATAAAGATAATTAATTTGAAGTTTAAGACATGAGAAGTAGACCTGGGCAATGGGCGAGCCGAGTTTGGCATGGATAGCTTAACCGGGTTTTGACTAAGTCAAATCGGGCCCGAGCCGAGCTTAACCCAGCTTGCGGCCCAAAATAGTTAATAAAACCCGTTCAAAATTTATCCGACTTTGGCTAACCTATCGGGCCACCCGCCCAATGATCAAGTATAGTCTATAGGCATGTTTGGCACCTTCTCAAAAATATTTTATTTCATAGAGATAATGAGAAAGAAATTTATTTTAATATTGAGAATTATGTAGGATTTGAAATAAAGTTAATTTTAAAGTTAAAATTTATGTTGGATGTAAAATAAAATTGATTTTTAAGATTGAAATTTGTATTAAATGTAAAAATTAATTATTGAAATTATTTGAGAAAAATTCAAAATATTAATAAAAAAACTAATTTTTGTCTCTCGTGATGATCGTTGCGCTTGTTAATTACTCGTTTGACTCAGAGTTAAACATTTCAGAATTAATGCAAATTTTATGAAATGAAAATTGTAAATAATCATCTCAGAGGATATCAAGTATATATATCAAATATAAATATTATTCATTTTTAAAGTAATAGATATAAATATTTATTTTTTTGAATTAAATGAGTAATAAAATCATTTTAGAGTTATAAACTAATTTTAAATATTAAACTTCATGAAATTTTTTTTTTTGAGATTTTTACATACAGGACATGAAATTTACACGAAATTACGCATTTTACCATCAATTCATAAATCTTATCACTATCACACTATATTCATTTAAATTTTATGCATTTCACATATTTCATATCATATTTTTTGACGGTGAACTTCACATTTTTAAATTGGCCTTGATCTTAACTATATTATTAATATATTAATTAAATACTATAAATAAATTAATTTATATAAATAATAATTTAAATATTTATGAATTTATGTATTTTAATTTATTTATTCTATTTAAAATTTTCAATTATGGTGCTGAATTTAAATCCATTCACGTGACTATAATTTTTAATTGAAGTAAGAAAATTGATGTGTTTACAGTAAAAAAGAAAAATATATATTAGAATTTAAATATTAATGAATTTATGCATTTTAAATTTACATATAATATTATAAAGTATATATGAAATATGTGAAATATGTGAAATGTGTAAAATTTAAATGAATATAGTGTGATAGTGATAATATTTACGAATTGATGTAAATTTCATGTTCTGTATGTAAAAATCTAATTTTTTTTTACTAGCTAGTAATCTCTCTCTCTCTTTCTCTATATATATATATATATTGATATATAAATATGTTTGGAGATCATTGCAAATATTCAAAAACATTAAAATTGTAAATGATATTTCACTTAACAGTACCTAAAATGCATGCATTGATTTGAACGCATGCAATGCTAACTGAAGAGAGATCAGGGACGTATAGAGAAATTAATACACAATATTGAATTATAATTTATAAGCTCTGATCCCCAAGAGAAAATTAAATTAAAGATGCATGGGCTAATTATATATAATTAATTTATCGCGGAAAAATAATTTTCAAGATTGCAGTAAGTGGAGGGCGAGCGTGGTCCGGTGCTTCATCGAAGAACATCCATATCATGACGCCTGGAATGGTGAGGGATTCATTAATCACCACCGTGGTGGTCATCACAAAAAGATATTGCAGGCGTACCTCAAGTTGACCATTTTTGTTTCGTATCTCAATTACTCGGCCTTTGAAGATGTGCACCTCGGGATATTCCAGGTGCGTTAATATTGCAGCTGCCGAGATTGAGAACCAATGCACCACTTTATAATTGTACGCCGAAATCGCCTCGTGCGCCACTCGTGCCGCCAGGTTGGCGAAGGTAACGGTCGGCCCTTCCAGCGGCAGCTCTCTCCAATTGGCTGCCGTCGTTGTGCGCATCGTGCCGGCGAGCAGGAGCAGGAGGAGAACTGCGATGAGGGATGCCATGCGTACCATGCACGCGTCGCACAACTTCTTGGAGATCGATGCCCGTTAATATTCTTGTATTTATAAGCACTGCAACGTACGCATTCTTTCATTAATTCTCTCTATTATTTGACCGCAGGGAATGACGTGCGACTCCATGCATAAACAATATAATCACTAGGTTAGGTTAATTGTATTAACGTTGTTAACTTTTTCTTTTTGTGCTACATATAACAACAACAATTAAGCCTTTATCCCACTAGGTGGGGTCGGCTATATGAATTCTTTGTTTCCAATGCGCTCTATCAGTTACCAAATTCTTATCTAAGTTTAAGTAACTAAGATCACTCCTTATAATTTCTTGTCATGTCTTCTTTAGTCTCCCCCTTCCTCTTTGTACATGGGTAAAATCCAATAACTCAATTTTTCTAACTGGAGCTTCAGTCGACCTACAATTTAGATGTCCAAATCATCTAAGCCGACTTTCTCTAAGTTTATCCTTAATTGGTGGAACACCAATTTTCTTTCGGATATACTCATTTCTCATTCTATCCTTTCGTGTATATCCACACATCCACCTTAACATCCTCATTTCTGCAATATTTATTTTATTTGTATGTTTCTTTTTTATAGGCCAGCATTCAGCGCCATATATTATCGCTGGTCTTACGACAGTTTTATTTGGATGGGATTTTTCTATCGCACAACACACAAGAAGCATTTCTCCATTTTACCCATCCTGCTTGAATCCTGCTAATAACGTCATTATCTATTTCGTCATCATTTTGTATAATTGATCCAAGGTATTTAAAGCGCTCACTCTTTTTAACAATTTGATCACTAATTGTCACATCTCCAATATAATTATTTCTTTTTTTTTTTGACTAAATGTGCCTTTTTTTGCTACATATATATATAAAAAAAAAGCTAGCCCAATTAAAAGAAGGGCCTCTTTGAAGACTGCACATATAATTATTTATATTTTCAAGTGACATCAAATGAAGGGCCTCTTTGAAAAAAACAAAAGGGCGGCCTCTTTAAATAACCAATTGACGAAATCAGGAATCTTAATGATGAGCAAGAGTTGTTAGGGGGATAATTTGTACTAAGGCTGATAAGACTGCACCACATGGCACGAGGCCCACACTTGGATTTTTTTTGTTTCCATTCAATTGTATTTGCAATACGATGTTAAATTCAGCTAGCCCTCTCCGCCACGAAAAATACTTGGGCTCGGACGTCCGCACTTCAGACCCTCAATCAGTGGGCACCACGTGTGCCCGGGCCCACCTGTATAGCACACGTGGCGCTCACTGATTGGGGGTCCGAACATGCGGACGTCCGAACCCAAGTGCAGCTCCTCCGCCACCTCCCCTGTGGAGCTAACACGAGATAGGGAGAGTGAAAAGAATAAAAATGAATTGTAAAAAAAAATGAAAAATGGCCATATTATTATGTCACAGATCTATATATATATATATATATATGTTTAATTCGGTTGAATGAAAAAAAAAAGTTTAAAAACATTTTGTGATTTTTTTCAAAAAAATGTATATAAATAATATGAAATAAAGTAATTTTTTAAATTTATTAAAATAAAAATAAAAATAAATAAATTTTTTAGGAGCAATTGAAATTTTTATTTGTCAAACTACTTCAACCTGAAGTTCTAAAACGGTACGCTGCAGCAAACAGCAGAGCTGTAGAGAAGGTTAACAGAGGCCTCCTTCGGTGTGACATCATAATCATGCTAATTTTAAAAAAAAAAAAATAATAAATAAATATTTTTTAATTATTTTATATAAATTTCAATATAAAATATTATTTTATTTCATATAATTAATATTTTTTAATAAAAATATTAATATTATTTCACACTTTAAATTAAAATATTAAATTTAAATATTTCGATCCAAAATGTAAATTAAAATTAATATTTTTATTAAAAATTATTAAATATATAAAATAAAATAATATTTTTTATATTAAAATTTATATAAAATAATTAAAAATTTATTTATTTATTTATTTATTATTATTTAAATTAGTATTATTTGGATTCTCACATAGAGAGAGTGGATGCGCGCTGATACAAAACAAAAATTAAAACTTTTATTATAAATAATTATTCACAAGTACTAGAAGAGATCCAGATGTAAATAAGACTACACAAATAATAATTAAATTAAAATCAACAGATAAAATAGTTGAAGCACCGGCCGCCAACATATATATATATATATGTAATTAAAGACTAATTAATGAAAGATGGATTAATATTCCTCCAAATCTTAGGCCAACCAAATAAATATCTGTTTAATTTGATTAATTCAGTTTCATTTTTTATTTGAAAATTTTTCTCTAATGATATTAAATATTATTATACAAATATCTACATAATAACTTTAATACAAGAGTAATTTAGCACAAGAAATAATTTAACTAATTAAATAAAAAATCTACCTCGACTCTCAATAACAGTTTATAAAAATTATCTAAGCACATGAGATAACTCAATCGCATCACCACAATAAACTTAATAAAAAAAAAGACAGCAAGAATTCATAAATAATTGCGTAATCAGCTTCACAACATAATCAAAATTACATAATAAAATTAAATTTATATGTAAAGTTAACTACTTTAATAATCAATTTTTAAAAAAAATTATTTAATAATCGATTAATTGGATCAATTTGATTTCTTGTGAAATTGAACCCAAACAGATTAATCGAAATAATCAGAATATCAAATAATATTCACCAAATCATTAAATTTATAAAATGACTCAGTTTAATTTTTAAGTTATAAATCATTATTTGCCCACCTCCATCAGATCTAGCGGGTGCATGCATGCATTATTAGTTAATATAATAATAACAACTAAGGTATCTTAGGTCTTATTTGACGTGAGAACTAAAATAAAAATAAAATGATACTAATTTAAAAATAATAATAATAATAATAATTAATAATTTTTTTTAAATCATCCTACACAAATTCAAATATAAAAAATATTATTTTATTTTATATGCTCAATAATTTAAAATAAAAATATCAACTTTATTTTACATTCTAGACCAAAATATTTAAAACGAGTATTTTGATCTAAGATGTGAAATAAAATTTATATTTTTATTAAAAATTATTGAGTATATTAAGTAAAATCTTATTTTTTTATATTAAAATTTGTGTAGAATAATTAAAATAATTTATTTATTTATTTATTATTATTATTATTATTATTATTTTAAACTAGTACTGTTTTGGCTCTCGCGTCAAACAGGGCAGTGTGGTCTTGCTAGTTGTAATATTTTATTTGATTTGAAGCAAACATGTAAAATTTTAATATGCGGAGGCTAATCAACAATAAAGTGTTAATCTCAATTACATGAGTGTTACAATATTTTAAAATATGTGGCCCAATGTAAACCTAGGGATTTATTTGTGAACCATTGTATAAATTTTAAGAACTCAAAGATCTATACTTAATTTACCCTATAATTAATTTATAATGATAATTATTTTATTATGCAGCTCTCATTTTATGCGCAAATGGCCTTTAACTACAGGAGTACTTCTTGGTTCATTATTTAATTTAATTTTTTTGATAAAGCATTATTTATAGTTTGGGCCCTGTGCTTTAAAATACTTTCCAGTTTCTATATAATTAGCTGCTGAGTCTTTTTTTGTTTTTTGTGAATTAAATTATTATGCAGCTGGCTTCAGATAATATAATTTGGGCAAATTACGCCCAGTACCTTGAGTTTAATGCTTAATATCGCATAAGTTCAAGTTTGTAAAATTATAAAATCAGGATCCCTGAATTTTTATAAATTATTAAATGGGTCTTTTTTATTATTAAAATTTTTTAAAATTACCGTTTTACTCCTGCCCCTCTCTCTCCTCCCGAACCGCGCCCGGCGGCCGAGCGACCCGCACGCGTGCGCCGGATTGGGAGGAGAGAGAGAATAATATGGGTAAAATGATAATTTTTAAAAAATTTAATATTAAAAAAATAAAAGACCCATTTAATAATTTATTGAAACTCAAGGACCCTGATATTATAATTAAAAAAACGTAAACTTGAGTCATATTAAACGTTAAACTCAAAAACCTTGGCATAATTTGCCCATATAATTTCAAGCACTAACTCTTCTGCTGGCAACTGGCAACTATATGTAAAATTCACCAAGCAAAATATATGATAAATTATTGATAGGTTCTTACAGTTTATTTATAATTATATTGTAATATATAATTTTTAAGAAATTAATCTAAACACTTATTTTGTTTTATTTAATATTTTTATTTTAAATTTTAGGGTCAAAATTTCAAGAAATGTTAGGTATTTAATTAAGTAAAATATTTAAAATATTTAGATAAATGATAAAAAGTTATCATTAATTTGTTCTGAAATATATGATATCTTTGTCAATGAATTCAATCCATTTGGAATGAACTAATTTGAAGTCACTCTCATCAATCAACTGAAATTTAAAAAAAATTAAGATCGACTTGCAGAAATTTAATGCAAATTTATATTGTTTACAGTTTGCCTTGGCCAAAAAAGTTGAATGAGCTCATAAAAAATGAATTTCTTCAAAATTTGCAACAAATTAATATAAATAATTATATTTTCTCACATTATATATATGTATATATATATATATATATTAATATCACTAAATCTCTTTTATATCTTACAAAAATATAACAAATTATTATTTTTTGTCTGATCTTATTACTCAGTACTTAAGTCTGAGAAACAAATAATTATATTTGTCATTTCATTTCAAAGATGAATGATATTTTTACGTTCATAATTACATCTAGGTTTCTAAATTTATTATATAATATTATGCAGATTATAAATTAAATATTTAATATAAAATATAAATTTAAATATATATATATATATATTAATTAATCAAATTTATTTTTTAGTATTATAAATTTATAAAATACATAAAATATCTTTTTTTTTCTATCTTTTTTTGCTAGATGCGTGTTATCCCTCCCACGATACTGTTATGCTCTAAATTTAAAATCTAAATGTAATTTATGTTATTTTTATTTATCATTATCATTAATGAATATTTATATCTCTCATTCTATAAAATTTACATCTTCATCTCTGATAGATATACGTATTTGATATTTTTTATACAATTTATTTAGGGTTACAGATAGAAATATTTATTGATATACAAATATTCTTTTTTTTTAGAAAAGTTAAGTAATAAAAATATTTGAGTTATTGGATTTAACTTATATTAAAACTGGAAAAAAAATCAAATAAAATATAGTAAGAAAGCATAAAAAAATTTCATGTATTTAAAAATAAATTCAAACTTAATATTTTTTTTGAAATTCATAAAAATATTTTTAAGAGAGACATATGTGTATCCCACAATGGAGAGAAAAGTCGGAGGGAAAGTCTGTCAAATGAAAAAAAAAATTATTTAACTACAACAATAATAATAATAACCACCAAGCTTTTATTTCACGATTTTTTTTAAAATTAATAAAAATATTTTTAGGAGAGACATGTGTATATCCCACAATGGAGAGAAAAGTCGGAGGGAAAGTCTACCAGATGGAAAGAGCTATCAAGACTATTTTCGAACATTTCAAAACTTTGAAATTATTTTATTCTCCAAATTGTGTTATATATTTTTTAGCAACATTTAATTAATTGTTATCTTGCTGCTATTTTATATTATTTAAAAAATATAATAATTTAGTTTGATAAAGAAGCAGGCAGGACCTCTTCGCATCGCTGCTCCTACATGCCATCTACCTAAAGTAGGGAAAACTAGTAGGAGGCGTGCCGTGGAGAGGTTGTGGCAAGATGGTTAGTGGATGTACTGTCCTGAGAAAGCTGACTGGAAAAATGGCTTATTTTAGCCAGGACCATAACTTTAAATTTATTTTAAAAAAACTTAAAAATTATTTTATATTTCATCCTACACAAATTCGAACATTAAACAATTACTTTATTTCGCATCCAACATAATTTTTAATAATATAATTCTGGTACTATGTATTGCACCTGACACCAAAATTATATTCAAATATGATTTCAAAATTGTGCATTGTATATATCACCAAAACTGTATTCAAATATAATGTACATCTCTGTTAATCATTTAACTCTAAAATTATTTTTCAATACAATTCTAGCGCTGTGTATTATATAATATTGAAATTGTATCGAATATGATTTTGAAACTGTGCATTACATATCACATCAAAATTGTATTAATCATGCAATATCAAAATTGTATTCGAGTATATTTCTAATTGGTATTGAACGTGATGCAAAATTTGTATTTAAGTATATATGGCCTCAAAGTTGTATTCGAACACGGTGCACACCCATGTCAATTATTTGACACCAAAATTATATTCAAAAATATTTTTTGCACTATGTATTAATTATGCATGTGTTGAAATAGTATTCAAATATGAATCTAAAATTATGCATTGCATATAACATTAAAATTATATTTAAATATAATAAAGACTCGTATTACATAACATTGCAATTGTATTCACATACAATTTTAGCACTGTGTATTATGCATGATGCCAAAATCGTATTCAAAACAGTGTATTGTGTTTGATATCAAAATTATATTTGAATACAATATACAATCATATTAATTACGCAATATCAAAATTATATTTAAATATAATTCTGGCACTATATATTACTCGTGATACTGGAATTATATTCGAATACAATTCTGATACTGCACATTACAAATTGTGCTAAAATCTTATTTATCATGCCTCAACTTGCTAACATAAGGTTAAACAACAGATCAATTAGCTAAGTCAGGGTGATCCTAAAATCAGCTTTAACATTGTAATTAAAACAAACTCAAGAGCTATAATATATATTAATAATCATAGGAATAATATCTAATTATATTATAAAAATTTTCTATGACAATTTGGGACCAAAGAGAGTGTGAGTGATCACCGGGGTAATATTCATGTGAGCAAATTAAAATTCTTGAACAAAGAGCGGCTCTTAGTAGGTTTTTAGGTTATGGGGTAAACAATGAATGTCCAATATCAAAAAGCGATAAAAATTCCTAAGCTATATAAATAGATAACGTGATCTCGAATAGTAAAGATGTCTTTTGGAGAAAATTTGTGAGGCTAATAATGAGAAACTTCATATATAATTAAGTATGCTTAAGCTGGAGTCATACTCAAATGGGTGACCTCTTGTGATGTACTCAAGTCACACAGTTTTTAGAAGCCAAAAGTTCGGGTGGCAATTCAAGTTGACGGGTTGGGTTTGGGTTAACCCTTTTTTTATCTTGACCAATTTATGCTTGACCCAAATCAGACCCATCTATTAAATTTGTTATGCATCAAGACTTTTTACCCAACCCATCATCTTGTTTATTATAATTTTTGAGATTATAATATAGTAAATTTAATACTATTTACTTTAAGTCAATATAACTATAAAGCTTAATTAAGAACATCAAAAATATAATTTAATTATGTAATATATATATATCTAATAATTAATATTAAAATTAATGCTAAAAAAATTACTAATTTTGCTAAATGGGTCATTGGTGAGTTATAATCAAGTTGATCTGCAAACCTATACTCAAGTTCTCTTAGACGGGTCTAATTCGAGTCAACTTATTTATTACTCATGCCTGGTTAAGTCAAGTTCGAGCCGAGTTCACGGGTAAGATTAAAAATTGTCACCCTTAGTTAAAGCAGATAATACCTTTACATTTGGATCACAAAATATTACAATATTCAAATACAATTTTGGCACTATGTATTATAAGTGATGCAATGGAATTATATTAAAATATGATTCCAGCACCACACATTATATGTTGTGCCAATGTTATATTGAAATATAATCGATACTCTAATAGTGTCGTTAATATTGCACCTGAGTGCTATTTTGTGTAGGCTCCGTAGTGCCATATGGCAAAATTTTATAGAATGTACGAATACATATAACGTATGATATCCCTTGGATAATATTATATTTTAAATTTTTTTAATTGCAATTTTTTTGATGGAATTTTGATTGCAAATTGAGTTGTATAACAAAAGTTGCATCATAACTAATATGTTTTTATTAATTTACATTTATAAACATTTAAATAGCTTTTCAATAAAATTATTTAAATACTCATATGATTCTTTGTACCTAAGAAGTTAGACACTAAAAAAGGAGAAAGACAATTATATATGATTTCCAAGGCAAGAGATAAAAAACAAAAGATTTAATTGAAGTAAAATGTATTAAAAATGAAGATCAAAGAGTATTTTTCATGAAAAAAATATCAAAAATAGATGGATGAGTTACTTTCAACAGCTTTTCAATGAAGATTGTGAAAATTCAATTGATCTTACAGAATTCACCACCCTAAAAGAAAGTAAAAATTACTTACATCCGACGTATTAGTAAAGCTGAAGTCTGGAAAGCTTTAAAGAAGATAAAATATATAAAAAAAAAACTAGGACTAGATAACATCCAATAGATGTTAGGGAGTGCTTAGGAGATGAAGAAGTTTCTTGGCTCACTAGATTATTTAATATAATTTTAAAGATTAAAATAATATCAAATGAATGGAGAAATAGTATATTAGTACCTATTTATAAGAATAAAAATGGTGTACAAAATTGTGCCAATTATAAAGAAATTAAATTAATGAGTCATACTTTAAAACTTTGGGAGATGGTGATCGAACAAAGATTACTCTATAATACTAAGGTATTAGAGAATCAGTTTTATTTTATGTCAGGTAGATCTACTATAGAAGCCATTCATTTATTAAGAAGTTTAATAGAAAAATTTAAGAAGAGAAAGGAAAACCTACATTTGGTTTTTATTGATTTGAAAAAAAACTTATGATAAAGTCTCAAGAAAAGTAATCTGAAGAGTTTTAGTAAAGAAAGAAATTTGCACTGCTTATATTCAAGTTATTAAAGACATATATGAAGGAGCTATTACCTGTGTTCGGACATAAGAAGGTTTGACTAAGGATTTTCTTATTACAGTTTGATTACACAAAGGCTCGGCTTCAAGTTCGTATCTTTCACAGTTTGATTACACCAGGTTAGCCTTATTCTTTTGCTCCGCTATCTCATTAACTATTCATTTCTTTCTTTCCTTGCAGGAATCCAAAGGATGGTGAGAAGCGCCGGGGTGCCCCCTGACTTTATCCATGGAGACCTTAGGCAACGCGTTCAAAACTGTCATGGTTCGCATGCCAGAACTCACATAAATGATAATTACTAGGGTCATCTATAGTCGACACCAAGAACAAGTTTTCTTGCAGTTTTTGTCTGATATTTTGGGTGGGTCGAATTAAAAATGCATCGAAGTGCAATGAGCTAAAAAGTATGATCAGTTCTATTCATGAAAAATTTTAGATAATTTCAAAAAATAGATATATTTCAATACCTAAAAGCCATTGTTTTCAACACAACACTGAACGATCAACACATTTTGAAGATGAAGATTCAAAAAGGAAAATTTAAGTTATATCTTAATTGGTTCACCAAAGAGCACACAGAGAGAAAATAAAATTGATGTATCATAAACTAAACATCTGAAGTTGAGCATCCCAGCATGCATGAAGATTAATGATGGATTTATGGTCCGGAGTATTGCTGTAGTAATTTCATAGATTGGACTTCATAACTCGACTGACGGAAGTTGTTCGCGGGCAGGCCATAGTAGATCATTTTTGCCACGATCCACCACCTTGATCTTTTTAATAAGAGCATGGCCGAAAAGTCGATCACAATATTCATTGACCTCCCATCTGCTTGTGGCTCCTTGAAAGCTTTAAGCAACACAGGAGCAACGATCCTTACAGGCATAATGGGTGAATGACCGTTTTCGTTATTGTACATCGCTACCAGTAACAACATGGTCTCCCTTGCAGTGTGAAAATTCTCAGGCCTTCCATCTAATAACGACTTCAACTCGGTTGCCATGGTCATGGAAGTGGTGGAGAGGATGAGGAGGAGGATAACAAAGAGATGATTGGTGGAAGTCATGGAGCAAGATCGCTTGGAGACCCACCGGCAGTGAGAGGAGAAGGCGAGCCGAGCCGAACAAACTCTTTTGCACTATACAATACGTAGAAGCTTGAGTCTTTTTCATTGCAAGTAGGGAATCAAGTGCTCTCTATATATATATAATCGGTGAGGTGTATCTAGGCTGGCCCATATCTATTAAATTTTTTTCAAAAATATCTAATAGAAAAAATCAAATGTGTAATCATATATCATACTATTCTAGAAATTTATATTTTTGTGCACAATATCTAAAATTTAAATTCACTTTGTATGTATATATATATATATAGAAAAAAATCACAGACGTTAGATAGAGGTCACTTGGAAGTTCACTAATTGATTTTGGCTATAGATTTTCAAATACATATGCTTCCAAGCCTTGAAGGATGAAAAGACAGATAGTAAGACAAAATAATATTTTAAATTTATTATAAATTTTAATGATTTTATTTTGAATCCAACACAAATTTTAATATTAAAAATTAATTTTATTTCACTTTTAACACAAATTTTAATATTAAAAATTAATTTTATTTCACTTTTAACACAAATTTTAACTTTAAAACTAACTTTATTTTACGTCCCAATTATATAAGATCAGCTTCTGTTTCAGCTCCAATCTGAAAGAGAAAGTCTAGATTGGTCTCTATCGCGTTAAGCCCAATTATATAAGATCAGCTTCTGTTTCAGCTCCAATCTGAAAGAGAAAGTCTAGATTGGTCTCTATCGCGTTAAGCTCATGCTTTTGTAGAAGCTAACTGCCATTAATGAAACATGCCAACACGGCCTTCTCTCATGTCTGGTGAGGTGAGGTGCTTAGATTTCCCTTCTATCATTAGTATAGACCCGATTGCCTTTTATTGGTATGGCTCGCAATCTCCGCTGTCCTCTGGGACATAGCCCTACGATTGATTGCCTATTCGTCTATCATGCTAATCATAACTTCATTCTCAATTATTTGGGTGCTTCTTTGGCTCTCACGAGAGTCTCCCTCTCTTCAATAAAAAATTAACTTTATTTTACATTTAACATAATGTTCAATAACAAAATATTTTTATTTCGTATTATAATATTAAAATAATTTTTTTCTTTCTATCTTATAGAAACTTAAAACATCTCAAAAATATACTCCAACTGAACGGGACTTCATGTCGACAATTGAGATCTCTTTGATTTATTTTATCTAACAGATTATTCCTCCATTCAAGGTTCATAATCATTGATGTCTGTGCCCTCTTTAGCTAGGAATCTTGCATGTTCTGATTCAAGTCATCCTGGTTGAATCTTATAAATAACTATGGTCAGTTCTAATAGCTACTTTGGGCAAAAACAATTTGATCGACTCTTTGGCGAGGAAGGGCTCTAAGACGGGGTTGAAGTTGTTAAAAGTTTTGGAAAAGAGAAAAGAGGGAGTCAAAAAGAGATTAAGAGGTCCACTGTGGAGGTTAGGTCAACTTCTTTCTCATTCCCTAAGATTACAACTACCCACCCTTCTCCTTTCTTGGCCGAATAATGAGTGACGAGAGGGACATAAAAATGAATCATCTCATATCAGAAAGAGAGAAAGATCCTCAATTGTATAAGTAGATAACATGATCTCAAACAGTAAAGACATTTTTTGGGGCAAAACTGTGAGGCTAGTGATAAAAAAAATTTATAGTTGAGCGTGCTTGGGCTCGAGTAGCACTGAGATGTGTAACTTTCTGGGAAGCGCTCAAGTCACGCAGTTTTTCAAAAATCAAAGCAAACAATATCTCTATAATGAGATTGCAGAATGCTACAGATATACAAATAAGTTTAAAAATAAATATCATCAAGATTTTTAAGATTATGTGATAACATCATGCAAGTCTACAGTATTACAATTTCATCATTTGATTTTTCGATTTTAGTAAATATATCATTCTTGACCTTTCCATTAAAGATATTAACAAAAAAAATTTGAAATTTCCTTTTAAATCTTTCTCTTCACTTTTCTTTAGTGCACCCCAATTAGATGAAAGAAAAAGGAGAAAAAGGATAAAGGGATGAGCATTTTTTTTGCCATTTTTAATTAAAAATTATATATTTCAATCACCTTTGTGACGCTTGTGGCTGAAGAGTGCGATGAGTGATCGCCGAGTAATGTCTTAAGAAAAAATTCACTGAAAAAAGCACAGCACCTGACAGACTTTTACGTTAATAAATAATGGTAAGAGGAGTAACAGAACGAATCATTTCACATTAGAAAGGAATGATAGTTCCTAGTGTGTATAAGTAGATAATATAATTTTAAATAGTAAATGCATTTTTTGAGAAAAAAATAGTAAGATTAATGATGAGAAACTCCATAGTTAAGCATGCTGGAATTGCAGTAGAATTAGAATAAATGATTTTCTGGGAAGTGCTTAAGTTACACAATTCACTAAAGCTAAGCTGGACAATACCTCTACATTTGGATTATGAAATATTATAACTTTCTAACAAACATTTGATAGAATACGGTAAAAATGACCTAGAGAAGTATTTATGTATCTAAATCTTAGCCATACATTTAAAAATATTTTAAAAACTTAAGGACTCCAATGAAAGATTTTTTTAAAATCATAGATGTGATTGCATATGACCGAAAATAGTAGAGAATAGTTGATGAGTGATGTCCTGAGAGAAGAAAATTAATAATGCAAGAATCAACTCCTGATATGCTTCTAAGCCTGATAAGTGGAAAGATGAGCATAGAAATGAATCGTGTTAGAAAATTAAATGTAATTCTTGAGTGTATCAGTAAATGACATTATTTTAAATTGTAGGGATGCCTTTTCAAGCAAAATCGTAAAATAATGATAAAAATTTTGTAATTAAAGCATACTTTAATTAAAATTAAAGTAATATTTAAATTATGCAGTTCTTTAAAGTAAAAATTAAATACTGAATGTGGCAAAGGATTATGACCTGCATGATGTTTACATTAAAGAGAGGCTTGCCTGCAGATTCCACTTTCTAAAGTATTGTATGAGTAAATGATCTTAATCATTTAAATAGAATTAGTCAAGTTAGTCAAATTGTAATTAATATTTCCATAAAAAAAATATAATTTATTAACTCATTATAATTTCTTATTTACTATATATACAGTTATCATGTAAAACAAAAAAAAAAAAAAACAGTATGACAACTCAACAAATTTTTTTTTTGGTAAATTGGAAATCAAGTATTTCAATTTTATAAATTTAAATTAAATTAATTAATAATAATTATTGAATATTATTTAAAAAAAATGAGTTTCGATTGTTTCGACTGTGGTTGAAACTGTTGGGACCACTGGGTTTCAAACGAAATAAATCCGAAACTACCGAATATTTCTCCCGAGTTTTAAAACCTTATTACAAATAGCTTCGTGACGTTAGAGTTACACATAAAGATGAGAGTTTAGCTCAAAGATCAGTAGTCATTCAATGTTTAGATTAATAATTAACTTAAATTGAGCTCGACTTGAGTTTGTTTAGCTAAACTATAAGCTATGTATAGATCAAATTGACAGCTTTTTCTCTAATTTTAAATATAAATGATATATTCAGTTATTTATAATAATAACTATTATTATTTACTTATATATATATATATAAGTTTCTATTAATTGTGATTAGAATATTTATTTTGTGATCTTTATGAGCATAGCTAATATAATTTTAAATTCTAGTTGAGACATTTTTTTTAAAATAATCTCAATTTTTGAAGGGGCATGAGTTAGTTTGATTTAAAACTAAGTCGAATTCAAAATTGAAATGAGCTAGTTCGAATTCAAAATTGAAATGAGCTAGCTCAAATTCAAATTAAATTAAGATAAATCAAATTTGATCCGTGCTTATCTTGACTCGAACTCTGATCGTACTAATCCCTACTTACATGTTGTTCCAAAAAAAAAAATTAGAATAACAACATTGTAAATTGTGTCTTTAATTTGTAATGAAGTTTAAATTGAAATATAATAAAGGGATAATAGTTAAATTAATGAAAGTATGTAAGTTGTACAATATGAATATCTTATGTAATATTAATATTTATGTAATTTAGAAATCAATTAAAAAAATTATTAGAATTATTTGTTAATCTGTCCGTTTTTTTAGTTTCCTCTATATATTAAGAAATCTAATAAATTTTGAGTAGGATAGGTTATGCGATCCTACAATAAGGTCTCGTTTGATTTGAATTTTTTTTAAAAAAAAAATTATTTTTAAGCTTAATATTAAAAAATTTATTTAATATTAAAAATATATAAAATATAAAATAAAAATGATTTTAAATATTCATATTTGTATTAGTTGTATAATAAAATAAATCTTTACAGTTGTGGGCTTAGCTGGGCTGGCCCATCTGGGTCCATTGGAAGCCCGTTCAGCTTTTCTTCTCGCACAAATCTTCCCGCGCTCACCCTACTAGGGCACAGAATCCGCCGAGAGAGAGAGAGAGAGAGAGAGAGAGAGAATGGAGGTCGAGAGAGCTAGGCTTCTGAGCTTGGCTATCGATTTCGGATTCGATGAGACGGCGGCGAAGAAATGCCTTGATCGGTTTGTGCTCCTCTATGGTAATGGTTTCAATCGATCCAAAACCCTCGTTTCGTTTCTCCTCAATCCCTTGACATTTTTCATCAGAGCATCCAGTGTCCCTTGTGAGCTCTAAAATTCCATGCTAATGATAGGTAGACACGTGCTTAGAGATGTAAATGAGCGGCGGTTTGAGTTTTGGTTTGTTCCATGTATAATGTACGCTCATACTTTTGTTTATCGCGACGATACTGTAGCTGTATGCCAGGGAGGTGGCTATAATGGGTCTTATTTTATTTTTCTTAGGCTGATTATTGCACAAGACAGCTTAACAAATCCACGTTCTAGAATTTAATACAGAACAATAGTAATTCAACAAACTTAGCAAAGCAATACAGCAATTCAAGGAAAAACAATAACAATGCAATTCACTGAGAATCAAGGAAGGCTGCAGCAACTCTATACATGTAATACCAGAGCAATGAGAGGATTCACAAGAGAAGAGAATTAGAAGAGGAAAGGAGTTACAGGCAGAGAGAGAGAGAGAGAGAGAGAGAGAGAGAGAGAGAGAGATAACAGGAGGAGGAAGAAGACGGAAGAGAGTAGGAGATAATTAACACTTAACTAACTTGCTCTCTCCGGAAACCCTATTAATGCCTCTGTCTGGTTGTGCTCCAACCCGGTCTATCTCTCTGATATAACCGTTGCCTTTTTGTCATTATTACAGTTAGCTTGTATAATACTTGCTATAGATGTTATGCTGTCATTACCTCTTTCGAGCACCCTTACTGTTCTACAGTTAGCATATAAATATTTCCCTGGTTATAGTGGTATGATTAGATGACCCTATAATAGATGAAAAAAACTGGATATAAAGATCTATTGAAGTGCTATATACTGCCTTTCCATTATGCTTCCCATTAGTAGCTGCATAAATTGTTTTCTAGTTCCTTTGACTGTAATCTGCTTACACTCATCTAAAATTCCATTTTGAAGTCCTTAAAATTCTAGTTAACCACTCTTAATTCGGATAACTGTTGGATTTCCAATATCATATGATAATCTCAAAGGGCATAAGAGCGCATTGATGTAGGTGCATCAATCACATTAATTTCATAGATGTCAGTATCATTTGATTTGGGGGAGTTGGATTTTGGGCTCTATGTGTCTCACTTTTGGTTTTATTGTTGTTATACGGATTTATCAGGACTAATTCTGCAAATTTTTCATGTATATATGGTGGAAAGGGCAAAGAATTATGTTAAATGTTGGAGGGCAAAGTGTTTCATAAAATTGCTAAATGGATTGAAACCAAAATTTTTTGGATCTTTATTAATGGTAGATGTAGTTAAGGGGATTGAAAAGCTCTTTCCCCTTAATTTTTGGTTTGGGGCTGAATGTAGGTTAAAGGGTAAATGAGTTGAAAAACCATGGGTGAATTGGTCTTTTGGAATTTCAGTTGGGATGGATGGGAGGGTGAGGACAACTTTGAAATTACAAAGAAGGGTCATAGGTAGACCAGTAATTTTCCTATCTATTTGACATTGAACTAAGAGAAAACCTGCCAGTTCTCATTGGCACAATTACAGAGAAATCCCCAACAATTGGCTATATTTCTGGAATCCATTGGATGGGGATTATCCAAACTCCAAATGGCGGTAAGTGCGTACATCACATTTATGATTGGCCAAAGCATCCCAACATGCACAGATCTTGATTTTTGGATGGCTGATATTACACAAGTTTGTTATTGATATTTTTGAGTATTTAAAGGCCAAATTTAATTTTCAGAAAAAGGCCAAATTTAATGATTTTTGATCAAAGTTTCACAGAGATTTTCAGCCTTCATGAAAGAGGTTTGGATTGGATTTTGGGGAAAAATTCAGAGAAATTTAAAGAAAATTTCAGATCTTATGACTTGGAGACTTTGCTGGGCATTGAAGGGTATTTAACCTAGCACACGATGAGAAGGAGGGGATCAGATTGGTCATACCTTTGAATTTGAGGCGCAATCGTGGGGAGCGAGCATATAGTTTGAGTTCATATTTATATCTACTCGTTGTTCCTCTTTCTTCATCGTTTACCTTCGCAATGTTCTTTTTTATTTTCAACTTGCACATTTTTTTCTTTGTTATCTATTTGTGTTGGGACTAGATTTCTATCATATTAATTCTGTGAATTTTATATATTATTTCTCTATATTGATATTTTCTGTGGGAATGTTTTCTTTCCCACAGAATATTTCTCTCTATTGATATTAAATTTGTTACATGTATGGATGATCTGCATGTTTGTTTTAATCTTTAAAATATTATTGAATCATTTTTTTTCATGCGCTAGTTCTTGTTTATGTTTTTTTCATTGTGAGATTGTCCATATATATGCTATTCAATGATCTAATTGCCTATCTGAACTTCTCCGTGGATTCATTCTAATGATCCGCAATGCTCCTAATCATCTCTTGCTGTGTTTTTATCAAATCCTCTAGGTGCTCTCAAATTCTGATACAAACAATCTAATGGTCTGTTCCAGTTGTCGAATCTCCTTGGAGCAAGTCTATTGCGCCATGATCTCACTATTCTGATAGCTCATCAAGTCCACAATCCAAAAATTGATATGGAATAATAGTAATTCGGTGTAATTAGCAAAGAAATAGATCAATTCAAAGGAAAACAATAATATGCAATTCACTGAGAATTAGGGAAGGTTGCAGTAACTTTATATATTCAATACCATAGCAATGACATGATTCATAAGAGAAGAGAATTAGAAGAGGAAGAGAGTTACAAGCAGAGAGAGATAGCAGGAGGAAGAAGAAGGAAGAGAGGAGGCAGTTAGCAGTCATCTGACTCGCTCTACAGTATTAGTGCCTTAGTTTCAGTGTTCCAACCTGGTTCAACTCTCTGATATAACCTTTTCCCCTTTGCCATTATTACAGTTAGCTTGCATAATACTTGTTGTAGGTGTAATTCTATCATCTTAGTCAGTCAAGTTTGAGTTTTTAACGTTCCATGTATAATATATTCTTATACTCTTTTTTGTTGGTAGGATATTGCAGTTGTATTCCAAGTAAGTGGCTATAGTGTGTCTCATTTTGTCTTTTTAAGCTGATTCTTGCAGCTGTTGTTGCCTTTGTATTAGTTTGATTTTCTGGTTATTTCATTGAGAGTATTGAAGGCTCCGAAATCATAATTAGAAATGTGTTGTGGTTTGTAGTTTGATGTTCCCTTGCGGAAAGTGTAGGCATGGTTGGATCTTTAATACATTATGGATGTCATTTAGATGGTAATTTCATCAGCTTGATTGCGGATGCTCTAAAAAATATTGCAGTTTTTGATTAATTATTTGAATTTTGAAATATTATAATAGTTTTAAAATAAATTGAACATCATTTCACAATTTTTATATTCAGATATTTCTGCTGACACTTTCTCTTTTTTTAATTGATGAATTTTGAGCTTATCAGCTTCATGTCTAGAATTTGTTTATTTGAGCTTTGCCATTTTGAATAGATATCGGGTCATTTTTTATAATGGTGCAGGAGAGGACGGTGAAGAGTTTGTCACTGTAGAACACTGTGGTGATGATTTTCTTGCTACACTAGCTGACTCACTGAAAGATGATGAGGACTGGGATGATCTGCAAGCTGTGGAATCTGTAGCTTGTGGAACTTTGAGTAGTATATTGGAAAAAGAGGTTGCTATAACTGTTCAAGAAATAGAAGAAGAGGATGCATTTAGTGGACATGAAAAAGAAGTTTCATCCTTGCAGTCAAGACAAAAAAATTTAAAAAGGTCAAGTTCGCTAATCAATGATGAAGATTCTGACTTGGAGGTACTCGTACTCTGGGCATGAATGAGGTTCAAAGTTATTATCGAAAATGTTTTAAAGGAGACCCACTCTATCCACAATCATCTTGGCAAATAGCTTGATAAATCTAAGTAGTATTACTGACAATTACACATTTTAAGTTTTAGTTTCAAATTTCAGATGTTAAATAATTTGCTGATCCCTTCATGTTCACTGTGTTCTTAAGACTAGTTCTAATGATTATCCTAGATTTGCCAAGCTCAAGAAGATGCTATGATTGTATCTAAGCTTTCTAATATGAAACAGGTTAATATTATGGTTAGTTTACTAGCTCAAGAAGATGTTATGATCGTATTTTCACATTTAGATTGATTTTTGTTTTACAGAGACAATTTAGTTCACATATTTGAGTGACTACTACATTGATATAAAACCTTAATTTCTTTATATTCTTTTTACATAGTTATCAATTTCATGACAAAAGTGAGACTTCTTGTATTTTGAGTGAGCTTAATTATTTCATGTATTATTTTTTCAAGACTTTGTATAAATACTATGCTTGGGTGGCTTTGTATTTGAGTAGTATCACTTGTAATTCTTCATTTATCCACCCTCCCTCTCTCTCTATTGCTCTCTCTCTCTCTCTCTATATATATATATATAATATTGGTATGTTTGTGTTTGTGTGTATCTACATACATATGTATAAATATATACATATATTGTTGGCAATACTATAATATTTAACTATCTGTCTCGTTAACCATAAAACTAGGATATATGGTTGAATGCTCCTATATTTCTATTAAGTTGCTTAGTTAACTAGATTTGTGTTGACGTTTAAGCCTTAAACAGTGTACCAAATAGGATTTCCCATGGATAATATAAAATGCATGATATTTGTCCATGATACATTTGAAATACGACAATGTGGTTTTTTTGGTCCAAATAGTTGGATTATTTTCCGAATATAACTTGGTCACTGGATTTGAGTTTTTGATATTGTTGTCTAAGAATATGTTAGATGTATGTATCTGCATGTTAAATCTGTTATGGTAGCATATGAAATAATGTTTTTTCTTACCCAGGATTGAATTAGTTTCTCGTAATTTTGAACGAAGGTGTGGGACAATGTCGAAAAGAAGGGATCTGCACAAGCACATACTTATGCGAAAGAACAGTCACATATATCTTTGACATTTGATGAGCTACAGTCAATGGATCAAATTGAATTAGCCAACGTTGTCATTTTTGGCAACAAGACTTTTCGACCTCTACAATATCAAGCCTGTAAAGTGGCAACAGAAGACAAGGATTGTTTTGTTCTTATGCCCACTGGTGGAGGTAAAAGTTTGTGTTATCAGGTAGCACTTTTTGTCCATGTCAAAATCACTTGATCTAGCCCTATAATTTAGGGAAGTCTATCATTTGGTTTTCTAAAGAGTATTAGTTTCTTGAATATCAAGGACATGTGATGTAGGCTGTAGTAGTATTTTGATTTTTTATCAAAATTAAAGACTTAAATTTTCTCTCTGCATATTTGTAATTT
This sequence comes from Apostasia shenzhenica, assembly GCA_002786265.1. Classification (NCBI taxonomy): domain Eukaryota; kingdom Viridiplantae; phylum Streptophyta; class Magnoliopsida; order Asparagales; family Orchidaceae; genus Apostasia; species Apostasia shenzhenica. Next base: position 4,004,237 of record KZ452001.1, read on the forward strand.
TTCTGTATTATTTTTCTATTTTATTTAGGTTCTCCGTATTCTGTATCTGCAGTTCCCTCAACATCCCAAAGCTGATAAAAATCTATGCAATTTTACCTTTTATCCATTGTATTAAAAACCATAACAATAACGTGTATGTTGAGATTGCATATATCGTTTATAAAATTTCCGCATCATATAAGTAGTCTCCTTGGTACAAAGAAATGATGATGGTTCTTGTTCGTATTTTTTGGTGTTAATGACAATTATTGTTAATATTAGTTCATGTTGTATTTTTGAGCCTGCATTCTTTAAAAGCTCATGCAAGCCGCGACGTTGATTAGGACCTGCATGCGTAAGTTTTGGTAGGACTTTATGTTATTCACTTGTTGCTATATTAACTAAACTCTATCTTTTCCCTGTCTCTTTAAAGGAGCCTTTCATGTGAAGTTGGGGCTATGTTCTAGGTTAGCTTATCTTTCACATTCAAACTCTTGTTGCTAGATTTTTAAAACTATCCATTAAATAAATGTCCCAAACTCTAATAAACATGAGCAGTTTTTAGAGCAACAATTATTGATGATAGGTGACTATTTACAATATGTTACACTAATGTAATAACTGATGCACCAAAAGTTTCTCTGAATGTTGTTCTTGATTCACTCACAATCACATTCTCTAGGTGGAAGATGTGGTTAAGGATTTCCCATGCCAACATTTCTTTTATTAAGAAGTTGTTTTTGCATTGGTGCATTCTGTGTACTAAATGACTAGAATGCTAATACAATGGAATTTTAACAGCTTCCAGCAACTCTTCATCGAGGCATTACTGTTGTCATTTGTCCTCTTCTTTCATTAATTCAAGATCAAATCTTTACATTGAATATGAAATATGGGATACCAGCAACTTTTCTGAATTCACATCAAACTGCTTCACAGGCATCGGAAGTGATGCGAGAGCTCAGGTACGTGTTCTTTCATAATGGCATACTAACTCGAGTTTCCCATTTAAAAGTTCACACCATGTTAATGTTTTTGTCAATCATTCAATTTCATATAATAAGGTATTTTATTCCATCTCAATGTAAACCCCAACAAATTGTCATTAATAGTTTACTAGGATTATAAATTGCAGATAGAAATTTGTTAAAGCATTTTTTTGAAGACTTAAAGCCATTAAATTTAATTTCTCTTCTTAAATACGTTGCATCTTTAACTGACCCTACATTAGCCTCAAAATTAATCAGCAAACAAATTTTGAGTAGCTCAATCTCCTTATTCGTAGGGAGCACGAGTGCACTATTGCACTGTCAAGTATCAGTTTCAATCCCTGGCTGTTATAAGTTAGTTTTGCAGCGGCCTAATTTTAACTTATTTGTCATCATCCAATTCTGGAAATAATAGGTCCAAATGATTAATTTGATTGCTTTTGCTCCTGACATGTGAAATTTGGATTAGACACTTGATTGAAATCCTTTTCATTAAAAAATTTATGATGCTGCTAATCTTAATCTGTTTGAGTTATACATTTGAACACAAAAGTTGGTTTAACACATGTACAAGGGATTAGAGTACTTTTTCAATTAACGTGTTTATATTTTGTTTCTGACTAAGGCTATTTTCAAAAATTTCTCATCTGTAGAAATAAACTGACCTAACATAATACATACTATTGTTAAAGTATATGTTATCTAGAATTGACACTATGCTAATTAGAAATTGTAGGTGAATGAGGATTTATAAGTAGATACATAAATAATTTGATTAATGATGATACATGTGTTTTTTTAATCATATAAATTTATTTTTATGGAGTATTTGACTCGATATATTTGAGAAAAAAGTACAATGGTGTATGTTTTTTTAGATAAAATTTTCCTCGTTGATAAGACCAGAGAAAGTGTTAAGGTGAAACTCGAGTTATGAAAAAATACATTAGAATCTAAGATCTTCGTCTTAGCAAATCAAAGACCGAATATATAGAATGTAAATTTAATCAAAATATCTTGGATCAATCATACAGAGTAACAGTGAAATATATAGCAATGCTATTAGTAAGATCCAAGTAGGATAGTTAAAGTAGAATGCATTTGGCATATTGTATGATAAAAAAATTTTACTCAGACTTAAAGGTAAATTTTATAGTATAGTTACAAGGCTAGTGATATTATATAGTGTTCAATGTTGACCTATAAAGCATAAACACAAATAAAATAAAAATCACAAAAATGGAAATGTTAAGGTAGATGAGCGGGTATACGTGAATGAATAAGATGATAAATGAGTATATCCGCAAGAAGGTTGAAGTGGCTTTAATTGAAAATAAGCTCATAGAGAGTTGACTTAAATGGTTTGGACATATAAATCGTAGGCTAGTAAAAGCTCCAATAAGAAAAATTGGATTATTGGATTTTGCTCATGAAAAAGAAAAAAAAAGGAAAGCCAAAAAAGGCATAACAAGAAACTATAAGAAATGATCTTATATATTTGAAACTAAATGAGAAATTGTTATTTGATAAAGTATAATTGAAAATAAAGGATTCATATAGCCTACCCCACTTAGTGGAATAACGGTTTGATTTGTTGTTATTGTTGTTGTTGACGTTGCCTCAGCAGACATTGTGATTGATTTGTTAGGTTTACTTGATACCATAAAAGAATTAATGAGGGATGGGTTGTTACTTTGCTCAAATTTATGTTTTCTAGTCATTGTTTTTTTTTTTAATGTTTTCTAGTCATTGTTTCTATCATATAGATTGACTAATTTGATACTAATGATAAATCCCCTTTTAAAAGGTTCCTAGCGTGTGATAGTTCATTAGTGCTCCTACTTGTCTAGGGTTGTAAACTTGTTGAGTTTGAGCAAGTTGTTGCTCGAAATGATTTTGAGTTGAGCTAGCTCAACTTGAAATCATTAGAGCTCAAGCCGACTCGAAATGGATTCTGAGCTTGCTCGGAATAAGTATATTTATACTTTTATAAAATAATTACATTATAAATATATATAATAATATAAATATCTATAAATTTATAAATATATAATTATATATATTTAATTATTTATTTCGAGTTGGTTCAAGTTTATATCAAGAGAGCTAACCCTAGCTTGAGCTCAACTCGAACTGAAACTCGAGCTAGAGTGTTGGCTCGTAGTCTGACTCAAAATGATTAGATTCAAGTCCAAATTCAAGTGATTTTCGAGCGGGCTTCAAGTTTCGGGCTATTTTTACAACCCTATCATGTCTTCGAAATACGGTGTGCACATTATAATTGTCTTTAAACTATATTACTCTTTTATTTTAATAACAACTACAAAATAGCTTTATCCTATTGAATTGTATGGGAATCTTGAGACAGTATCACTTGAAAATTTGGCATGTACAAAGAAAATACTATTTATGTATAAGTTATTGTCGATGATATTCCTTGATAGTATTCATTTAAAGTGTGCATTAAAAACTTCGACAAGGCTAGGTAGTTTTTCTAAAAATAAGATAACTAATGATGTTCAAGGTCTTGCTCTTTTATGGTTTAACAGAGATTGGCAAATATTCTATAAATTAAATGGAAGTAAAAAACATATTGGACTGGTTCCATACTTCTTTGTTCCTCCATCATTGTCTTTTGTCTTGCATGAAACAAATATTCATACGATGCAAATACAAGCAATTAAATTTGCCTTAATTCTGTTGTAGTTTACTTACAGGAAAGAGCGACCATCATGCAAACTTTTGTATGTTACGCCTGAAAGGATAGCTGGAAACATGTCGTTTTTGGATATCCTCAGATGTCTGCACCAGAAGGTACCTTTCAAATCTAAATAGTAATTCAAGTAGACATTTCTTAGTCTTTTTTGTGTATGGGTTTTGTGTGGTGATGTGAATGTTGTTGGTTGGATCAAATTATGGCTTTTTGGCAGGGTCTGCTATCAAGATTTGTAATTGATGAAGCACATTGTGTCAGGTAGTACTGTGTAAGTTAATAGTTTTGTATATAATTTTAATGCTTATTTGAAAATTTGAATGAATGTTTTCATAGTATTTAACTTTGCCATTTTCTGCATAAATTTCTAGCCAATGGGGACATGATTTTCGTCCAGACTATAGAGGATTAGGCTGCCTTAAGCAGCATTTTCCAAGAGTTCCCTTGATGGCACTCACTGCTACCGCCACTCAGTCTGTACGAAAGGTAATGTTGGAATAAATTTCATTTCAGTAGTTTCTTTAAGAACTAATGGAGAACTCTGCATTCAAATCCCTTTACAGGATATACTGAGTACATTAAGAATTCCTGGTGCGCTTATTCTTGAAACAAGCTTTGACAGACCAAAGCTGAAATATGAAGTTCTGCGCAAAATCAAAGATTCACTGAAGCAGTTAGGGGAACTCATAAAAGACCGTTTCTGTAATATGTGTGGAATTGTTTATTGTCTCTCAAAAAGTGAATGTGTGGAAGTTTCAAAACACTTGAATCAGAAGTGTAAGATAAAGTCTGTATTCTATCATGCTGGCATGGCGGCTCACCAGAGAGTTGCTGTCCAAAAGAAATGGCAGATTGGGGAGGTCCATGTTGTCTGTGCCACTATTGCATTTGGAATGGGAATAGACAAACCTAATGTTGTGAGTTCCAATATTTTGTGTATTGTATTTCCATAGACTGTACCTTTCATGACTTAAAAACGTCATTTTCTATGCAGAGGTTTGTCATTCACAATACCTTGTCAAAATCAATAGAGAGCTATTACCAAGAATCTGGGAGGGCTGGAAGGGATAATCTTCCAGCGTCATGCATTATTCTGTACCAGAAAAAAGATTTTAGTAGAGTAGTTTGCATGCTAAGGAATGGACACAGTTGTAGAAGCGAAAGCTTTAAGACAGCCATGCTCCAAGCAAAGAAAATGCGAGAATATTGTGAGCTTGAGGTAGCCATTTATTTTCCAGTTCTGGATATTTTCATTCCTATTTCTCATAATCAGTATGCTTGTGCAAAATAACTCCATCAATTTCCAGTTAAATATAGCTTCAAATTATAGACCACACTTTTGTTTTCACTATGTTCATTCGTTTTAACAATCCTCGGTAGAATGAAAACGGGAAAGGGAAGGACTAGAAGAACGGGAGTAGGAGGATGAACAGTTGAGGAAATAAAGGAGAGAAGTAAAGTCTTTTTTTTTTAAATTAACAGAAATGAAGAAAAATCAATTACTTGTTAAAACCGACAAATAATAAATCAAAGTGTACTAAGTGCACAAAGGAAGTAGTTAAATTCCCCGTTAGTTGAAATATTTGTAGTAAATAACTTTAGGAAAAATCTTGAGAATTTGCGTAGGGTGATTTGCAATTTTTTTTTTATGAGAAATAGTTTAAAAATGTGCTTAACCATAAATTTCTGCAAATTAAATACTGTGCTTTATAACATTTGTAAGCCTCAAAATATTCCTCAGTCATAATTTTAATTTCAATGGCGGCCCTTTAATTATTGTGCTGATAAGTTTTCACTTTCTAATCATAAATGAAGATGGTTACTGGCACTGCTCACATGTTAAAGTAAAAGAATGTTATCGAATCTTGAGGTACAAAAAATGCAATTATGCAACACATTAATATATTTATTGCATTGTTGTGGAACTTTTCTCACAAATAACTAAATGATTGATATAAAAGATTATACTTTTCGTCATTCACTGTTGATGCACAGTTATGGTTATTTGAAGAAATATAGAGTGTAACACTGAACATAATCGCCAATGTTTTAGACTGAATGCAGGAGAAAAATACTTTTGGAGCATTTTGGGGAGTCCTGCGATAGGCGTGGCTGCAAGCTTGGCCCCAGTCCCTGTGACAACTGCTTGAAATTGCCAAACTGATATATTTTGGTATGCCAAGATTATTTATAATGATGTCCTGATTTAATTCCTTTTTAATTCAAATAAGTTACTAGCATATTACCAATATGGTTGAGATTGAACTTGTTTTCAGTTAGCAGTAAAAAAAAAAAACGGCTAGCCGTGAAGAACCTTTTAGGTGAACTTAGATTTGGTCCACTAAGTCACGCTGGCTCTTTTTCTCTTCAATTCTTATTATAGTTATTGTGTCTCCACTTTCCATTTGATTTAGGAGATGAGTGAAATTTAGCTGCCTGTTAATGATACTTCTTATTAGCTTTAGAATGTAATCCTTCTCAATCGGCTTTGTTGATTGAATATATTTTGACATTATGCACAAAAGGTGAAAAAATCAGTAAATTCCTTCAATGACAATAGACTTTATAACTGATATAATTAAGTTGAGAGAACCTATGGACTCGACAATATTTAAGCTAAGACGACTGGAGAACTCATAAACAAACCCAATAAACTTGCAACTACCCGAATGGTAGAAGGTGACGATACAGTAGTGTGGTGACCATCTCTAAAAGGAGTGCAGCTTATAGAGCATGCCATTTACCATTGAACTTGTACTAGGTGTGGTGGAAAAACGTGAAGGTAGTCTTTAAATTTTTTGAAATATTCTTGGATATTTTCACCTACACAAAATGGATGAGTTTGGAAAGTTTAAACAAGTTCTCAAGATACGAAATTCTAATGACCGAATTGCAAAACTTCTCCATCTCTCGACTTAGTCATCTTTTTACGCCATGGAACATCTGAGAGGCTATCGATAGAAAGCAAAAGAGAGCTCATTGCTGATTCTTCCAACAAATAGCTTTGATGTGGTCAAATTCTTACATCCGGTTTCATTAAAAAAAATAATGCATACATTTTGAGCTACAGAGAAGTTATTATGTGGGACTAATTCAAAGTGCTCCTAAAATTGAGTTCTACCCAATGTCTTCATGGAGTAACGATGAAAACACAGACTAATCCAATGCCAAGGAAAATTTGTTCAGTACAAGTTGGTGTTACATCTATAAGCTCTTTTTCTGGGAGCGTCTTAGTGATGTAGGCACACTTAGGCCTGTCAACGGATCAGATCAGGATCGGGTTGACCCCGACCCGGATTCGATTCCAATATATCCGGATCGGATTAAAAATCGGATCGAATCGAGGTCAACTCAGATCCGTTCCATGACCCGCCACGGTTCGGATTTTCGGATCGGATTTCTGGTCGACCTGGAATTTTTTTTACATAATCGAACACTATTTTTTCAATGACTACAATTATTAGTTGTACATATATTCTTATATTTTTAAATAAAATTTTGATCACTAATATATTACACAAAAAATAAAGCGCGATTCTGTTAAAGCTAGCACTAAACATTTCATCTCAACTGTAAAAAATATTTGTAGCTATTAATCCCACTTTACAATGCAAGTACTTCCTGGTTACTGTACTTAAAATAACTTGCAATAACCTCTTTAATAATTATAGGCCTTAGTCACATTTAAAAACCTTCATAAAATAAAACAATAATTAACATGTGCAATTAAATAATAAATATATAAATACGTAAAATAATTTCGAGTGGGATTAAGGCTTGGTTGTTGTTGTTGTAAAATAATTTCATACTTATAAATTTCGAGTTGGATTTTTTTCGGGTCGGATCAGCATCGACTCGGATTCGACCCGACAATACTTAAATGGAGCGGGTCGGTTTTTCGGAATAATCGTGCGGGTCAAAAATTTATTCCATTTTATAAGATAATAGGTTCGGATCACGGATCGGATAGGATCAAGATCCGACCCATTTACAGGCCTAAGCACACTTTTAAGTTCATTGTCAAATTCAAATGCACACATACACATACACACATACAAACACACTAGAGAGAAGCTCTTTGTTGGTTCCCCTCTTAATTAGACCTGGGCATCTTTCGGGCTCGGGCCGGGCTCGGGTCGGGTCAACACGGACCGGGTCACCCATTGAGTATGTTAAATCACACTCATACATATACATTCGGGTCAATTTACCTGACCAAGCCCAACATGGCCTCGGGCCGGGTCGACCCGAATGGTAAACTCTTCTCAAAGTAAAAAAATTATTATGCTTTTCTTTATAACAAGCTTTAACTCCAAAAATCCTAAATATCAATATTACTATATAATTTGAATTTTGAAATAATATAAACATTTAAGCACCATATAAAATACCATATAAAAATTTAACTTTTGTAATTTTATTACAACTCTACAACATAAAATCATAATTATAAAATTATAAGTTAGCTTTAGTGTCGGGCCGGGTCGGGTCGGGCCCTCGATGATCATGCCCAAGCCCGATCATTTTCATGATCGGGTCGGGCCGGGCCGGGTTAAAAGAATAATATGAAAATTTTATCACAATCCAAACCCTAAATTTTTCGGGTCGGGTCGGATCGGGTCGGGCGGGTTTCCGGGCCCGTGCCCAGGTCTACTCTTAATAGACCGAGGTAGTAAACAGATTCAACAAATTGAAAACTACGACTTGTCTTCGCATGTTCTTGTAACTCAAATTGCTTGGATTCATTATAGTTCCTCCTTTGATACTCCATGTCTATACATGTAAGCAAACATATATGTACATACACCCAATAGTTAGTATATCTTCATCTATATCCTGCTATTTTTGGTTTATTAGAAGTGGGCGTGTATCACTTAAGATTGGTTTCTATCAATTAGTAGACTCGATTAAGATTTCATCATATGCTTATATTATATTTTCAAATCCATAAATCGTGATTACTGCAATGATCTTGATAGGGAATTTGTCACTCTTATAATCGACAAAGGAAATTCCAGTTTTATTTTAATTTTGATTGATTTGTGATTTATGATGAAATCATGATGATTATTTTATGAGGCAGCTCCAGGATAATTGCTCAAATGGTCTTTGCCTACAAGAGAATTTCTTGGCCCATTATTTCATTAGTTTTCTAATCCTTGATAGCATTTTGAGCCATTAATTAAACCAAACCTGAGACTATTAATCATAAATAGGTTGAAACTCCAGTTAGAAAAATCGAGCTATTGGATCTTGTTCATGTGCAAAGAGGAAGAGGAAGACCAAAGAAGATATGACAAAAAACTATGAGGAATGATTTGATAAGAATTTGGTAGTTGATAGAGCTCAATAGAAACAAAAGATTCATGTAGCCGACCCCATCTAATTGGATTAAGACTTGGTTGTTGCTGTTGTTGTAATTTTGTTACAAGATTATTTTACTCTTTCTGTCGTTCTTTCTCAGGTTTGGCAGTGTGAGAAGGTTAAGTTCGTTAGCCCCCCTCTCTTCTCTATCGCCCTCTCAATTTAACAGGTATTAAAGTAAATTTTTAGATAAAAAATTATTAATTTTTTAAAATTTTTTGTTTCATGCTACTAATGAAAATAATTTAAATGGACTTGTGTGTAGTGTTTAATATAATTTTACGAAACTAGTTGATAAAGTCAACTTATCTTTGGAAACTAAAAAATTAAAAATTTAAAAATGTAGATCTAGTGATATTGTACTTTAACCTTGGGGTCTTACATGTAATTTATTTCTTTTTTTATGTTGTACTTAGATGTTAATCTCATACATTTTGTTTATACTACTTAGGGTTATTTAGTTTAATATTATTTTGATGTATCGTTTAATTTAAATATTATTTTTAAGAATAATTTTATAATTTTGTAAAATTATTTAGGCTGTTGTCCATTTCATTCCACAGGGGCTCATTTAGTTGGTGAGGTTTTTTAACCAAAGTATGTTATTTTATTAGATTGATAAAAAATAAAATTATTGAAATATTTAAAAGTAAGTAAAATGTGATATAAAATTAGATTTTAATATTAAAATTTGTATTAGAAGTGAGATAATGTTATTAAAATTTATGATATATTTAAAATAATAATTTAATTATTTTTTTATCAGGAACTAAACAAGCTCATTGATGTCTAATTATGTGTTCGGCTGCACAAGATTATTACTCATAGGACAAGCCTTCGCAAATTATTTACCTAATTGTGATGTCTTGTTGCGACCAGGGGTAACAATTTATGTTGATGAGTTCAGGCTCAGGTTAATTTATTTTTTTTCCCAATTTATTTAAGTTTAATTTGAATTTTATTTATTAAATGAGTCAAACATTAAGATTTGTATTCAACTTGTTCAATAAATAAGTTATTTAGAGAGCGTTTGGTTCAATGTTATCTTAATGTTATGTTATGTTATGTAGAAAAAGTAATTATTTGATTTAATGATATTTATAAATAATTTTTTATAAAATTATTAATTAAAAGATGATTTTAAATTACATGATATAATATTAAGATAACAACGAACAAAACACTTCCTTAATTGATTTGTTAGCTCATTTATTATAAGTTCTCATATCAAAGGTAAATTTATTTATTTTTTACTTAAATTTAATGTAATTATAAAGTTTAATTTAAAATATTAAAAATATAATTACATTATATAATATGTATTTATTAATTAATATTAAAATTAATATTTAAAATAAGAAATATATATTAATTTTGATAAAAAGGTCGAAAAATTTTATGATAAAGTTTTAAAGATATGTATTAAGGAGTTATTACTTGTGTTCGGATATAAGAAAATTTGACTAAGAATTTTTTTATTATAAATAAGTTATACTAAGGCTTTCGTATTATTTTGCTTTGATTATGGAAGTTTTAAGTGAACATATTCAAGATGGAGTGTCTTACTGTATGCTCTTCGCAGATGATATTGTCTTTGTTGATAAAACTAAAGAGAGAGCCAAAGTGAAACTTAAGCTTTGGAGGAATACGTTAGAATCTAAAGATTTTCATCTCAATAGGTCAAAAATTAAATATATAGAGTGTACATTTAGCAAAAAAGAAAGCATTTATATTGATGATGTGACAATTAGTGATTAAATTGTTATGAAGAATGAGGGCTTTAAATAATTTAAATCAATCATACAAAATGATGGTAAAATAGATAATAATAATAAGATCTAAGTTGGATTTAAGCAAACTTAAGAGTAAATTTTATAAAACTGTGGTAAGACTAATGATGATATATGGTAGTGAATGTTGGTTTAGAAAGTGAAAATATGCAAATAAAATAAGTATTGTAAAAATGAAAATGTTAAGGTGAATGTGCAGGTATACAAGAAAGAATAGAATGAAAAATGAATATATCTGCGAGAAAATTAGAGTTGTATCATTTAAGAATAAATTTAGAGAAAGTTGACTTAAATGATTTGGACATGTAAATCATAAATTAATTAAAGTTTCAGTTAAAAAAATTGAGTAGATTTTGTCATGCACAAAAAAAAGATGAATATTAAAGAAGACATGGTAAAAAAAATTATAGAATACAATGAAAACAAAGGATTAATGTAACCGATCCCATCTAGTGGTATTAAGGCTTCGTTGTTATTATTGTTTGATAAAAGGGTCATTAGCATGCCATATTCGAGTTGACCTGTCAACTCATATCCTAGTTCTTTTAGGTGAATTAAATTTAAATCAACTCATTTATAACTTTATCCGTATAAGTTTGACTCATACTCGATTAAACTAGGTCGAGTGGAAAATTGCCACACCTATTGTTGTGTACTGCACTTTGCTAGGAAGTTGTAGATTCATGAAATGCTAAAAAAATAATATTCAACGTTATTATCTTCGATAATTGTTAGAACCTTCTCTAACACCCCTAGTCGAACAGCTCTCGTAGAATAGCTCTTATAGAATAACCCTCTTCGAATAACCCTAGTTAAATAGTTCTTCAAGGAGATATCACCAGTTCGTATCCTTCGTACTGTTATATCAACTCAGTATTTAAGGCGCCATGGGAGTCCACTGCCTAATGACAGATTGTACCTATTATGTCACATCTTCTCCAAGCTATAAATAAGGAGGAGAAACTCTGGGCGAGCCGAGCCAAGCTGCCTCTCTCTCTCTCTCTTATACTTATTCGGTCTCTATTTAGAGACCCTCAAGCTTTGTAAGAGAAGGGATTCGATTAGTAGTTTTAAATCGCCTAGACGACGTCGTAGTTTCCCCCCAGATGTTCAAGTTCACGTAAAAATTATAGTCTTATTTTATTCTATTTTGACATATTTTTTGCATCAATAATAATCATCGATCTAGAAATTGGAATAGTAACCATAATCGTACGTGTGACAAGCAATTTGCAAGAGTGAAACTCAAAGAACATCTTTTAGTAAGATATCTTTGGCAAGCATCTATGCTTGCAATTTTTGACAGTCATTTTCTTTTCAATAACCTCATGCAAGAGCCAAGTTATCTTCTTGGCTGTTTGGTCTCTTTCAAATTGAATGCATTATGCATCTCCTCAAAGAAACAAACACACAATGACATCAAAGAATGAACACACACAAATAAGAGAAGTTATTGGGTTCGGACGGCGCACCGTCCGGAACCCAATCAGAGGGCGCCATGTGTGCCATACAGCTGGGTCCGGGCACACGTGACGCCCCCTGATTGGGCGTCCGAACGGTGCGCGCGGCGCACCCAATAATTTTCCCACAAATAGAGGTATTCCTTTAAGTTCCAAAAACAGACATATATTTGAATGCTCAAGTGGTCTGCAACCGGCATTGTGGTTTTTCCGACTTTAATGTTTGTACAAAGATTATGTCTCGTTTTTTTTTCTCTATGTGCTTACATCTTTTTCGTATTACTTCTATGTCATATTGTCGAATTTCTATTGACTAGAACTTTTTTATTTAAAAGAAATAATTAACATTGACAATTTTCGTTCGTTGCACGCGCGCGGGCTACGCGGCAGCCGGATCTGGAGGAGAGAGAATTGCAGGGGGTAAAACAGTAATTTTAAAAATTTTAATAATAAAAAAATAAAAAAGGACTTATTTGATAATTTATTAAAACTCAGGACCTCGATTTTATAATTTAAAAAATATGGACCTTTGCCAAAAGAGTTAAACTCAGGGACCTGGGCGTAATTTGCCCAAAGGAAAATAAAAAATGGTCGGTTTCTGGGTCACATTCTTGAGTCAAACTTAAGAGTTCTATTATAAAGGCTGGTAGTTTTTTTTTAAATATATTTCACTAACGACCGCAGTTAAAGTCAAATGGCACGTGTCATGCATGCTGTCTATCTGCTGGTCCCACACGATCGCTGTCATGCCACGTGTCATGACATGACTTTCTGAATCATTTAAGAAATTAACTTTCTGTCTAAAAACTGTGAGAGCTTTTGTTAATTTTATATTTTTATATATAATAACAAAAAATATAAATTAATCTGCTTCCTTTTATATTAACTAATTAAGTTTAAGTATAATTAAAAATATAAAATAAGTACACAAATAAAGCATTAAATGTTTAATATTATTATTTTCAATTAAAAACTAATTTTTAAATTTATATTCAATATAAGACATTAACATATAATATGTGCTCATAGTGGCACAATCATAAAAATTATTTGAGGTAAAATAAATAATTAACACATGAAAAATTATTATAAAAAATTTACAAATTTTAAGATAATATTATCAGCAAAAATTTGTAAAAATTTATAATTTACAGCAATATTTCTTACCAGCTTTAATAAAATTGTTCAAAAATAATTAATATATTTCACAAAATAATAACAGTGTAACATCAAATAAAGTTTTTTTATCACTAATTAGTCTTAATAAAAAATTTACCCTTAAAATTTATATTTCTTTGCTATACATTTTTTATAATAAAAAAATAATTGTTCCACAGTATTATTAATAAAAACTATATTGAGTTTTTATTGAGTCGGGCGAGTGTTAATATTAAATAATGTTATGAATGAGGGGTTGACCCAAACGGCCTCCGTTTCCCTCCAACTTCCTTGGGCGTTTCCGTTAATTGCCAAAAGTGTTAAGAAATCAAATTACCGTTATAGCCCTTACAAATCGTACAATACCAATTTTCCACGGCTTCGCTTTCCCTGATCTCTGCTTCTTCGTCTCTGTTCAGACTGTTCCCCCCATTTCCACCGGATTTTTTCCTTTTGCCTCGCCTTTCCGTCCCCAAATCCAGAAATCCTAACCCTAATATTTACAGCGGTCGAGTATTTCTGCGGCTTCTCTTTCTCGACTGAGATTAGCTTTACTGCTCGCCTCGATCTAGCTTGTTGAGAATCGCCTTATCTCTGTCCTTCTGGCATGATGGTTTCTGATTCTCGTTCTGGCGGTTTTCATTTGAATGCTGAAATTTTTAGCAGGTAATTGAAATTTTCTTTAACTTCTTATTTTGGTTCAACTAGTTCCAGTATTCTATTTTGCTGAAGAATTGGGAAGCTTTCCTTAACGGTGGTTGGTTTTTGGGTCTCCAATGTTAGATGATTTAGGTGGATTTGTTGGGCTTTTAGCTGCAGATCGAGAATTTCGGCATGATTTCTAGTCGGATGACCCGTTGAGTGAAGTTTTTGTTTTCAAATTGAGCTGGGGAATGGGGGAAGAAAAACCTGGTAGGAGGGTTGGCGGATTGTTAATCAGGCTGTTTGACTGGAAGAAGCAGTCTACGAAGAAGCTTTTGTCTGATGCAAGTGCATTGAGTGGTAAGTCAAAAGGTTACAGTACTGAGGATGGTTTCTTTTGCCTGGATTTGCCCTTTTCCTTTCCCTTTGACTCTTTCTCCTTAATTTGTTGTGTAGATAGTACAAATGGAAAACAATTTGGGAATAATCTTACAACTTCCAGACAAGAAATTGTGGGTATTATGTGGCTGTGTCTATTGTTTTTTTTTTTTTGCTTTTGTTTTGTCTATAGAATCTTCATTGTTATGTGTGCAGTCTGATGAAAGAACTGTTGGAGTTACAGCGTCAGTAAGAAGTGGGGATTCTGGTTATTCTTTATTGACAACTGATGAAGAAGAAAGTCTTACTAGGGCCCCTGGTGTAGTGGCTAGACTTATGGGTCTGGATTCGATGCCTTGTTCTTCTGAAAGAAACAGTTTTGAAAGTGGAAGCCTCAATATTTATAGCGATGATCAAATCAGTCATGCGGTAAACAGAAGTAATGGCTATTCTACTAGAACAGTCAAGAAAGGAAATTTAAAGCGTCCAGGCAGTCCAATGGAGAGGTTTTGGACAGAAAGGATGCCTTTGAAATCGGTCAATTCCTGTCCAGTTTCTCATAACAAGCTTCCGCTACCAATGAAGAACCCTGAAAGTATCCCTCATAGGATGGAGCCTCTAGCAAAGAATTTCAACCATTCATCTCAGAAAACTGGCTTTTTGAAAGCCAAGTCTTTTGGGCTTTCTTCAAGTGCCTCAGGAATCAAAACTTCAATGGAAAGCCTGACACAAGCTGTCCCTATGAGGCCAACAAAATTAGCCGAACGTTTAAGGACTCGTAATGATTTACAAGTTGGCATTGTTCATCGGTCATCCCTGCTGATTAATAGTAATAGGAGGTATCATTCCAAAAGTGATGCTAAAGAGGTAAATTTACTTACCAATCAGGCTAAATTTGGTAGTCAAGTTAAGGATCAACCAAGCTGTTACAGCAGGAAGACAATGGTTAATAGCCAAAAGAGTAGACAGTTTAGTACATTACCACAAAAGGCAGCTGTTGCACTCAAGAAAAAAAATCTGATGGAGAACAAAGAGATCTTTGGTTCCTCTACTTTTTCCAACCTTCAAAGAAGTAAAATTCAAACAAAGAATTTCTCTTCCAAAAAGAAGGTAGGAAATAAGCTTCCAGGCCATGAAGATGTCAGCTTCGTACAATGTGGTTCAGTTTCTACTGATAAAAGTCAAGCAAGTAAATTTCAAGAAAGAAATGTATCTTCTACAAAGAAGATTACAAATAAGCTTCCTGGCTGTGATGAGGTCATTTACATGCAAAGAAGTATACTTACCAGTGACAAAGAAGAAGAAGAAGATGTCACACTCAAATATAATAGATTACCTTATAAGAAAGGACTGAAGGAGAATGGTAGTATGATTTCTAAGAAAACGACAACACTAGGCAGTTCTGAATTGGATAGTCATGAAAAAAGTGTTCGCCATAATTTTGTAACAGATGAAAATTCTAGGTGGACAAACAATAACATGAAAAGTGGCACTGATATTGTGTCCTTTATATTTACTACTCCCATCGTAAAACCTGTAGAAGTGCCAGTTATTTCCCCTTTGCCTATGGAAATAGGGAATGAGAGGAATCAAAGCTCTCTTGACGTGAACATTAAAGAAAAAGCTTCATGTCTTGCTACTGAGAATCAATCGTGTGATGTGTTGAGTAATATAGGTGGCGATGCTTTAGGCATTCTCTTGGAGGAGAAGTTGAAAGAACTGGCAACTCGGATCAACTCTCCGTGCTATGCCAATGGCTTTCAATCTTCATTGCTTCTACGAGGAACATTATCTGAACCCAATCATTGTTTAGATTCACCTGATAAGCATATTGGCATTCACTCTGACTATTCTTCAGCTGATGCTAAGGTCCTTCACATGAAGGAAGATGGGCACCAGGTTTGTTTTTCTAATCCAACAGTTTAGCACTGCATCTCTGTATCTGCCACTATCTTCTTCATTGTTTGAACAAGCTAAGATTTGTTTGAGACTCTTTTGTTGTAGCTATGTATCACAAATTGGTTTTACTGTATGCTTTCCACATAATATTGCGATTTATGCAACTTGTTCTACCCCACGGTTGTATAATTGAGATATCTCTTCTGAAACATGCATGTTTAATGAACTGAAAACTAATGTTTGTAGTTTAAAATCTAGATGTTAAGCATAGACCATATGACGTAGAATGGGCAGTTTGGAGGATTTCCTAAACACTAACTCTAGTAATTAAGCCTATGGGTAGTGCATGAATGCAAGATGCATTGCCATAGAGCTTCACAGTGAGATTACATTTAGGAAACATGCTCTAAATCAAGTACTATATGGCTAGCATAGCATTTCCATAGCAATTAAAAGGCAATCAAATGATGTTCAAGATCAATCACAAGAAACTCTAAGAGCACGAAACTCTCTAAATACTAGCACGTAAAGTGAGCAAGTGCATATGAAGTTAACCAACTAAGCATCAATACTCCATTCATGCAATTATATCCCTAGACAATCCAAATCATTAATAAGGGGAGGGTTGCAAGTAAACTAATTAGGCTAAAATTTTTTGGTTTAATTCATGGCTGTAAAAGGGAACAAACAAGCAAGGTTCTAAAGGAACAACAAATCCGTTGTACAAAGGGGAAATTCTAGAATCAAGGGGAATATAACATGGAGATACCATGGAGCAAGAAAATCGATGATCCATTGCGAACCTGTTGACTAACTCGACAAAATTGGGTAATCAACATCCGATCAATCGTCGAGATCTAAGTTGCAATAATCGTTGAGATCAAAGTTGCAACGATCTAGACAACTTGGGTGGCTATAGCAGTAGCGAATGACCGGTAATAATGGTGGCAGTGGATAGCTGGCTATAGTGGAAACAACGAATAGCTGGCGACGGTGGCAGTAGCGAATAGCCAGCGATAGTGGCGGCGGCGAAAGCCCATTTTATCGGCGGCGGTGGCGGCGGCACGGGGGTAGTTAGCTAGTGGCAGCTATAGCAAGCGAGGGAGGCTCTCTCTCCACTCTAACTCAAATTAGGGTAATTATCCCTTCGCTAATCCTAAATCTCATTAACGTATACTATTTATAGCTATTCCCCTCCAATCTCATCCCTTAATTCCTAACCACCTAAATCCAAGCCCTAGATTTAGATGATTTCATTTAGATCACCAAAGATGTTTTAAGATTTTGTTACTAGAGTTGACTTTTACTGACTTGTGATTATGGAACACTTCAAATAGAGAAGAATAATAAAGAGAAATCCATGTAGTTAAATAGCATACGTTGTTGTTGTTGTGATCATGAATATTATTTTTACATTCTCTGTGATATAATCAATTCTCACTTCATTATTTCTAGTCTTACTACATTCATCTTGGCATTTTCATCTTAATTAACTAAGTTTTACTGCTTGGACTTTTTTTATGCATAACATTTAGATACTACGTTAGCTTAAATTCATAATGTATTGATACATGACATGCAACAATAGCAATCACTTCTACATGCAATAATGTTTCGAGTTTGAGCAGTTGCTTGATATTTTATCATACTCTACTTTCACACTTTCTAATATGACGGGAGCTAGAGAGGATTTCTCAAGAATCTGAAACCTTTCACCTTACCCTTACTCAGACAAGGGGCAAGGTGGTTTAGATGAAAGACCTTTGGTAAGGACTAGGCCAGCCAATAGAAATTTTCTTTGATATGTAAATTATCATGTTGTGTTTCTGAGTTGAAGTCAGCTGAACTGAAGTAACTACTTATATTTTCAAACAGGATATCGATTGGACTGAGACTAGCAGCTGCAGCAGTAGTACCACAAACCATGATGTACAAAAAGAACCACATCAAGAGAGCCCCTTGTCTATTCTGGAAGCTTCCTTTTCGTCTAGTGAAAGTTATAATTCTCCAGATGTCTTGGGATGTACTGGTAATAGAATTTAAGTGTAAAAACAAACCATTCGCATAAAAGTTCCTAAAGTCTTAACATTTGTACATTCCAATTTTTCATGGTACATTAGAGTCCCGAATTCTTTGAAGCACCACAAAACAGTTTTCTGAGTTAAAAGGACTAGTGTTAAAAGGACTTGCATCATTCAGTTAGTTAACTCTAAACTCTTTGATATTATATACAGACCCCATGATTCTTTTACGTTTCAATGTAGTTTGAGAGTTGTATGTAGTGCTTAAAAGTATTAGGAGGTTTTTGTATGATTGTATATGATTGCAATAGAGCATATGTTATTTCCACATCCCACAAAAGGAGACAACTTAAACCAGCCAGCCTTTATCTCCTTTATATTTACAGCTGTTAATGTAATTCCACTTTCTTTATAAGCTATTTACTAGACCAATTACTCCGCTTTTCTTGACAGACAACAAGATATCTTCCCAGTTTGGTATTCTAGTTCGCGGCTCAGGTGACGTAACTTGTACAAGTCCACTTGAAGAACGATTGCAGCTCAAATCTGAATCAGTTTATGGTCACAATGAAAATATGATCGAGGAAATGAAGTACGTGAGAGAAATACTGCGAAGGAGGGGCTTGCTGTCTGAGTGTGCAAATCCGCTGCACTTAGCCACTTTGGGCTACACCCTTGACCCTCGTCTCTTTGAGGAGCTAGAATGCTGGGATAGTTGGAATGGTTGCCAGCGTCGAAGGAAGTTACTATTCGATTATTCTACCGAATGGCTGGATCTGAAACTAAGCCTTTACTTGGGGGCGGGATATCGAGCTTGGACCAAAGGATTATCAATTTTTGGGAAGGATTTGGTTCAAATGGTTTACGAGGAAATCGCCTCATGGAGGAGCGTGGAGGACTCCATGATTCATGAGCTGCTAGAGAGGGACATGAGCAACCAACGAGGCCGATGGATAGATTTCGACCTCGAAGCATTTGAGGCAGGGGAGGAGATTGAAAGGGGACTACTGAGTTCACTGGTGGAAGAGCTGGTTGCTGATTTTCCTTGTTAGGTAGTTCCTGTCAACTGTAAGTTGTCTTCACTTAGAAATTTCTTTTTTTTTTCCTTCAGTTATTACCTTTGCAGATCTCCTTGCCTGCATGCAATTCTTTTTTTTTTCTTTTTTTTGATTCTAAAGTATGCATGCTGTTCTTGTTTCTGTAGTTTAGTGTTTTTTCTATGTACTCAACTAGAAAATCATGCTTAATTTCAACATAAAGGTGCAATTAAACCATGGGTAAAATGCTGTTTGATCCCTATATTTTGATGGTATCTGTTAAATGGTCCCTCATTTCGTTAATCACCACTTGGTCCCTCTGTTTTGGCAAAATAAGTGTTATTTTGGTTCCTAAAATATTACAATTCGATCCATCTACAATTGTATATAGAGTTTTTTAATTTGAGGATGTTAATGTTTAATTTGAAAGATTTTTCATTGCTCTTTGTTGATTACTTTTTCACAATTTTATCCTTTTATTCAAATTCTGTCGTTTTGGATTCTATTTTTTCTCGAAACGTGACATTTGATCCATCTACAATTGTATATGGAGTTTTTTTATTTGAGGATGTTGATGTTTAGTTCGAAAGATTTTTATTGCTCCTCACTGATTGTTTTTTTCATTAGGGCTTTATGTTTGATATTTTATTTCTAGATGCACTTAAATGGATTCACATTATTAATTTGGAAATCGAAAGTACTGAAGTTGTGAATTTGGAAAAACTGAGGATCGAACTGTAAATGTTCTCAAAATATAGGGACCAAATGCTTTTTTCTAACCTATAATTTGGTCAAAAAATATGAAGTACAACTCTTTTGGCTCATGTGAACTGCATTTGATGGAGAAGTCCCACAGAAACCGGGAATTAGGGGCGTGTAAATAAACTCGAAGAACCGAGATCCGAATTAAAATCAATTAAATTGGTTCAATTCTTACTCAGTTCGGTTCAAATTGAGTTCTAAATTTACCGGAACCGATTGGTTCGGGTCGATTCTCAGTTCTGTTGTTCAGGTAAAGTGGAACTAACCTGAACTGAATTAAATTCTCATTATTTAATATTATATAGTTAATTTGTTATGATTTTTTAATGTAAGAGTTAATATTTATTTTTTTTAGTATGAGTTATAATTTTAATAATTTAAAAGAAATTATTTAATTTTGTATTATTTATTATTATATTTTTTATGTTAGTACGAAGGAAAATTATGTTTTAAGCTTGGAATGAATCTGAATCGAAACTGAATCAAAAAAGTTTGACTCAAGTTTGGTTCGGGTCCGATGAACTCGGTTTGCTCCAAGTTTTTGAAATAACAAAATTGAGTTTAGTTAGTTCAGTTCCAATTCCTCGTGGAATTGAATTGAGTTGTACTCCTATTTAAATGGATCTACTTGTTAGGCTTTATGGAAAGCGGTATTAAATTATAATTACTCAGAAGGTTCAAATTTCAAATGGAATCATGGAGACTACATACTGGGATAAATTGCGTTTGGGCTCCTAAGATTGAGAGGATGTTATAAATGAGTTTTAATTAAAAAAAAATTAATTTTAATTCTTGAAATTGTAAAAATGTTATGGCTTTAGTTCTCTTTTAGAATTTTAATTTTTTTAACACATTTTTTTGCCTTCCTCTGCTCCTCTGATCCCCGTTTCATCTTTGTTGCTCTCGCCTTTTTCCTATATAATAATATTTTAAGACATTTACATGGTGAATACAAAAATTAGGTTAATTTATGAATTTTATTATAAATCTTAAAATATTATAGATATTATATTTAAAATAATTATTTTTTTATTTTTCACATCTTACAGTAAATTCTATTAAACAAACAACTGATATATTTTGCGTGCCACCGTCAATAATTTTTCTAGTTTTTCCAAAGAAATAAGGGATTTTACTGAGGACAGTTTGATAGCGGAAACGGAGGAGAAATAAAAAAAATTCAATTACACTGCAGATCATGATGAAAGTAACTGAAAGAACAGGGTAATTTTTTTATCTAGTGATTATATTATAAGAATTCGGTGTTCTAATATCATCATAGTTCCTTCGAGACAATCAATCAATCAATTCTCATTAATCATTCTTATCAAAAAAAAAAAACCTCATTAATCATCTATGATCTGAGGGGAGAGGGGCAAGAAAAAGTTGAATGTTAATTTACATTTCAGCTGATTATATTACATATATACAAATGTTAGGTGATTTTATTTGCGAAAAATGAATACCCCTCGTGATTTTTTTTAATATCTTCGAGGGGATTGTTATAGTTTAGGCCAACTTTTTTTAATAATAAATTTCGAGTTTTGAACACAAACGGATTTTAATCAACCATGTGCTGTAACAGAGCTTTGCGCGGTGTTCTTCCACACCCTCATTCCCCTCATCACCGACCACACCTTCTCAGCATCATCCCACTTCGCCGCCTCCGCTTTCAGATTCGCCAGCAACACGAAATTCCCGGAATTCTCTGGCTCAAGCTCCGCCAACTCTCTCGCCGCCACCTCCGCCACCTCGCCGTCGCCAGCGTTCCGGCAGGCGCTCAGAAGCGCCCCCCAGACCGCCGGGCTCGGCCTCATCGGCATTTCCTCGACCATCTTCAGCGCCTCCTTCGTCTTCCCCACCCTCCCCAGCAGGTCCACCATGCACCCGTAGTGCTCCGCTCTCGGCTTGATCCCGTACTCAGCCGCCATTGCCAGAAAGATCTCCCTCCCCTGCTCCTCCAATCCTGAATGAGCGCAACAAGCAAGAACGCTGACGAACGTGCTGGCGTTCGGCGCTGCCCCCCTCCTCCACATCTCGTCGAACAGCTTCAGCCCCATTGCGCCATGGCCGTTGATCGCGAGCCCGTTGATCATGGCGTTCCAGGTGACCACGTTCCTCCTAGGGATTTCGTCGAACACCTTGCGGGCGCTTGCCACATCTGCGCATTTGGAGTACATGTCGATGAGGGAGTTCCCGACGTGAATGGCGGAGCTCAGGAGCCCCTTCTTCTCGGCGTAGAAGTGGATCTTCCGGCCAAGCTCCGAGTTTCCCGTTCGAGCGCAGATTGGAAGCACGGTGACGATGGTGGCGTCGTCGGGCTCGATGCCGCCAGAGTCCCACATTTCCATGAGCAGCCGGACAGCTTCGCTGTCCCGACCGGTGCGGGCGAGTCCGGCGATCATTGTGTTCCAGGTGACGGCGTTTCGATTTGTAGTTTGGGTGAAGAAGCGCAGAGCAGATTCTAGATCGTGGTTTCTGCAGAACCCATTAATCATTAGGTTCCAGACGACGGTTTCTCGGTGAGGCATTTCATCGAACACCTTGCAGGCGTCGCTCATCCGGCCGAAATTGGTGTATAGCTCGACGAGCTGGATGGAGACGGCAGCGTGGGAGTTAAAACCGGCGAGGAGGGCAGCGGCGTGGAGGGCTGCGCCGGGGTGAAGGGAAGGGAGGAGGGAGGATGATTTGAGGAGCGGCGCGAAGGTCTGGCGGTCGGGTCGGAGTCCGGCGGAACGGAGGTGGGAAAGGAGGCGGAAGGGCTCGAGCGAGGGGGAGAAGGAGATGGATTTGATGGCGGCGTTGAAGAGGGAGAGGGAGGCTTCGGGGGAGAGGAGGAGGAGGCGGCTGGCGAAGGCGGGGCGGCGGAGGGAAGCTGCCACGGCGGCGACATCGGGGAGGAGGGAGGGGTAGTAGAGGAGGGCATGGCGGCGGAGGAGGTGGGAGAGGATCTCGGGAAGGCGGCGACGGGCAGCACGGTCGTGAAGGAGGCAGAGGACGTGGCGGCGGTCATCATCGGTGAAATTGCAGCCGGCGAAATTTATGATCCGGCGCCGCCTTGGAGAAGATGGCGGCTGCATGAAGCATCTGGTTGTGCGTGGATCGCCGGCGTGCTCCATTAGTTGGGATCATTTTCTAGAACTCGGCGGTTACACTTCCGCCGTAATTTTAAATAAAAAATTAAATTTATTTTATATTATATATATATATATATATATATTGAAATAATAATTAATTTATATCATATTATTTATATATTTTAATATAATGAATTCTTTATTTCTCATTTTTTATAATTTTTAATAAAAAAATATTTATTGACTAATGATTTCTTTATAAAATTAACAAGCTTATCCTGCAGAAAGGAGATGTTAGATGGGATCAGAAAGGCATAGGAAGGATTGACTTCCATTCTGATACAGGGGGGCAAGATTACCGTCAATGACCTTTCAGAAGTGGAGCTCTTTCCTTGTCTAGCCGCTGATCCTATTTACAAAGAAGAGGAGTTGGACTTAATCGGCGACCTCACCCAACAGATGTTTAATCTTTTAGATGGGGAGAGTGAAGACTAACCCATCTTCTTGTAAAATGAGTGAATTGTAACCTCTATTTTGTACTTTTGAGAATGAAAGAATGAAAAATGTTGGTTTTTTTTACATACCTGTCTATTTTGATATTTATGAATTGAACAGGTACCTTGAAATGAATGCAAACTGCATTGTATGAGACTTGTTTGAAATTCTGATCTGTGTTGAGCCTCATAATTTCGAGAGGTATAAATATGAACATCGGTCCGTGAGAATGAGCTCCATAATAGATTGAATCTTTACAGAGCACTTTGTGAGATCTCATGCATGAAGTAGCGTTAGCAACCTCAAAAAGAGATTGTCAGACCGAGTGTTAAGAGAATTTAAATGGCTTGAAGCATCGCATGTGACATTTGAACTTATAGGATGACTGATCTGAGAATACTTAGAGCTTTGATCCTTAAACCATGGTCCTTTATGCAGTTACGTAGAAAATATAATAGTGATGACCCAGCCTAGGAGGAATTATCTGACCCAACACCAGAAGGACGAAGCGTCTAAAAATATCGTGGTCGATGTTTGTACTTCAGGTGTGGGCTGACCTCCATGATGTTTGATCTGGAGAATCGCTTTAGAATTATACCTCTATACAAACCTGCACAGGAAAGAAGTAATGATAATAGTGGAGATCTTGCCTAGGAGGAGTTATCTGACCCAATGCCAGAAGAACTTGGATCATCTAAAACATCATGGTCGATATTTATACTTGAGGCATGGGCTAACCCCCGTTAGAGCGGTAGATCCTAGTGGGAAGCAAGGACACTCTGCTTAGGGGAGACCTGTATCATGAGTAGATAACAGGGACTGCCCTAAGGTTACGAGCGAACCTTCGGGCCTTCCGCTAGCCAGATGAGCTTATGGAAGGGTTCCAAATATAGGTAGGAGACCTCGCCTGCCAGATGTGACTAGGCTCGGTGACCTCCGTATATGAAAAATGAGTATAATGAACCATCGTGTATAAGGTGCGGAACCCTCGGGTACGATAGTGGAAGAGTGAGGTTAGGATCATACCTGGGACACGATGCTTGAATAAAAGATGAGTCGATCGTGCTTTAGATAATATGAATGCCTCAGTATAAATATCAATGTTATGAGAGGTCCCAAAACATAAGACGTATGAATAGATGAAAGAAACCAAGAAGAAAATGTCCCATGAATCTGTATAAAGAATTCCTGTACGGGGGGAATAAGGATGGAGATTAAGCATAAAACTTCTTCAGATCATCTCCGCTCCAAGTCCTAGGGAGTTGAGTGCCTTCAGAGGTCATGAGATGGTACGCGTTAGGTCCTGCAACTTCGTGCATGATGTAAGGACCTTCCCAGTTTGTTTCAAGCTTGAGAACCCCAAATTATTGCCAGCGAGCAATCGTCGTTTTAGCACCAAATCACCTTGAATGAAATCCCTGGGGTTAACCTTGTGGTTGAAATATCTGTCGACTCGGCGCTTGTGTTTCAAACTCTTGAGTGCGACCAATTGTTTTTTTCCGCTCCAGGAGATCTAGATCAACTCGTCATAAATCATAATTCTCATTCATCTAGGTTTGTAAATCTTCGGGATCGAAGTTAGGTGCAGCCTCTATTCTGGGGGAGAAGTGTTCCAGCTCGACAGGTATGACTGCGTCCATTCTGAAGGACAGGGAAAAAGGCGATTCTTGAGTGACTTCAAAGGGAGCTGTATTGTAGGCCCAAAGAGCGCCTGACAGCTTTTCTGGCCAGCGGGTTTTGGCACCATCGAGGCATTTCTTCAAGATGTCCAGGGTGTTCTAGTAACAGCTTCTGCCTACCCGTTGGTATGAGGGTGCTAGACAGATGCATATTTAAGATTGATTTGGTGCTGGCCACAGAAATCGTGAATCCGCTGATTGGTGAATGGGGTGCCATTGTCTGTGATAATCACCATAAGCACGCCATATCTGCAGACGATATTTGCCCATAGAAAATTCTCGACATTCTTAGCAGTGGGTTGAGCAAGAGGTTTAGCTTTTATCCACTTTGTGAAGTAGTCGATTGCAACCAGAATTCACTTGTAACTTCTCATAGCGGTAGGCATCCGTCCCAAAAAGTCCAGCTCCCAAACAACGAAGGGCCATGACGAAATGATGGGCCTAAGATAGCCGGCAGACTGTCTTTGCATATCTGCACAATATTGGCACTGAGGGCACTTCTCCACGAATGACTGAGCATTTTTGTGGACATCGGGCTAGAAGAATCCCTGACGCAGGATTCACATGACCAAACTTCGGCCACGAGCGTGAGTTCCACATTCCCCTTCATGGACAGCTTTTATGACTTCTTGTGGCCTCAGACATTTAGTGAGGGGTTTGGCGTAAGACCTTCTGTAGAGTTCTCCGTTGATGAGGACGTATTTGGCGCATTCAAGCTTCAATTTTTTTGCCTCTTGCCTGTTGTCAGGTTGTGTCTCGTCCTTCAAATAGTTGAGAATTTTATCCATCCAGCAGGGCAGATTCTCCTCAGAGTGAATTTCTGCGCACTAAAAACTGGGCTTGTCAAATACTTGATGTTGGCGGAGGTCGGGGAGTCCCCCTTTCGCGAGGCAGCTGCCACTTGATTTTCTTCTCTAGGAATATGTACTAGGGAGAACTCTTCGAACTGAGAGATCAAGGATTGGGCTTTCTGCAGATATTTTTTCAGAACTTCGTTCTTTGTTTCGCAAGTGCGGTTTACTTGGTTGACAACCAGTTGTGAGTCGCTGAACACTTGTATGCACCTTACGGCCATGCTGAGTGCAAAATTCAGTCCCGCAATGAGGACCTCATACTCTACTTGGTTGTTGGTGGCCCTGAACTGAAGGGTTACTGCCTGGTGTAAGGTGGCTCCCATTGGACTGGTTAGGAGAATTCCAGCCCTCTGGGACTGTGATCCAGAAGCACCATCGATGTGGAGAGACCAAGGCGTAACCTTGCTCTTAGTTGGTGATGGCTCTGAAGTTGAGAGTTTTGCTACGAAATCCGCTAAGGCTTGAGCCTTGATTGCTGTTCGTGGAATATATTTGATGTCGTATTCGCCTAGCTTGATGGACCATTTGAGAAGCCTTCCCGAGACTTCGGAAGTATGTAGTATTTTCAAGAGCGGTTGATCAGTGACAACCTGAATAGTGTGGGACTAGAAGTATGGGCGTAGCCTTCTTGCCGCCATAAGGAGAGCCAGAGCGAGCTTTTCCAGCTTGGGGTATCGGCTCTCAGCGTCCAGGAGTATATGACTAATGTAGAAGATAGGATGTTGTACCCCCTTATCATCGTTGATGAGGAGCGCCGAGACAGAAGTGTCAGATACGCCCAAATATAAAGATAAGACCACCCCTTCCTTCGGTGCCACCAGTATCAGTGCAGAAATAAGATATCTCTTTAACTCTGTGAAAGCAGCTTCACATTCATCAGTCCACTAGCCCTTTCTACTGTTGCACAAGCATTGGAAAAGTGGTGAACATCGGTCCTCGGCTTTTAAAATGATTCTTCTCAGACTGTTGATCCGCCATGCTAGTTTCTGAATTTCTTTCACCGTTCAAGGAAAGGGCATGCTTAGGATTGCCGAGATTTTGTCTGAATTGGCCTCTATCCCTCTGGCTGAAATCAGGTAGCCCAGAAACTTCTCTGAGGCAGCGCCGAAGGTGCACTTGGCGAGGTTGAGTTTGAGATTAAACCTTTGGAGGGTGTCCAGTGTCTCCCTGAGATCGGCGAGGTGCCCCTCCATGATCTTGCTTTTCATCAGTATATCATCGATATATACTTCAAGATTCCTGCCCCTTTGACCTTTGAAGACAGCGTCGATCATAAGCTGATAGGTGGCGCCGGCATTCTTGAGGCCAAAGGGCATGACGTTGTAACAATATGTGCCGAAGTCGGTGATAAAAGCAGTCTTTTCTTCGTCCTTTTCAGCCATTCGGATTTGATGGTACCCGGAGAAAGCATCTAGGAAACTCATGACCTTGTACCCGAAGGTACGATCCACCATTGCATCAATCCGTGGGAGAGGATACGTACGTATCTTTGGGGCAGGCTTGATTCAGTGTGCGGAAGTCCACGCACATCCGCCATTTTTCGTTGGGCTTCTTCACCATAACAATGTTGGTGAGCCATTGAGGGTATTGAACTTCTCTAATATATCTTGCTTTCAGTAATTTGTTGACCTCTTCTTCGATAGCATTTTGCCTCTCTCCTGCCATAACTCTCTTCTTCTATTTTATGGGAGTGGTGGTGTCAGATATGTTCAGGTGGTGCTCGCAGACAGCCCTGTCAACACCTGAAATATCTTCAGGAGACCATGCAAAGACGTCGATATACTCAAAAAGCAAGGCAGTGATCTCGCCTGCTGCTTGTCATTCATAGAAGAAGATATGTTTACAATTTTAGAGGAATCCCCCCCCCAAGGTCACATTTATAACTCCCTTTTGTGGTATAACTGGTTGGGACTCTCTGGGGTCCAGTTGATCGACAACGAGCTGTGCGGCGATCTGGAAGCATTGGGTGGCTTGCTTAAGATCTCCTCTAATGGTGACAACGCCGCTGGAGGTAGGGAACTTTGCGCAGAGATGTGGCATGGAGATCACCATCTCGAAGAAATTAAGAGTTGTCCTTCCTAGGATGACGTTATAGCCTGATTTATTTCTGATGATGGCGAAGTTCACCATGTTCATAGCGTTGCCGTTGTCATCACAGAAGGAGACGGGCAAGGAGATGAATCCCAGGAGTTGGACCCTCTCCGTAGAGAAACCTAGCAAGGTGGTTCTCGCGTAGAGGAGGTTGCTTCCTTGAGCCCCATTTAGAGGAAGGCGGATTCGAACAGGATGTTAGCTGTGCTTCCGAGTCGAGGAGCACTCGTCGAACATCGAAATTAGCGATGTGGGCAATGACCATGATTGGGTCATTGTGAAGGTTGCTTTGTTGGGGGAGATCTTCTTGGCAGAAGGTAAGTGTGATGGAGGAAGAATGCTGCTGAGAGATACCGCCGACCTCAATTTCTTGGCGGCGAGCAGTGACGAGGTTAACGCTGAAAATGACGTTGATTGTAATCGCCTCAGGAGGATAACAAAGCCCTGGCTAACTGGGGACTGGAGATGGTAGAGCTTTAGCAGGAGCCCTAGTATCTTCGAAGGTCTTCCCTTTTTGGGCAACGTTGAAGGTCGGTGCCATCTGCTTGAACTCTTCGAGCTTGCCCTGATCCACCAGTTTGTCGAGCAAAGCTCTAAGGGCTCAGCACCTATGAAGCCTGTGCCCGTAGTTCCCATAGAACTCACAGTAGTTGTCAGGGTCCACTCCGGTCGGAGGAGTCGGCTTGGGTCCGGCAGTTCGAACCCAACCTTGTTTGATGGCCGCCGCATAGACTTCAGGAAGCGACCGAGAGAAGAAATGCCTTTGTTGTTGAACCTACCGCAGTTTCCGCTCATCTCTGTCGCGACCTTTGGCCATGTGCATCGTCGTGGACGATCGTTCGTCGCCCTAATGTTTCCTCTTCTTCTCCTTCTTGACTCCAAAAACACTGGGGGGAGAGGACTTAGTATCCTCCAAAAGCATGAATTGGCTGGCCCTGGCCACCAGCTCTGGGTAGCTTCGAGGTTTAGCTAGCTGTAGGGACTTGGACAAATCCTCGACCTTGAGCCCCCTTCGAAAATTAAGCATGGTCACGGCAGGGTCGACGTCTTCAGCCTCTGCTGCGACGGTGAAGAAGCGATTGGTGTAGTCCCGAAGACTTTCCTTCTCGCCTTGCTTGATGTTGGCTAGCACCATATCAGAAACGACCATTCGGGTCCGGCCGATGAAGCGGGCGATCAGCTCCCACTTCAGATGCTCATAGGAGAAGATGTGACCCCTGGGGAGCTTGATGAACCAGCTGAATGCTGCTCCCTTCAGGGTGTTTGCCAAGAGGTGGCACCTAGTGGCCTCATCCGGCTGGCGATAACGGACTGCGGCCTCGAACCCTTGTATATGCTCGCGGGGGTCAGTGGCTCTCTTATAAGCTTCAAGCTAGGGCAGTCTGAAATCTTCAGGGATTGGGGCTAGCCGGATGGCGTCAGCAAAAGGGCCATTGCTGTCCATTAGGCCGAAAAAGGGATCAGGCCCATAGTGGAGGGCCTGGACTCCTGGGAAGAGAGGGTCCCTCCCGGTGAGGAAAGGAGGAAAAGCGGGTGGAAGGAAGGCAGGTTGTGGTAGAGGACGTGGTAGGAAATGATTTTGGTGGGCTCCCTGAGCGGGAAGGCATCTGAGCGGTTGAGAGGAGCCAGACGAGTGAACGGAAGGCATTGCGACGGCGGCAAAGGAGCAAGGACCTCCACGACCAGAGGAGGCGGTACGGGAGCTGCCGCTATTGGCAGAGGAGGTGCAGGAGCCGCCGCGATCGGCGGGAGAAGCTCGCGGGCTGCCACAACCGGCGGAGGTGGAAGTACGGCGGCGCAGACCGGTTGGGTCTGCTTGAGGATCATGGCTTGCTGAGCGGTGAGGCCGGTGACTAGGTCGGTAAGGTTTGCCAGCATCCCTTGAAGCTCTGAGATGCGGGTACCCTTGGAGGAAGAAGTAGATCCGGCGTGATGTTGGGACGTTGAAGCGGAAGCTTCATCACCTGGCGCGCGCCCTGACAGATGGTTCTCCTGCATGCGTGCTGCGAGCAGCGGAATTGGTTCTATGCGTCCTAGCCACCATCTTCTCAGAGTCTCAATGAAAGCACCAGAAGATGTTGACGTAGGATGTGGGGGGTCCCAAGAAATACCAAAGAGAGAGAGAGGTGAGCCTGTCGGTCAAGGCTCAAAATGAAATGAGCATCCAGAACAGCACACAGAGGTTTAAGATGGTTCAGGGAGGAAATCCCCTTCGTCCACCGAGCGATCAACGAAAAGATTTCACTATACAGAAAGCAGCCATAAGGGCTGATATAATGCTAAGCTAAGGAGAAGAAGAAGAAGAAGGGAGAGAGAGCTCCTCAGTTGGGGCTCTAATACAGTGAGAACATGAGGATGAGAGAGTTGCCTATGCTCTGGTGGTTGTTCCCCCTCTGGTCCTCCTCTCATTGAAGCCTGTTCAAGGGTATTTGTAGGCGATGGACAGTACAGCTTTGTCCTAGTTTTACGGAAGGAGAGGGAGTAACAAATCCTAATTTCATGTTGCTTGTCGGCCACTAGAGGGACCAGAGTCTGTAAAAGGAGAGCTAGGCTTCTTGATCTTAGTACTGCTTCTAGGGATCTGTGAGGATTGGAGCACTCGAGCCCTCGGTTTGTGCGTCTGGGAAAAGTGCTTTGTACGGAGAACAGCGCGGTCGGGCCACACCGACTACGACAGGTACAGCTGGGTAACATCGTCATCGATGTTACAGGGGATTACCCTGAACCATCATGGACGATGTTAGATCAAACCCTCGTGGCTGAGGTTGGAGACCTGCAAGAATAAAATATTAAAATAAAGAGTTAGTGCTATATGGGAGCCACGTGTATGGCTGTGATGCAGTGCTGGAATCACGTGTTAACACAAATCAAATATTTCTTTTTAAAAATTATACGCCACACCTAAAAATTACATTCCACACACTTTTTTTACACCCCACACTTTTTTTAAAACTGCAGTGTAATTGTTTGAAAATGGGTGTGATACACATAATTATGGTAATATAGAGTATTATGTACGTAATTATCCGTATATTATATAAAGGCCATTATCAAGCATGTTTAATTAACAATACTAATTACTGTCGATACAATGTGATACCATCCATTTATAATTCAGAGAGGAAGGAGCATAATGAATACAGTTTGTTACATCTATTACATTAGATGTATAACACATATTCATGCAAAGGACTATCATATAGTGGCTCTCCATACTATATTGGATGCTGAGTTGACATAATGGTATAGAGGGTATAGTCCGGTGATGTCTCCTTGAAGGGCTATATATTAAAGGAGAGCTACTTGACTAAAAGTGTTAGAGAAGAGGTTACTCCCTGTAAAGCCATCAACTCGTCATAATTGAATTGCTCTGTGGAAACTGTTAGATGAGAGCTGTTCGATTAGGGGTGTTGGAGAAGAGGTTACTCCCTATAAAGTCATCATCTCGTCATGATAGAATTACTCCATAAAAGTTATTAGAGGAAAGCTATTTAGCTAGAAGTGTTAGAAGAGATTCTAACTACTCGCAAGAAATATCGATTTGCTATCTTTCACATTGCAGGTGTAGGTCAAAAAATCACAGTCGTTATATATTTTTCTTATATCTACAATTTAAACTATATATTTACATATATTATTGTAATTTTTAATTAAAGTTAAAATTTTTGATATTATATCAAGAGATAAATAAAACTAAAGAAATAAACGTTACAGTCATCAGCCGAAATCATCAAGTTTTAGGCCAACGCATGGTGCAGATAAAAATGCCATTATGGCCTCATTTAATTCAAGTTTTTTTTTAGATAAAAAAATATTTCATTTTAAAATTTTAATATCAAAAAAATTATTTTAATATTAAAAAGTGAATAAAATATGAAATAAAATTGATTCTAATATTTTTATTTAAATAATATCTTAAATAAAATGAGGCCTAAATGCGTGTGCTGCTTCTATTCCGTTTACTTCTAACAATGCCGGTCAATTGACAGGCTGATTATGTTGCTCTGAGCTCGCCCTTCAATCTATTACTTGCGATGAAAGATAGAATTGCAATTATTTTTTTCTAAAAAAATTATAAATTTACCCATTCTTCCTTCCTTCCTGCCTGTTCATAAAGCAACAAAATGAACTATCAAAGGCTCTTCTCTATTTAAATTTGAATTTTAAGTTATTTTAATTCCAATGATAAGTCATATTTTTATTAAAATATTTATTATATTTTTTATATGTAGTACCTATGTATAGTACATGTAATTTATTAATTTAATTTTATATATAAATAATCATAATATAGTTATATATACATATGACGTATATAATTTGAAATATTTTAAGTACAAATATTTACACACATCAGTCTATTTCAAGCAAATTAATTTCATATCATAAAAAATCAAATCAATTTTAAATTACAAAAATACGAGGAAATTTTATTTTAAAAAAATCTATTCTGTAGCCGCCAGCAGTTCACAGTCCAAAAAATTTACATAATTCACCAAATAACAAACCAAATAAATATTTATTTTATATTATACATAAAATTTAATACTAAAAAATTAATTTCATTTTACATTTATCACAAATTTTAAGAATGAAAGAATAAAACATTTTCAACTAAAAATTCTACATGCCAAACAGGGCCAAAAGGAGCATATCCCCTCCTGTCCCAACTCCCAAAATAGTGAGACAAATTTAACAAATGGATCATCATTTTGGAATGCACTACAATAAAATCACATTAGAATGAAGTAAACAAAATTAATGGGCTTCATTCAAAAGAGATGATAAAACTAGAACTCACATTCATTTATTTTCTCTGTTTGAGCAGCATCATCTAAAAAGCACAAATTGAGATATTAAAGAACATAAAAATGCCCATGGAAGATCATATCACATAAAAGCAATCTGAGTGTAGCAGTTCAGGATGATATTTTGGTCTGATCTTCTAGACTTGCATAATCGATGAGCTTTGAGCATGAACAGGAAGAAGAGCAGGCAAATGCCAAATGGCCAACAGATGGAAGGCTAAAACCATAGCTGGATGTAAGATTATATTTACTTCTTTGATGACCTGAAGCCTCCAAAACCCATCATGGCTGCCACATCATGATCAATCTCCAGCTCCTCCTCTGCAGCCCTCTCCTTCTGGAATCCACAATTTGATTGTATACAACATATTAATAAGACCAAGACAAATCCCCATAAGAAGATGATGATGATGACGATGATGGCATGACAAGAAGATGCATGAAAAAAATCAAATATGATAAAAATTAACTACTTGTGATATGACAGGATTCTCGTGAGAACTTCAAATACCTTAGGACTGTAATCCGTTATAATGAGTGCGTAGAAGATAGGTGTGACGAATTTATTCGAGTTCGATACTCGATCGAGATTGATCACGAGTCAAAATTGAATCGATCAACTTGGGGTCGAGTTTCGGGTTAAAATTGAGCTTAAATCTTTTATGGATTAAATTTTGCGTTATGGTCAGCACGCTTAGATTTTATTTAAAGTTGCCTAGAGAAAGTATTATGAATATGACAAGCTGTCTATAGACTAACCAAAATTGAGCTTCTTCAGTGGTTTCATTGTTACACATCAGTAGGCTGCATTCGGAGCTCAAATCTTTACTTCCTTAACCAAAATGAATATGGATGGAAGATTATTTGCTTGAGGTGGACTGTTGCACTGTGGATATGCTAGCTGAAAACCACCCCATGAAAAGATCAAATCCCAAGACAGTCAAGCCTCCTCTGTCAATCCCTTATTCATTTCCTCCTCTGCTCATCCACCCATGGCTACTCTATGAATATGCATGAAGGAGATACAAAGTGTTTGTTATTTAGAAGTCTGAAGTCTCACATTTTTTCTGCCTTTCTATATGCGTTGGTTCCTTCCAACTTTCAGCAATGGGCTTTCATTTTGTTCAATATTCTCCAAACGTAAGTTAGGCCTCCACCTTCTACATTTTTCAGTCATTTTCCTCTAAAAGCTGAGGTAAGCACAATTTCTCCGAGTTCCTTCGTTCACTCCATCACAAGATTGGAATATTTGTCTCGTAGCAGATGCAGTAAAATTTCTTTAAATCTTTTTGACATTTGGGAAGTAGTTCGTTTTTTTTCTGGAAATAAATTTGTTTCACTAGAGCATTCAACTTATTTTTAATGCAGTGTTTTAATAATGGTTTTAAAGATCATGAATGATCAATAAATTTATATACAACTACACAAACATACGTGTATTTTATTTATGTTTAAGTGTTGCATAATAAAAATTAAAGCACTGGAATATCATTATTACTCTCAGGTTTTCGACTATCATGTTTAAGCATGTAACAACCTTAATTACAACGCCAAAATATCACTCAAAGTTGGATTGTCTAGCGGACCAAACAACAGGGAGCAAGAGAAAGTCAACATCAAGTGCAGTGAAATTTTGGACCACTAAAAGTGTTTTTTTTTTTTTGCTCTTGTAAAATTAGTTTCATACCAAGCATAGTAAAATGATGCAGTTGATTATCTCGCTCATATAGCTATGCTAAAATTTTATCTGGAATAGGGGAAGGCCCCTTCTCTCTGACTTTTATAATATTCTCAATAGGGAGATAGCTTCATCTACTTTTGTACTGACTATAGTTAAATCTATATAAGGCCTAGGCCAACTTTCCAACCTTTCCAACAAAAAATATTATTAAGAAACACATTGAATATTATAGTATTAGTAATAATTTTTAAATGCCTAAAAATATTTCCAGTCAGAAATACATTGATATTGGTATTCAATCAGCATTTATATATATATATATATATACATATGTATTAGTAATATATCTTCTTATAATTGCTATGCATGACTTTAAAGAGAAATTTCCCAAGATAAGAATTAACCAACTCTTACAGGAAAAAATGATTTATCAACTCCTTTAAAATATAGGAAATAATGAAATCACCTGCAGGATAAAGAGTAGCAAAAAAGATAAACATTCAGATAGACAAATACACCAAGTTATTAGAGTTTGAAAAAATATTAATAAGGGGGAACAAGAGAGTAACTCCCCAAAATAGATGGCCCAACTAGTTTAGGATTAAAGATTTGTCATTGTTGCTGTTGTTGAGATTAAGAATTAGACCCACTGAGAATATGATTACATAAGCATACACAAAAGGTTTGAAGATCTGCAATAGTGGAAGATGCACCGTTTATATGCAGAGATGATTGAAAGACAATGAAAGGCCAAAAGTAATATTATAACAAAATTATACAACAAGATTAGAATAAGCTAGAATTAACAACATATTAGACATGGATATTTGACGGAACTCATCTATAAACAATCCTAACAGTTTCGATAAGCTTAATGATGAAATGAATTGTAATCAAAATGTAAAATCTCAAATTTATCTCTAAATTCTAAAAGCTATGTTTTCCAAGCTCATAATGGAAAATAAAAGCCTGTAACAACATGTTTACACAGATAAAACAGCAATATCAGCACCAACAAAATCAAGAAACAAGAACTGAAAATTTGGGTAAATCATTTTTAATAACCCTTTTTAAAAGGTTTCAAGCAGAAATATATTAACATGAAAAAAACAAGTGTCTGATCAACCTTAGCTTCTACTTATACACCCAAAATTATTTTCCTTGAGCAATTCCGCTAAATGGGATCTTACTTATTCTTCAAAAAATATATTTCACAGCAATTCTATAAATCCAAAAAAGAAACCCAATGAAAAAGAGAGAGAAAGGGACTCACCTTCTTTTCTTTCTTCCTTTCACGTCGCTGACGCTTGCGCTCTTCTTCCTCCTGCTGCTGTTTCAATATTCTCTCATCCAAATCTGAAATCAGGCAAATGCTTACTTTTTTTGACATAGAAATAACATTTGCAATGCAATCATACATCTTCAAGAGTAATGCTGACATCATATGGGATCGATCATTAGAGTTCAAAATCAATCAATAAAAGCTCAATCCTTTGAAACGTTGCAAATGAAAATCTAGTCCCAAACATATAAATCACATTAAATGCAAAATGTATTTTCCCTAATAAAAAGTTTCAGCACGTTACCTTGCTCAGAAAAGCTACCTGCTACTTTCTGCTTCTTAAGCTTCTCAAATCGGTCTTGCACCTATAATGCGATAAAAAATTTAGCTCACAAAGAAAATCTGCATCGATGATTGTAGACGAATATTCGTCTTTTTAGTCATCAAAGATGTGTAAACATGGATTTTCTTACACATGCAAGCAGCAATGGAAGACTTCACACAATGTCCACCCTATTACAGGTAGGACATGACAAATAAAGGCAATTGATTTTCAGACAGGACGCAAGAATTGAAGTCAAGCAACCATATTACATCTAAATCACAATGAGAAAAATATTGCTCAAAAAATAGTACAATAACCACTTTCTTCAATAAATCCTTTTATTGTGCTACAATCTAATCTTGTGTCAATCAAAGAGCTTAAAATCATCTCCAAATTGATTAAGTACTTAAAATTCTAGTCGGAGTATTGTGAGCGCTTAGATATGTCTAATGATACTTAAAAAGTTTGTAATGATACATTAAATATATAATTTTTTTATAGAGTATAAATTTCATGGTAAAATATTGCATAAAACATAAACAGCCCATAGCAATCATTCCGAACAGATTAGATCAAACTGCCCACAGCAATCACTCGAAAGGAATGGGGAATAGGCATAGATTAAAGCAGAGATTAACCTGTTCAAGAGACGCGCGCTCCACTCGCATGGACATACCCAGAGCTCTCTGATCTAAATCAACCCAAAAAAAAAAAAACATAAGAAACACTTCTGTTAAACAACAACTAGTTGAGCTCAAGGGTCAGCTCGTAAAGAAAACCTACGTTTCTTTCCATTTATATGGTCCAAGTAGTTAGCTGAATCTTTCACCACACACTCGCAAACTGCACAGTAGTAACCAGCCTGCAAGTAATCTTCATGCTCTAAATTTCTAAAAGCTGCCAACAAACTGAAACAATACATGACATAAAAGACAAGTTTTTCTATGACTTCAGTTCATCCAAGCATAAAACATGCAACAAATACAAGTTTGATTGCCACCAAGCTAAAGGTTGGAAGAAACACTGGAAAAACTTCTCCAGAGGAAAGAAGCAATATGTGATACATTAAGACTTAAGAATAACCAAAGCATACCATAATGACAAAAATTTTGGGTATAACACGCACTCAAACTTAACAAGAATATCTAATTATGTTTTTAGTTTCTAAAGTGTGCAGTTGATATGTGTTAGTGCAGACCTCATATGGCAAGTAGTCAGAAATTATGACAATAATTATGATTTCATCGACTGATGAAGTCGTACATGAACAATATAAAAAGTTAATTGCAACAATATACAAACTACCTAGCATTACATGTATGTATGCAGTGCCTTTTGAACTTCAAAATTTTAAGTATAGCATACCAAGTACATGAAGGGTACAATTTGTTATTGAGCTTTTCAAACTGAATAGCTTCATGAGCAAGACC
Source organism: Apostasia shenzhenica (assembly GCA_002786265.1). Taxonomy (NCBI): domain Eukaryota; kingdom Viridiplantae; phylum Streptophyta; class Magnoliopsida; order Asparagales; family Orchidaceae; genus Apostasia; species Apostasia shenzhenica. The sequence goes on from KZ452001.1 coordinate 4,042,151, forward strand.
ATGATGAGACACTACAAACACAATACTTCTTGTAAAGCCTGGTGGCCAATACATCAGTAATTTTTAAACTTCTAACATGCTAGGTCAGGAATGTCTGTTACACATGATGGGAAAATCACAGGGTAAAGCTGCTAACCAACAACATATCATATGTTGTTTTCTGCAGTTTGAATTTCTAATGTGTTAGCATCATAAATCATGCTGCTCCTACAGCCCCAATAGCTAAATAAGTTTGGCAAAATGTTTTATAAATTAAACTGACAATATACACTTCTTTGATGTTTTCACATGCTAGGACCACAAAATGAGATAACTACATCACATGCACTTATGAAGCTTTTACTTGTTGACAAAAGCTTCCTAAACTTTCCATTTCTTCTTTTTTTTTTGAAAATTAAACTTTTCATATCAGTACCTGTAATATATCTTAAATTAACCACTAGTTAATTTCTCAATGTTTCTACTTCTACTCTAGCTAATTTCATGACACACTTGGCCTTAACAACCATTCTTGAACTTAGATGTTTTACTCAGATAAGTTTATATTTCATCCATACAATAAAACTCTACAGGCCCTCAGACACAGTTTTTCACATATCATATTTTTCTCCATCATAATCTTCCCTGTTAATTGCAAACTTTATCATTATGACCAGTTTTCTTCCACATCAAAGTATCAAACCAAGTGAGACCAAAAAGGAGGAACGTTCAACACCAAAACTAGATATGTGTTATGTATTCTAACGGTGTGGCATAATACGTTGATTTGCTAAAAGCTAAAAGGAGCAAGCCTCACGTGTATAAACAATCAGGAAAAAACAAACAAAATACCTGCTGACTTAGTGGTGCAATTGGAGTAACAACCTGCAAGAATAAACAAAGTTTGTCAGTGCAAACAATCCACGGTCAATTTGACACAACAGATGCATTCAGATACATCAACAATGAAATGAAATGAATTGGTAAGATTTAAAAAGTGAAAAGCATGGGCACAGGGAAAGTTAATTTTACAAGTTTATTTTGAGAAACTTTGCAACAGTTATGTATTTTTGCACACAAAGAAATACAAAAAAGTTCCATCAAATGAAAGTAAGTATTGGATTTCTTAGATATTTGAGTTGATAGTTGAAAATTCTGATTGTTGAAAAGTAAGAATTAAGTAGATTAAGGGGGCATTTGGTTCAATGTTATCTTGATGTTATGTTATGTTATCTAGAGAAAGTAACTGTTTAGTTTAATGACATCTAAAAATAATCTTTTATTAGATTATAAAATTATTAGTCAAAAGATGTAATCTAGATGTCATGACATCTAGATTACATAACATAACACCAACATAACAACAAACCAAACGCCCCCTAAGAACCATACAAAAAAAAGTTTTATCAGATTAAAAGTAAATGTGTTCAGACTGTCAATTCAACGAAGAATCAAAATTATGATAAAAATTCACATAACAGGTCAAATAAAATAGATAGTGAAAAGGAGCAAAGCATCAAGCAATTGATAGCTCTTAAAAGTTCCAAAATGAATAGTTCATTATTGTCCAAATTACTACTGCACAATTCTCAAAATAGTACACTACCCATTGCCAGTTATAAGTAGGTATGCGGTATATCAAACCTAACCATCGGAAACTGAGGCTTGATCTAATCTGAGCAAGCATTGTACCCATATGAAAGTATTAAGCATAACTCATGATGTTTACCTTATCAAACAATGCCCCAAAAAACGTTAAACCTTATATATTAATTAGTTAATTAGGTAAAATGAAATTTAAATATGCAAAACCAGAAGTCCTAGCTGGTAAAGGCAAAACAAGGATGGTAAAGATTGATGTATGGTTATGTTTGCATTCAAAATTGTCTGGGACCAAATCACGTATCAAATCATCACCCTGTAATACTCCAAATGGGAAAGTGGACTTCATGTAAAAATATACACTTCAATGAGTTTACAAAAAAGAAAACATAAAACAAAAAATAAGTAAATTCTTATTAAGTTCTTTGTAATACGCATTAGAAAAAAATTAATTCAGCTTACAACATGCATATAAAAGATACTGCCAATGCAATGCAAAATGAAATTTAACAAAACTCATATTAACAAAAAGTTATTATGTTGGTAGCGCTATCTAACAGCAATTAGAATGAATAAGACTTTGTCAAGCCAAAAAACATGGTTTCCAGAAACAGTTCAAACATAGGTCACCATGTCTAAATAGACAAGCAAATAGAAATGGTATGCTTCGAGAAGAATATTCTGTAGTGATGAATGGTATCATTAAAAGATAAATCAATTAAAAGCACAATATACAATTTGTGTTTGACCTATTTACTAAGATGCTTGGAGAAGCAAAAACAAATTTTGACTTGAATCCCATAAGAAATATCAGAACTGTAGCACATAAGCCATAAAGGCTGTATACAATGGCAAGCACAATTCTATCTAAAATCCAATTAAAGAGGTAGTCTTCCTAACCTGGGTCTTCCCCAGGCGAGACTCAAGGTCAACTTCATAATCTCTGTGTTTTAAAGGCTTCCGCTGGACAGGAGGAGCTTTTCCTGATATGATTTGCAATAGAGAAAGTGCAACTAGATCAGACAAAATGCAAGCTACATATGCATAAATGATCCAATAAAGTTGAAATTGAAAGATTATGATGATAATAACAATCAGGATATTAAAACTTGCCTTTAGGCTTCAGATGAGCCTCCTCCTCCTACCACAGAGAAAAAATAAAAAGTTAGCTGACCAACAAAGCTATTGGAACACATAATTTCCAGCACATACAACAACAAACCTGTTGCTGCCGTTCACGAGCTCGCTCCAAATACTCCTCTCTGTTAAACTTTCTTCTAAATGTATTGTCAATACCAACTGGCTAAATATGTACAGATGGAAACAATAGCAGATTCAAGCCATGTGTCAGCACAAGCTTTCAATTTGAGATGGTAAACTCAAAGGGAACCATATGAAATACATTTTATAAGTTGACTCACATTGCTTCCTGACTGGGCCATTGCTGGCACAATATATTTCCCAAAATATTGCCCGTTTATCCTGTGTACAAGAACTTTAATTAATACTCAACTACATTGAATTCACATCCCAGTCTGTTAGATTTTATTTCATTTTATTACATCAAATAACAACAAAAAACAAGCTAGTTGGCTTGGGATTCGCTATACAAATATGAACAATAAAGCTCTGTGTAGGTTGACCCAAAGTTGCTCCAATAGTTGAAAAACTAAGAAGTTCACCAAATCAGCCGCATCAAGAAAACAAAGACAGAAGCTAGAAATCGAGATTTGTAGCAGCTCATAATGCTAACACTCTTCCATTCATTTGTTTCAATGAAAAGAAATTAAAACATAAAATATCATGCTGATGATTTTCTTGCTTAGAAGCATTGAGCAGTTAATCAAACAATCGACAACTTTAATAAGGATGGAAAAGTAAGGAAGACACAATCTGAAGAACTCAACGTTGATAGAATCCTGATCGTGAACCTAAACACTTCTACAGATAGCAACGAAATCAACATCTAGTTAAGTGTTATTAAAAAGGTTTAACAAGTTTTTTAAATAAATATTAGAAAAATATTGAGATATATGTTATATTGACTTGCACCATACTCATATTTAGGACAAAAGTTCATCACCAAAATTTCACGGGGAGGTTAAGAAACAATTCAATCATATTTCAATTATACTATCATAATACTTTCTTGCAACCATTTTGTAATTGACTAAACAAATAACTCAACTCTATAATTGTTGGAGTTTTCACCAACTTTTTCTTTCTAGTATAGTTTTGTGAAATGATCAATACATCCTTTATTGATTCTAGAAATCTCTCTATATACAGAGATTATTCTTAACTAATTTCTGTCCGTTTGGATAGAGATAGGGTGACTTAACCTAGGATATATTACCCTAATAAGTAATTTAACTCAACTAGATTAAGGGGTTTAATCCTAAATCGTGTTTGGCTGCTAACCCAAGTTAAGTAAATATTATTTGATTGAGAAATCACAATATTATTTTACAATAACAAAGTTTAGAATAACATAAAAATTATAATCAGAGAAAACATTCATATTGCTTAACTAATATTGAGTTAAAGAAAGACATCCAAGAAATATTTAGTCACACATTTTACATTGAAGTCATAACAAAAGCTACTTTATATCTAACTAAACACAGATCACTTATTCATTTCAGAGGCTCAAAATTATAGTATGCATTAGCAAGCATAATTTTTTATGAGAATACATAATGATATCAAGAAATCAGTCTAAGCAAAGAATTTAATTCATCATTGGCCCATGGCAGTATTTTTTCTTTTAATCCAATTACCACATAAAACAACTCCAAATTAAATTGGCATAGTAATTGAATTTGCGAATTTGATTTTTTGCCATCATGCCAAGTAAATATTGAAATTGTGCCACAACATGTCAAAGGGAAGTTGTTCTTCTATTGCATGTAAAATTTTGCATGACCTACTTTGCTTACAAATTTTGTTATTATCCACCTTATTAGCTGGATAACATTACATGCTTAATGATTTGTTATATGTCCTTTAAAATAGTTGTATGCAACTAAGAATAAGACATCCAAACAATGTTACTAATCGAAAAAAATAAACCAGCTAATAGAAGGGCTCAGAATTAAATTTTCCCATCATGCATCATTTATATGTCTAATGTACCATGGAAAGAAATAAAAAATGAGGGCTAAATGCATCATTGCCTCTTCACAAATGTTGTTCAATGCAGGCACAGTGAGGTAAATACATTTGGTTTCATTCAATATGGATTTATGCAATATCTTTGCCAACCTCATTACCGTATAAAACAACTTCCCCTCGATCGGCACAATGCATTATATTTGCATGTTTAGTTATTTTCCATAATACCAAGGAGAATTTTAACATTGTAACATAAAATGTATCATTCTATTGCATACTGAGGTCAAATGTATGTGATAAATCATCATTATCTACATCTTTACAAAATCAAAGCTTCAAAAGTAAGAAGCTGGACTTGGGAAGATAAAAGAAAATGAACCACAGACCATTATATAAATAGTGAAAGGATCAAAGAAAGATTAATTGTATGTACCGACAACCAAACATCTTGTTGATATTTATTTTTTTAAAAACCCAACCAGTAAATAATGAAGCTATATAACAACAAAATCTAGAGTAAAAATGGGCCAAGGAAGTCATAAACCCATATAGAACAAAAGAATAAATCACCAAGTTGATGTTATAAATAAAACATGCAACTAACAATGAAGACCTAAGAGGGTAGGTCGATAAAAAATAAACCTGCAATCAAAATAGATAACGCCATCCCTCAAATCACACAACACATAATGTTACCTATCTAATAAATAAGCTAGATGATAACAAAACCTGTCATCAAACTGAACCTCCCAAAACTATACATGCAAATAAGCTATATACAAAAAAAGCTCAGAATTAAAGTACATTATGAATTATGTTTTTTTTAATATGTATACAGTATCAAAGAAATTATTGCCTCTTCGCAATTATTGTTTAATGTGGGCTCTGTGAAGTATATGCGTTTGATTTCATACAATATGATAAAAATCTCATTTTCTTTGGGCATGTCAAAAATCTCCAATAAGTTTGATACTCAATATTATATAAGACAAGTCCTCACTAGATTGACACAATACATTGCATTTGCAAGTTAAATTTTTTTCCATGATACCAGGGATGAGTTGACATTATAACACAAAATATGATTAAGAAGTTGTCCTTCTATTGCATGTAAATAAAAAAAATGACATAAACCATCATTGCTCATATATTTACAAGAAAGAGTAATTTGCAAGTGCATAAAATTACACTTCATCATTCACAACATCAACTACAAGCCAAATTAGTTGTTTCATAATCAATAAGTGAACTAATGAAATAGTGTAGTATCTCTTAATTTATCACTTCAATATATAATTATGTAGACCAATGAACATCTAAACTTCATTATGTAACTAATAATGAAGTTGGATAAGAACAAAATTTAGAGTGAAAATGAGCAAAGGAAGTCAATGACACTTATTATAGAATGTGAAATTAATCATCAAGCATCATAAAAATAATTTTCAGCTAATAATGAATAAACTTGCAATCAAAATAGATAACACTATCTAGCAAATCATCTAACACATAATATTATCCATATAATAAGTACGCTAGATGGCAACAAAATTTGCAATCAAGCTAGACCAGGCAAAACTATACATGCAAATAGGGTGAAAGCAAAAGTAATTAAAATCCAATAATAACTAATTAAATTTTTAATATATGCATGTTAAAAAGCAGAAGTAATTAAAATACATGTGTCATACAAATTAGTGATGCCACCATATTTTCAAATTTATACTATATAAGCAGTAATGTTATAACTAAATATCTTACATACCTTTTAGTTTTTGGAGAACAAAAATATCCTAAATTTTTTTAAAATTTCTTGAATCTCCAAAAGAAAACAAATCAGGACCAAACCTATAGTCGGAGCATGCAATGAAATTAGTTATAAACGATATGACAACATATAAATGGTGTAATTGTATCTAAACAATTAAATACATTAAAAAGTGAGCGATATTCACATAGAGATTACAATATATCAACAAAGTTGAACACGTTTAAGTAGAAAATGAAATTTGAACCTTATAGTCACCAAGTCTTTCGTGATCTTTGATAATTAACTCATTCAGAAGTGAAGAACAAGAGAGCATCTTCTTAAAAACAAAATACAAGTGGAACAAACATTAGAAAATAAAATTCTATTATATTAAAATGATGAACAAATTTGGTATTATAAAATGGATGAGAACTGAATGGAATTTCGGTTCCAATGTCAGCACTCAATCTACTGCTCTAGCCGCTTTTGCAAAACTTGTGGGGGTCGATAATAACAATGTTATTAATAAGCATATTAACATGAACATAAATTAAATTATTAGCATTTGTGGAAAGCAAAAGATTTAAAATACAGTTTCACAAGTTAACTAAACATGCATAAAACCAACAATAATAAGTAATATTTTTCAGTTCAAAGGACCTTAGAACTCAACGGACAACATATGAAACATGAAACAAAAGATTATCATAAAAGATAAATTGAAAGATGATCAAAATAGAAATTTCAAGGTGGACAAATCTCATATTTAGCAGATTACTGTGTAGGCTGTAACAGAAATTCGAATGAAAAAATCAGAAGCATATATAAAGATATGAAGATCAGCAGCTTAAAATGAAGTGCTAATCATATTATGCCAAAATTGTTTAGTTCAATTGAACGTTTAATTGTGTTGCTATTAAAAACAAAGCTTTCAATTCTATTGGAAAGATGGGACTCCACTAAACAGAGAGGGAGACAGAGCAATTTGCTTTTCTTCTTCAACCCTATATACATGCTTTCTTCAATTCATCCGGAAGATGAAACAGCATCGCAGAGAGAGAAAGAGAGAGAGACTGGGGATGTTCAGTTATATAGAAAGAGAAAGGAACTGACGGCCGAAATGAGAATGGGGATGTTCAATCCAGTTGCAGTGAGAGAACGAGGAGAGAAAGAGAGAATAGGGATGTTCTGTCTCCGCCTTGCTTTCTTCAGTTCATGCAGAGGAACCGGCGGCGGAGAGGGAATGGACAACGAGGGATTAAGGAAAGGCGACAGAGTGGAGGGACTTCATTTTGCTACCTGTGTCTATCCTGTCCAGTCGCAGGAGCCGGCTGCGTAGGTAGAACAGCGAGCGGAACCGGCGTGGACACGGACGAGCGAGCGGGTAGTGTCCGCGCGGAGACGGAGCGACGCGAGAAAGGTTGGCGGGTCTTTGCGGGAAGCGCCGGAATGCCGGCGACTGCGATTGCGACTGCGATTGCGAGGATTGTGAGGTTAGTGAGGTTAGGGCACAGCCGATTGTAGGAAGTTGGGGCACGAGGCGGAAGAACGTAAAATTTTTTAATCCTGCTTCAGTCCCCTGTCCCCGTTTAGTTGGGTCCTCCTACTAAAATTTTATTTTATTTTTAAAAAAATAAACTAATACTTCACATTTCATTTTATATAAACTTTAATATTAAATATTCACTTTATTTTAAACTTAATATAATTAGATAATTTTTTAAAATTGCATGATTAATTAATTAATTAATAATTTAAGTATAATTAAAATAAAATTAACAAAAAGAGTATATTTTGGATGGCACCGTTAAGAGCAGCGGCGACTTCTGTTTAATGAAGTCGCCTGCCCGCCGGGCGACTTCCACGAAAAGGAAGTCACCCAGTGCGCGAGCAACTACTGTGTAATAGAAGTCGCATGGCGCAGGGGCAACTTCTATTTTTTTTTTATTTTGTATTTTTATTTTTTGTAATATTCTATTGTAATTTTGTATTTACCAAAATTTGCGAAGTTGTATTTACTACATAAGTATTACTTTTTAAAAATTTATTACATAACAAGTACTCGCAACGAAGTTGTATTTTTTTTTCTATAAATATTACTTTGATATCTAGAAGTAAAACGAGTACGTATTTCATCTTATTCTTCAATTGTAAATTTTGTACTCAATGGCTTCTTGGTTGGCTGAAAATCTCTAAACGCAACATCATTGTACAAAACACATAAGTACGCATCTTCTGTTTTTGTCCATCTTTAGTCATCTAGACCTTCCATGCTGATCATATCATTGTTAAAATAATTTTCTACATTTCGTACATCTGGCATTTTCTTTGAGTTTGAGCATCCATGCTTACATCTAGACATACTTTAAAAACACAGTAGAACTCAATGATATATGTAAATTATTAAAAAAATAAGAAATACATACAATGCTAAATCACATTAAAAAATTAAAATAAATATTATATTCATTATAGTTAAAAGAGTATCACATGAATTACATTATCTCTGCCTCCCTCTCCTTCGCGGTATAGCGTCACTGGCAGGAGTATACGGCTCAGGTTTCCGACATTGTCGCTGGTGGAGAGCATGCGCATGTGCGCTACCATCATCATGCTCATCATCATCATCGATGTAATCCTCCCTAGCCTGATCTTGGTCGAACGGTAGTGCCGAAGGACCAACATCAAACTGTGTCTGATAAAAATCATAATGATAATAAGCACTCGATTCACCTGAGTCGTACTGCGATGTATGAGCTGTAAGATCTGTAGTCGAATGCCTGATGAGCTCTCCGAAAGTGAACAGCTTCTGCTCCTGTGGAGTGTAGGTTTCAGTCGGATGACCTGTACGCCTAGCCACTGGAGGAAAGTGAAGCTGCGAGCGAAACTGATCACATAATGAAAATAGCTGATCCCGAGAGTTCATCCATATGCTTGGGCTGCTGCCCTCCGTACATCTCTCAGCATCAAACAGTGAATATGCAGTGCATATGATCTCATCCTAACAAAGAAAAAAATTTATAGTAAGGATAACTGTAGTAAAATTTAAATATATGACTTTATAAGTTAGAGCATACAAATCCCCTATGTACTGGTGTAGGGGTGGCAATTTGTACCCGTACCCGATAAACCCGCCCCGAATGGGACGGGTATGGGTACTCAAATTTTACCCGGAACACCCGCCCCGTTCCGCCCCGTTATGAAATGGGGCGGGTTCGGGTATGAGTCATATAGACCCGCCCGCCCCGTACCCGATTTAATAAATTTAAAAATTTTAAAATTTTTAAATTTTAATACCTAAATAAAAATAGTACTTTGGAAAGAGAATGCATGTACTCTTTACTGTAAAGTTTTTCTTACTTGTGATAGTTGATATTTCTAGTTGGCTCTTAAATCAATTGATACATGTTGCCTACAAGGGTCTTATAACTACCTCATATTTGATTTTCTTTTTATTGTCAGATGCTTGCTTTATATAGAAATTCATGCTAAGAAAGTTGGCAATTTGAAGAACTTATATGAAAGTTATTTATTATTCCTGATCTTGTTACATATATTTACATACAAGGAATGGTTTCTATAGAAAAATGTCACTAACACCATGTAGTTACGATTTTTATTGTTTCAAATAGAATAAAATAATTCAATTTTCATTAACTGAGTGAGAAAACGGGGCGGGGCGGGGCGGGTACGAGTTTATGAAAATTAGAAGCGGGGCGGGGCGGGGCGGGGCGGGGCGAAAACGGGTATGGGGCAGGTATGGGTAATGAATGATATATAGCAGGGCGGGTATGAGTATTTATAAACCCGACCCAAACCCGCCCCGTTGCCATTCCTATACTGGTGCTGAAGGAAAATATGAAGTAGGCAGCTCTACTTCAGCGAAGACAACTGAAAGACGTGCCCAATATCTGTACCAATCTATGTACATCCTCAACGCATCAACATCGTCTTCACTGACTAACTGTGGCTTCTGAACAAAGTCAGAACGTCCTCTCCATAAACGACTGTATAGTGAGTGCTCAGCAAACCAATCAGTGGAGGCTCGACCCCGACCATCAATCCTCCTGAAATTCAGATCTGGCACCTCTAGCGGAAAATACTGCTGGTAGCCGAACTGCCGCATCACATGTCAAGCATGTGCCACTCAATAACTACTTAAGCTATCAATGACACCTATGCCAAATAAAGTACTGATCCAGCAATGTAAAGAGATGACGAAATACCTAAGAGGTCAGCAACATATAGTGTCCATAACACTTGACTCTGTCATAATGTGTCGATCTCATTGCGATAAAATAAAACTATATAACAAATAATGCTGCACCCCTACTGATGGGTGAACAGTTGGAGGAAGATCATCTCCCGCCACACCCCTACCGCCGCGTCCTCGTCCTTGTGTCATATCGACTGCATACGAAGAACAAATAACGTCAGTAATAAGTTATAATTTGTAATATTATAGGTATGAATAAAATTTATCAACCTAACACATGAGTTAATAACGTAATAAATTACCTCACATTTTCAGAATTCCGATGACATTTGGATCGGTTATGTCCAATAATATGACATACGCTGCAAGTTTTGCTCGGATCACCCCTTCGCTCATCCATTGTGTTTCTTATCCGATGCGTACATGGACGCCCAGGCCTTCTCACATGCAACAGTGGATTGAGCTCAACAATTTTACGAGTCTCATCAAATGTGACCTAATATCGCATATCAGGAATAACATGAAATTTACCAGAGTATGTATTTTTGAAGCTTTGTATATTATAGTAGTGTGATACTACTGGATTGTAGTCAACGCTGATCGATCCAAGAGCACGAATAATATGAGAACACAACAGTTGATAAATGAGAGTACGTAAACATGTACAATAATATGTACCATTAGAGTAGTAGGTTACTGTTTGTTTCCCAGAAATATAATCATTAACTTCTCATTCATTGTAATTTATCCTAATGGGAAATGCACAAGACTCAACTTCTTCTGTATGCTTTCGTAACATTATGCGGACACTAGGTATGTAGAGCGAGACTGCTTCAGACTCTCAACCTTCTCCTGTCGCTTAAAAAACAAACCAACTATGTGATAATATGTTACACACATAAGTGCCTGAATGGGTAGGCCACGGGCAGGCCTCAGAATACCATTGAAGCATTTAGATGCGTTTATAGTCATAGTACCGTATCTGAAGCCTCTATCATGAACGAGTGTCCATTACTCAAATCCTCTATCTTCCAGTCACCTATGAGCATCTGGATGGACAGCGATAATATCTTGTATATGGTGAATAAAGTTATCATAAAGAACAGTAGTACCCACATTATACATCTTATCACACATAGACTTAACAGCCTGAATACCGAGAGTTTGTAAAACTTTCTTAAAGTTTTCTTGCAAGTGACGCAGACAGTGTCGATGGACAGCATGAGGTAAAATATATGGTATGCCGCGCAATAAACCAGAATATTTATTGCTAATAATACACAGATCTTGTCGTGTATGTATTGGCTCAATTAAATCACATATTTTGGTTAGAAACCAATTACATGAGTCATTACTCTCCGACTCAATCGCACCAAATGCTAATGAAAAAACTCCATTGTTAGCATCTATCCCTACAATAATTAATAGAGTGTCATAATATTTGCCAAGAAAAAATATCTCATCTATACTCAATGTTGTCCGACAGAATTTCAAGTCTTCAATAGATTGACGAAAACTCTAAAATAAACGTTAAAACCTATTTGCTTGTGATTTCTGTATGTCATAAATAGTTTCAGGCATTACTACTATTAGGCAATCATATTATCGGTATAAATTTTTATATGATTCTTTCCAACTACCAAATATAGCCTTGATGGCTTCCTTCGAGCATCTCATGCCTTCATGTAACTGATTTTAATGTTATATTTAGCATTTACCCGTGACATGATGTCGCGGGAATGCATATCAATTTGAGCTCGCATAGCAGGTTCTACTAAGCGAACAATAAATCTAAATATACATTAATGATGGTTTTCGTCTTGTGTCGGGTTACAACAGTTATGCGGCTCACCAAGAGTAGATATTTTCCATACACTGCCGTATCTCTTGGCAGAGATTGTATGTAAACGTCATTTGCATGAAGTGGGTTTATCCGCAATATGTGTACAAATTAATATCATTTTTTATTTATTTAATACTATTTTTTTATGTTGCACATGATTAAGGATAGTCCAATCACTCACTGAACATTGCAGCTCCCATTTCAAATGAAACGCAGTATTTACCTGGAGATGATCTAGCTTCCGAAAGTTTAAATACCTATCTAGGCCACCAAAGTAGGCATCCTCATCGATCTCTACATTCCACTATTGCACATTCGCAGTAAATTGAATATAAACATTATTTGATTCAAATTGCTGCACTCATATTGAATTTGCTGCAACAAAATTGTGCAGAAGAGTGTCAACATCTCGCTCTCTTTGAATGTGCTCATCTTCGTTAAGTTTATCGTCACTGGAGTCTGATTCCCTTTCAGATTGAGTTGGACTACCAGTGTACGTTGACCAGTAGTCATCATTTTCTTCATTACCGACATCAACTTCCATGTTATAACTTGTGAATGAACCATAAGTATTGTAAATATTACGATAACAACTGCACAATAATTTGAATAAGGCACATAATAAAATATACGTAAGAGTATATATGCAAAGTACATTTATTTAGTAAAAACTTACGGTATGTTTCGATATGGTGGTTCTTCTGATTCTGATGGAATGTGTATATTTGAAAATCCCTGCGTTACTGAGATCAGAGTACTTTCTTGAGTATGTCCAAGAAATATTTCTTACTCATTGACATGAGATGAAGTACCAATAAGCGATACTACTTCAATGTAAAGTGTTAGAGACGTTTCAGATACGCGCTCTAACATAATCCACATTCATCATCATCTTCAATATACCATGCTATATACCTTATTTCTTCTAGATATTTGCATAATATTTTCACATCATTATTGTTCAAATCGAGATACATGGCTTAACATATTTTATTTTTCAGATCAGCTAATGTGTCACCAAGTTTAACATTTAGAACCTTAGCGTTACCACCGACATAATCCGGAGATCTATCATCCGTAAATATTAAGTTACCACTGAAATGAATGGTAACGTAAACAGATAAGTTTGCAATTTGATCTACAATTTAGTAACTTCAAACACAATTTAATATAAAAATAACAACACTGAAAATATTTATTTAATTATTTAATAAATAAATTTATTCAAAATATTAAAAGAAATCTAAACAAAATTTTAAAAAATTTAGAATGTACCTTAAAATATTATTGCTCTTGATTTTTTGCTGCAAAACTTCTCTTGTTATTCTTTAAAAATTTGGAGAAAATGAAATGTGTGGAGAAAATGTGAGGGGAGAGAGTTATTTATAGATTTTTTTAAACAGGAGTCGCCCACCGCACAGCGGAGGTCGCCCGGCAGGCGAGCGACTTCTGCTCTTAACGGCATCATTTTGGCGCCGTCCGAAACATACTCCATTTGTTAATTTTATTTTAATTATACTTAAATTATTAATTAATTAATTAATCATACTTAATTTAAAAAATCATCATATAATTAACTCGCTTTATTTTTTAATTTCACTCTCTTAACCCCACAATTTTTTCTCACTTAAAAATTATAATAATAGTATTTTTTTAAATTTAAATTTTCATAATTATCAAGCAAGCTCCATTCCCACTAAATTAGAAGGACACTGTAATTAATTAATTTTATTTTATATTATATATATATATATTTAAAATTTTTTATAATTTTTTAAAATTATTATTATTTAACTAAACAGAGCCTATTCGACTTTTATATAATATAAATATAGATATAAATAAAAACATTTTACTAATTTGACAATATAGGTAATTTACTTTAATTATTTTTTATTATACAGATAAATCGGGAGCCTATATAAATATTAAGGCGGGAATGAGGACCAAAAAGAGTAAGTGGAAACGGTTCAATATCCGTTAACGTATTTCAAAGGTTAACCGTAGAAGCCGCATAGATTCTCAAAAAATAATTAATTAATTAAAAAAATGATAGGGCCTCATAATTGGGCTAGTTTAATAATTAACTATATGTCACATAAATCTTCATGTATTATATTATACATACTTTTTTCACAATCTATAGTGTAAATTTTATTAAAAAAATGTGTGATGTAATATTAAACAATTTGTATAGCATGTAGGTAATTGTCCCTTTTTTTTATATATGACTTTGTAAAATCTTTCTATCAAAAAATAAATATTTGTAAAATATTATAAAAAAGATATTGTTAAATTATCTTATTATAAAACACATTCCTCTAATATTTACGCTCTAAACTGATAAATATAGACATTAAAAAAATTTGAATTTAAATTAAAACTAACTCATTCAAATTCAAATTATTATTAGTCATAAACACATGTATTCTATATTTTTAAAATCATTTTTAAGTGACATTATATTTCACAAAAATAAAAAGGGTAAATTACACCCAGGTCCCTGAGTTTAAAGGTTATTATCACATGGTCCACGTTTTTTAAATTATAACATCGGGATCCCTAAGTTTTCAAAAATTATCATTTGGGTCTTTTTTTATTTTTTTATTAGTAAAAAATATTAAAATTACCATTATACCCTTACCCTCCCTCTCTCCATCGGATCCGGCAGCCGCGCCGTCACTGCGAAACGCCGCGCCGTCACTGGCGCCGCCTCCGCGCCGCCTCTGGCAGCCTCGCGCGGCCGCAAGACCCCGCGGGCGCCTGCGCGACCGCACAACAACGATGGCGGCCGTGCTGCGCCGCCAAGGCGCGCAGCGCAGCCAGCTAGGCAGCCGGGCCGCTGGAGGCCGCTGCGCGTCGCGCGGCGTCTACCGCTGGAGGCCCGTCCGGCACGCAGCGGCCGCTGCGCAGCTAGGGGGCCTACGCGCGCCCGCCGGCAGGGTCGTGCGGCCGCCGGCAGTGCCGTGCGGTCTCGCGAGGCCGCCGGAGGCGGCGCCGTGACGGCGTGGCTGCCGGATCTGGTAGAGAGAGGGAGAGTAAGAGTATAATGGTAATTTTAATATTATTTAATAATAAAAAAATAAAAAAGACCCAGATGATAATTTTTAAAAACCTAAAAATCCCGATATTATAATTTTAAAAACATGAATATATGTAATAATAACCCTTAAATTCAGGAACCTATGTTTAATTTGCCCAAATAAAAAATATACTAATCACATGATAAACCATCTATCATACAATTTCGATAGTAGCGTGGATAATAATAATTCATATGTCAAATGCTTCATATTTAAATTTAGGCTTTTTGTGATAAAAGTTTTAAAAATAAGCGTGAGGTAAAGAAAAAATAATGTGGCAGTAAACATGATAAATGATATTAGTCTTACAACAGATAAAATGAAAATTCCAGATAACCGAAATCAATAAAGGACAATAAAATAAATTAAAAATAATATTCATGAAGCATAAAAAAATAATATATAAAAACAAAGAATATTATATATATTATTTTTATTGCATACACAAAGCATAATAAATTGTAAGCCAAGCTCGCGAACACCTTGTATTCTTAAAAGAATGTTCTAAGTCCCAATAATGTGTGCGGGTTTTAGTTTGATCGCGGATTGAACCGGTTCAAACTAGTCTGAACTAAGGCCGGATATTGAGCTACAGCCAGACCAGGTGGACCACCGATTTACCATTGAACTGGTTGAACCGATAGCTCTGATCTAACTTTTAAAACATTGATGAACCAATAAAATAACACTTAATTATCAGAGAGAGAGAGAGAGGACAACTATAAAAAGCTTGAGAGGGCTACCATCTTCATTAATATTTCAAAGGACTAGAAATTATTAAGTTCTTCAATTCTGAATGAAATTTAAATAAAAAAATCTGAACGAAATTATTTAGTTAAGAACTAGAAATTATTTCAAAGCAGAACATTCTGAAAGAAAAAAAAAAGCAGCTAATCTTCATCACTGTCACCAAAGTAAATTCAGCAGATCTGAAAATAATCAAGTCAATGAGAGCGTGTCAATCAATGTCAACAAAATGAACATAAAAAAATGATGACTGATGCCTTTTAGACTTAAGATTTGGGGTTTGTAACGTTAGATTACGAATATTTAGTTAGGTTAAAATTAACTTTATTTACCATAAATTAGCATATTATATCATATATTAATTTAAATATTTTTTACATCATACACATATTTCAAATTAAAAACTTAACTTTATTTCACATCATATCCACATAATAAAATAATAACTAATTAATATTTCATTCTTCACATGTCCCAACATAATAATTAACTTTATTTCTCTATCCAAAAAAAATTAACTTTATTTCACTTCATGCATAATTCTAAATAAAAAAAATATCATCTTCCAAATTTAACTTTAATTTTATTAAAGTTAAACCTTTACAAACAAAACACCGTCAAAGACTCAAACATAATACGATGATATATGTATTACAACATCTTTTAGATCACATAATACAAAACACCATCAACCTTTAATATATATATATATAATATGATAAATATTGCATTACAATAATAAATATGATACATTATACAAATATATAATTCACAACAACAATAAAGCCTCATTCCCATTTAACTGGGACGACTGTTTCATTTCTCCATTTAACTCTATATAAAGCATTATGTACATTAGCACAAATGATTTAAAGTCATTATTTATAACCCTACATTACCAAACCCATAATCCTTTTAATACTAGAACTTGGATTCTTTATCTTTTACCAAACAATAAAGCATCTAATCATCCAAATAAATATGACAAAATTATCTTAAATATAACTCTCATATTATTCGCAATAAACGCCATGCCTATCTTTTATCTAATGCAATATCTACTCATTTTTCGATGTCCATTCTATTGTGATAACTCATTTATCCTAATTTTTGCCAAATTAGTAGAAAGCATTTATGATAAATATGAATAGTCAATTTTACAATAGATTTCTCATGCATGGAGCCAAAGTTGGGCAATCATTAAGGCAAATCACTAGAACTTTCACTACATCCAAAAGAAATTCATTTTTAGTTTGAGAAATTTTCACTCAAATCTAGGATACTTCAATTTTAAATCAACTTGCTATCCACGTGCAAGGATTCTGATGCATGAGTGCACACTTGTTTGAATATATATATGATATAAAAGGATGCTAAAAGGATTATGAATCAAAGAAAATGTTTGTTAGTTAGCTTAATTTTAATAAAGTTAATGAAACTTTATTCTGAACTTTGTGAAATAAAAACAGATTTCATCTTGAGATGCATATAGTGATATGAAATGAAGTTTTATGGCATGTGAATTTAAAAATAATGAATTTTTAATTTTGATATTTGTGTAACATGTAAAATAATATTGTTAGTTTTGATACCAAAAATTTGTGTAGAATTTGATGTTAACCTGGTGAAACGAACAATAGAGGAATTGAATCCCTATAACCAAAACGTTATGCAGGAACTATTCAAAAGCAGCCTTAGGGACGGTGGAGGGGAGAGAGAGAGTAACCTTAAGCATCAGAAAACTTGACGATGAAATTCTGACGGCTGATAGGGTTCATCACTACCGGAGGCCCAGCAGTGCGAGGCCATGACTGCATCATCTTATCAGTTGCTCGCATCCACTCCTTATCTGACACCGTCTTTGGAGTAGTACCTGGAACAAGGGATTCAATATCTGAAGCTTTAGGACTTCTCAAGTAAAAAAGCAGCAAATTCATAAAAATCTTGTTTGCTTATAAGAGTATGTATAACTCTATTCTATCTCTAACATAACTTTTTCAAAAACTTAAAGGGAAATTCAAACACTCGAGAACTTTATACAAATTCTCAGAAAATTGTCAAATATCCAACAGAATGCAAAGATTTTATAAGAGGGTGGTGCATACCACTTGCAGAGAAAAAGATGATGAAAGATGATTTGATCCTATCCATTCACAGAGATCAATATATGGAGATGTGAGGAGATTCAAATCACAATGTCAAAGTAATAGGAAAAGATCAAGAAGATCTAAACTATGAAGCACGAACATGATACGGGGTCACGGGACACGACACGACACAGTGACACGGTGATTTTCCAAAATATAAAATACGGACACGGCATGACACGCCCAATACAATAATAAAATTAACAATTCATTCTTAAAAAATATATAAAATATAATACAAACTTAAATTTTTAAGCATAAACAACTTGTAAATAGCACTGAAGTCTTATAGAATTAAGATGAGAACTTGAGAACAAACGCCATCGGCATTAAAAAGATTTGAGATATAAATTTAGGGTTCTCTTTAAATAAGAGAAAATATAATTTTACTTATTAGGACAATGAGCACGACAATAAGAGAAAGTAAGAGCTCTCGGTGTTGAAGATGAAAGAAGGATAAAGGTGAAGCTACAATTCTAAACTTTTTGCGATTGGTTTATTTTCGTAAGGCTTAAGGACAACAAAGAAGGAAGAAATTTGATTTAACTTGGTTAACTTAAAATTTTAACTTATATTAGGTAAATTTTAACAATAATAAGAGATAGATTTCTAGTTTTATTAAATAAAATTTTAACGATAATAAAAAAATGAGATAGATATATCCACAAATTTTATTAAAAATATATAATATTAATAAATAAATTTAACATTAATATTAAATATATTCAATTCTATCTTATGTGTCCTAGAAGTGTTCTGTATCTCAAAAAATATCCTAGAAGTGTCTCAAAAGTGTCCTAGAAATGTCTCAGAAGTGTCCTAAAATGTCTCAAAGTATCCTCACATGTCCAAGAAGTGTCCTTTAAATTTTTTTAATATTATTTTATTAGGACACGCCATGTGGTGTGTCCGACATGATGTCCCCGGATGTCCTCGAGTATCCCCGAGTGTCCGTGTATCTGACACGAACACGATGTGGTTCTTGAAGTGTCCATGCTTCATATGATCTAAGGGATAGTCACTAATTTAGAGTTGATTGGACATGTGAAATCAATATTAGGCTTTGGTGGTGGTGTAAAACTATGACACTTACTACACTTTTACAAAGTAAAGCCATTTGGGCTAAAAAATGCTGGGTTTTCGAAATAATGTAACGGAAAAAAAAGTGCTTTGAATCATTGTTATTGGACTCGAACTTGTGGCAATATTGTTTAGCAGGGCTAGGGCTCATCTGTGTGCATAGTTGTACCAATCAAATTTCTTCTACGAAACTAAAACCTACATTCCAAACTAGAAATGATGGCTAAGGCCTTTTACGTCTCATCTACCCTGTGCTAAGGCAAAAGACTTCTCTTTTAAGTGGCCCGACTCGGTTCCAGGGGGTGAGGGAATCGGAAGGCTGCTAAAATTGTTTGAATGTGAAACTTGATCAAATTTTGTCTTAAATTGAACTTGATTTAAGTCTTTTCGAGTTGAGTTTTAAGTCAAACTTGACTTGCAAGAAATATATTTCGAGTTGACTCGAAACACATATATTACATATATATATATATGGATAAATTACAATTAGGTTTCTAAATTTAGAGTATATTATTACTTAGGTCCACGATTTCAAAAATTTAACATTTGGGCCTTGTGTTAGATATATATAGTTATATAGATCAATCAAGTTAATTTTTTTAATTTTTACATATTAAAATTTTGGAAAGTACCCAAAATGGCCCTCTCTCCACCTCTTGTCTAGCTTCTCTATCTATAAAATATGAGAGAAGAGAGAAGAGGGAGAGAAAGGAGAGGGAGGAGAGAAAGAAAGAGAGAAGGGTATTTTGGATATTTATAAAATTTTAATATTAAAAAATAAAATAAACCTTATTCAAATATATATATATCTGACTCAGGGACTCAAATATTAAAATTTTAAATTGTGAACATGAGTGATAATATACTCTAGACTTAGAGGCCTAAATATATACTAAATAAAGGTGGTTAGGATGCACCCCAATATCTTTGAGGTCTTGAGTTCAAATCCAACTAAAAGCATATTAAAATTTGCGATTAACTAAATATGAAAACATAAAATAATATCACAATTATAATTATTGTTAATATAAATTAAATTATGATTTATTTCAAGTTAACTCAAAATGTGATTCAAGTTGACTCGAACTCAATTCATGTTCAGTCAACTCAACTCAAACTTGAATCGAGTCCAATTCGAGCTGCTTTAAAAAGATTCAAGTCCAGTTTGAGCTCCACTCGAACTTGACTTGTTAACAACTCTAGATGTACTCATAATCTCAAAAATTCTAGTACAAGGTTCAACCAAACGTTAAATCCTGAACTGACCTCCAAACAACTTGTTGGTAGAAATCATTGTATCGCAGATGTATGCTACTACAAAGGATCCAGCGACAGCTCCAATGATTTTGCCTGCTGCCATGTTTTACCTTTACCTGCACAAATTAGTAGTATCTGAAGCAATTTTTGGCATAATCCGGAACATCATAATTGTTCCAATGAACCCAGGTGATAGAAAAGTATGTCCAATAGGAAAAGAAATTTAAGAAGGCTATTGGATTTTATAGGCCTTCAATTGAATTTTGTTAGGAATAATTTGCCCAATGTTGGGTTTTGAAAGCTATATAATGGCATGATTAAGTTGAAAGACAGCAATTGTTGAAAAGTAGTTCACTAGTTTGTAATTTGAACTTTATTTTGGAAAAAAGATCCCCAAGGGGGTGAGTGTTGGATTGATAATTGCTCAATATTTGGATTGATATTCACACTCAATTCAAGTGTGATGAGCCAAGCTGCAATTTGTACTAAAAGTCAAAATTTTATTGAGCGAAGTTTGATCTATATTTGGATCAAATCAATGCAACTTGAACTTAGGTCAATTTTATTTATTAAAATATAAATAATAAAATTTATTTATATAGTATAATTCTTCATTATATTTATAAAAATGTGTGACCTAGTAGTTGGGATATATGTTGGATGAGCCTATGAGTATGATTGAACTAAGTTTGAAATCCAGACAAAACATTTTAAATATTTGTTCAAAAGTAATTCTCTAATCTTTGACAGCCTAAAGCTAACTTGATCAAGATTCGAGTCAGCTCAAAATTAATTGTTTGTTGAGCTAAGCTAGCTCAATCTCAAGCGTGAGTCAAATTGTAAATCAACAAGCCGAGCTTGAGCGGTGTCTGGCTCAATCGAATTCAAATCATTTTCATCCCTACCACGAAACACCTCCCGAGTTATTTAACAGGTTTGTGTTTGACATAATATTTTCTATTGAACTCAGTGTTTGTTGAATCAACAAGATTTTGAAGGAGAAATTTTCTCCCAAGGCCCTTCACTACTGTTGGGAAACTAACATTATAAGCCTGATTATTTAGTCGAGTTGAAATTAATCTGATTAATTTTAATCAAATATGTCACATCACATTCAAAAATAATTATATTTTACATTATACATATATGTCAAAATAAAAAAATTAACTTTATTTCACATCCTACACATATATAAAAATAATGACTAACCTATATCACATCCCTCACATATCCCAATATAATAACTAACTTTATATCACATCATTCACACTTTTCAATAAAAAAATATCTTCATCTAAGTTTAATTCTAACCTTATAGAATTAAACTTTACAAATAAACAAGCCCTATGTATTTTTTTAAAATCCATTCAAATCACACACACATAAGCTCAGCTCAACAAACAATTAATTTCGAGCTGACTTGAAATCTTGATCAAGCTAGCTTTAGGCTCCCAAAGATTAGAGAATTACTTCTGAAAAAAAATTTAAAATGCTTTGGCTGGATTTCAAACTTAGTCCAATCATACTCATTGGCTCATCTAACATATATCCCAACCACTAGGTCACACAACTTGAACTTAGCTTAATTTTATTTATTAAAATATAAATAATAAAAATTATTTATATAGTATAATTCTTCATTATATTTATAAAAATGTAAATTGTGGCTATTAAATTTAGATTTTACACCTGAATACCACAATTTCTCTAACACTAATTGAAATAGTGGTCATGTCAATTTAGTATCCAAGTAAGCTTTTCTTCCACTAAGCTAGGAGAATGTTGCTATTATTTTCCAATATCATTTGCAAGTTCACACGAAAGAAATAAACTGGAGTCGCAAAACCATCTCTCTTTTACCTTTTTGCTTGAGGTTCTCCCTCACAATAGTTATAGTAAGCACCATTAAAACATTCTTCATGAAATTAAAATCACAGTGAGCATCATAAAATCAAATTCTCATCATAACCAAATCATTTTTTTATAGTTTCACTAATGACAAGAAAAAGCATCTACCTTAATTGAAATATTGAGTTTTCCCTGATAAATTAATTAAAAAAACAAGGAATCATAAGAAAAGGTGATATGAAAGGAAGCCAAGTATATATAATATGAAATGCTCACGAAATGATAAGTTTTGTGAAATAAAAAGGAAACAAAGCCCATATTAAATGACAGATTTAATTAACAAAAAAGGTTCAAGAATCCCCTTCATTATTTGCTGTAAATATTACATAGATTCTTGGAGAAAGATTAACATTTGTGTTGTCTTCCATAAAATGAACTGGAATTGTGGATGAAGATTTTGCTTGGCGGATATAGATTTTGATTAAACAAAAAATAAGAATCATAGGAAGAAAGAAAAGAGCCAATACTCAAACCTCATATCATAATATCATCTCATTGTTCTACACACAAAAACAAAAAAGCACGATAACAACAACAATAACCAAGATTTTATCCCGCTAGGTGGAGTCAACTACATGAATTTTTTATTTCCATTGCACTCTACTAATTAACAAATCCTCATTTAACTCTATGTGTGTAAAATCATTTATTATAGTTTCTTGTCATATCCTTTTTGGTTTATCTTTTCCTTTTTAATATAGGTAAGATCTAATCACCAAACTTTTCTTACTAGAGCTTCAACCGAATTATGATTTATATGTCCAAACCATCTAACTCAACTCTCTCTGAGTTTATCCCCAATTAATAGCACTCCAATTTTCTCGCGGATACACTTATTTGTCATTGTATCCTTTCGTGTATACCCACTCGTTCATCTTATCATCCTCATTTCAGTAATACTTATTTTATTTGTATATTTCTTTTTTACAAGTCAGCATTTAGCATCATATATCATCATTAGTCTTACTACTATTCTATAAATTATTAGTCTTACTACTATTTTATAAATTTACTTTTCAGTTTGAGTGAAATTTTTCTATCATATAACACATTAGAAGCATTTTTTCACTTTATCCATTTTATTTGGATCTTGCTAATGACATCTTTATCTATTTCACTATCATTTTGTATGATTAATATAAGATATCTATAGAGATTACTCTTCTTAATAATTTGATCACAAATTGTCACAAAAACAAAAAAGCACGAAATAATTCAAAAAAAGGTCAATAAATCTAAGATGCAAAAACGAATAGAATCAACATGAAGTATGTATTGTAGAGTTGGGATCAATAACAAAAACAAAATTCTTCTTAATATGGAGGGATACAAAAAGATCAGCTAGAAGACAAAAGGTAATATCGATGACGATTTTTCATTCACTCTATTTTTGAGAAAGCAAGAAAAAATAATAAGTATATGAGGAGCCATTACTCATTAAAACCCTAACATACCTAAGATCAAGCATCTACATTGAAGTAAGCAAGAACTTAAAAATCAATACAACTACATATCAAAGAAATGAGATTCTCAAAGAGATATAAAGAACAATGGATTAAAGGAGATAAGAGATAAATAGAGAGACAAATGGAAAACCCTAACTAGAGAATCATACACTCTTTTGCTAAACTTGCAACCTGGAAAACATAATGAGGAAAAGGGGAAGGCAGAGAAGTTATTTATATGTTGAGAAAGTCGTGAACATTGGACGACTCTAATAAAATAACTTTCATATAATTTTTATAAATTTAATTCTTTTTTTGTATTTCTTTTTCCCTAAACACATCTTTTCTCACATAATTTGAAAATTGTGATGGCATGATATGAAACTAAGATCCACTGGTATTCAAGCAAGATCCTTCCCTACTGAGCAAAGAGAACACCATGCATAAGTTTTAACATATGCAACTCAAAAATTGTATTTTATTTTGAAATTTTTTAATTACATTAATGTCATTCAAAAATCTTCTCTTTATATATTAAGACCTTAAAATGTGATTATGTACATGCATATCATTCAAAAAATGTCCCCTATCCATCCATTCAATGAACTCAAACATGCCATTAAAGATCTTTACTATATCATATACAACCATGAAACTTAGTCTTTCTCTTTACCACACTTGACTATCTCAAAATTTCATGTGTGTAGGAAATTAAATTTGATTCTTAAAAATAAATAAAATTTTTTTGAGTGGCACATTATCTTATAAAAAAAACATATATGTAAATAAAAACTTTTTGTATGATGTAAATGGAAAATTTAATTTTAGGGTGTGAATAAAAAATTTTGAGTTACATATTGATGCAAAAAAAATGATTGAAATAAACATTTTTAAGTTTGATGGACCATTTCAGAGTGATTTTTCAGTTTTGTTCAATTCAGTAATCAACAATCAATTAATTTTCAGTGAACTTTTCTAATTGGTTTAAGTTAATTAACTATCCTAATTTTTATCAAATCCACAACTGAATGGTTAAGTTTAGAATACATTATAGCTGTTACTTCAAGAGCTTGAGCAACTTATTATCAACTTGTTGGATAAATGAAAAGTAGCCCATGCGGTGGTACTAACCTCACAAAATAAATAAATAAATAGATTTATTTCGGGTAAAGTTACTTAACCATTAAATCAATTTCAAGCGAGATTGAAATGTAAGAGCCTTTGAGCAAAATTAACAAGCTTTCTACATTAACAGGCTGCTTGCTTGTTTCTTTTACTTGGATATCAGACATGCTACTTGAGGATGGCCCTGTGTTCGATTTGCTAGCAACGGGGCTATTATTCTTTTGATCAGGCAAGAGAGGGTTACCTAAATGCTTAGGTGCTTTGCATGCTTGCTCTAGGCTTATAAATGGGTCAGGTCATGGTCTAGACTTTGCAGCTTGCACAGCAGCCATATGACGAAGAAATTTCTTTAAAGATCCAACAACCATAGAGTAACCATAATGCCTTACACCTTGCAACCCATGCTTTAAAATATCCCACCGTCACATTAAATCATTACTTAATTCGACTTCTTATCTCTTTTGGTTTAATGTCAAGACAAGCCCTTACATCTGGTACAACAAATTCACATAAACATTTT
Organism: Apostasia shenzhenica; assembly: GCA_002786265.1. Lineage (NCBI taxonomy): Eukaryota > Viridiplantae > Streptophyta > Magnoliopsida > Asparagales > Orchidaceae > Apostasia > Apostasia shenzhenica. Next base: position 4,067,967 of record KZ452001.1, read on the forward strand.
CATGTACATTATCACTTTATCAGTGTGCATCTGTCACTATAGAATGATTACAGGTATGATATTCACCAACCTTCTTAAATTTGCCACCTCTCTTCATCCCATTTGGATTTAATGGGATTTAATTCCCAAGCACATTTTTATTGATCATGTGTGTTTATGCAAATTAATTTCAACTGCTTACTGTCAGACTTTTGTACCTTATATTCAACATAATTTTTGATGCTCCAAACATACACTGCCGTTTGTTGGTCCCATTTGATTGCAAAGTTCAGGCCCAATACTAACACAGAAGGTTCTTGAAATTCTTCAGATGCTTCTAAACAACCTAAAGTCCCATCAAATGCATCATTCTCATTCCACTCTCATGCATTTCTAACAAATTGAACATACCCATTATTGGCAAATGCCATTTCAGCTCAAGACATATCCTTGAATACAAGTTTTTGAACCACATTTGCAACATCCCTTTCATCTTTGTGTTCATCATCAACGAAGTCACTACTACAGTCCTCATTCCAAAACAGTAATTCATGTTCACTATCATCTTCCAGGGTATAATATTCTTCCCCGATGTCACATCTTACAGCATCCACATTATTCATCCTATCCTCCACAATCATTTCGTTCCTCTCTTCACCAATCATGAGATTATGTTCAGTTCTCTCACTAGACAAAGCAGATGTATAGTTGTCTTGAGTTGTAAACGGCATAAGGGATTGTAACAATGCAATATTTGAAAGCAAAAATTGATGAGTTTCATTTATGTAATCCTCCCCTGAAACTAAAGCCTCATGCTGCAAATGTGAAAGTTGTGTACTTGTATTGGTAATCTTATCTAGTTGCTCAACAAACAAAGATATAGCATCTCATGCAGAAATTTAGCAAACATTACAATCATTATCATCCTCAACAGGAACTACGAAACTACTAGATCTTTGCACCAATTTGTATGTTAATTTCAATTGAAACAATCTTTGATCAATTCGAAGAATGTTGTAGATAATTAAGTCTAGCATCTCCAATGTTGCATTAATAGGAATTTCGACTACTTTCATTTTGCCATATTTGTACATGGAGGAGTCATTAACTGTTGAAAGCTTCCCATTATAATGAAGCAGGAGATGAACTGTGGGACCAAACATTCTCGGCAAATTCTACAAGTCCTAACCGCGAACTTATAATCCAAAAAATAAGCCCCTTTAAAAGTTAACATAAAGGAACCCCTCTAAACAAGGACCCACATATACCATAATCTCTAAACATAAACACCTCGAAACCAAAATGAGAATAAATTTACAAAGATCAAGAGCAGCTAACGTAATGCTTGCAGCTGATGCCTCAAGTAATACAAAATTTACACATGAACTACTAAAAAGTTGGTTCATATAATACTAATGTCATCCTACACAAGAACAGCAAGAATATTAATGTCTCGGCTATCCTAAAACCCAAAATTGGGAAAACTTAACAAAATTTACTGGAGAGAGCCATGAAGGACTAGGGATCTGTAGAATTCAGAAATGAATAGGCATCAGACTGTGATGAATGATTTTAAACCCACGTGTTAACATTTTGCGTAGAAAATTTAAAATGCCGGAGGAAAAATCGGAAATAGAGAAGAAATCTTTGAAATGAGAAAGAAAATTCTCAAACATTTCAACAATAACAAAGACCAAGCAACTATTTTTTAAATAACAAAAAACCTATAAAGGCTACCAGAACTTAATCCAGCGGTGGGTGTTAAGGGACAGTGAAAATGGAATCTTCGCGTTGAAGCCGACGGTGACAACTTGAGAAATCTCGCAGTGGAAGGTGGGATCTCTACCTCGGCACGACGCTGCGTATCGCGGCCGAACGGAAGGCGCGAGAGCGCGAGAGCGAGAGCGAGAGAGCGAGAGAGCGAGGGAGAGAGAGAGAGAGGCTGAATTAGGGCTGGCCGTGGCCGTTAACGATCGAATTTCGAGCAAATCCTAGTCATCCGACCCGGCTAACTGAAAGTTCTCCATTTGATTTAATTCGGTTTGAAACATAAATTAGAAAAACTTCTTTTGTCAATAAATAAATAAATAAATAAATAGAAGAGTTTCATTAGATCAGGGTTTTAGGCTAATTTATTATCAATTCAAATTGCTCAGCCCAAAATTCAACTCAATTAGTGATCTTTGTGCCGAACTCTTACCCTTAAATAGGTAGCAAAATGGGAGAGGAGAGGTTAGGTTCAACATCAAAGTCTATCTGATTCGAGCGGATCGGGCCAACCCACCGATCCGACATCCTTAAAACACAAAATCTTCTAAGAAAAAGATAAAATTGCATAATTATGAAACGTGCAATCCGAACCCCATTTAAGAAACGAGTCAACAAATTGCAACTTGAATGCAACCAATTCAAAATGGGTTAAAAGTTACGGCCTGAATCACACCCAAATAATAAAGGGAACATATAGGTTTAGTACAAAAAAAGGGGCAAATTACGCTTAGGTTCTTTAGTTTAACGCTTAATATCACATTTTTAAAATTATAACATCGGGGTCCTGAGTTTTAATACATTATCAAATGGGTCCATCTATATTTTTTTATTATTAAAATTTTTTAAAATTATCGTTTTATCTCTGCCATTCTCTCTCCTCCCGATCCGGAGCACAAGAATGGCGCTAGCGCGACCCGCAGGCGGCCGCGCGACACGCCTGCGGCCTCGCGGCCTGCTCGCGTGCACCGGATCGGGAGGAGAGAGAGAGGTCCCGATCCGGCGCACGCGCGCGGTGTCAGCTTGACATGCCGGCGAATGCATGGCCTGCGCGCGTGCACCGGATCGGGAGAAGAGAGAGAGGTGGCCTCTCGCTCTCTCCTCCCGATCTGGCGGCCGCGCGACACGCGGGGCAGCCGGTGGGTCGCACTGGTGCCGCGCGCACCAGATCGAGAGGAGAGAGAGAATGGCAAGAATAAAATGATAATTTTAAAAAAATTTAATTATAAAAAAATACAAAAAACCCTATTTGATAATTTATTAAAACGCAGGTCCCGATGTTATAATTTTAAAAACGTAGACTTGCGCGATATTAAACGTTAAACTCAAGGACCTAGACGTAATGCCAATTTGTAAATTATATACAATAAAATAAAATTTATAAAATATATCAAAATTTAATTCATAATTATTTTAAAAAATGCCATATAAAATACATAATTTTGTATGATTTTTATGTAATATATATAATTTTTTGTAAATATATCTAGTTATTAAGAAAAGAAAAATATACCTCAATTGCAGCTTTTTGTTCCACGCGATTTATGTGCAGCAATTCTGAATTGTTCTCATTCATATATTTTGTTCTATATTATAAACTTATTATAAATACACAATAAAATAAAATTTATAAAATATATAATTTTGAATAATTTTTATGTGATATACGTAATTGTTTTATATCTAGTTATTAAGAAAAGAAAATTATGCCTCAGTTATAGCATTTTGTTCTACTTGATTTACGTGCAATAATTCTGAATCATTTTTATTCATACAATTTACTCTAAACTTATAAATCATATACAATAATATAAAATTTATAAAAATATATCAAAAATTTAATTCATAATTTTTTTTTAAAATGTCATATAAAATATATAGTTTTGTATAATTTTTATGTGATATACGTAATTTTTTGTAATTGCTATCTAGTTATTAGGAAAAGAAAAATATGCCTCGGTTTTTGCTCTACTTGATTTACATGCAGCAGTTCCGAATCGTTCTTATTCATACACGATGACAAATCGGAAAAGTTAAAACGTCGAGTTCAGACTAGCTTTGACTCGACTCAAAATACTATTGCGAGCAAAAAATACACGAGTTCAAGCTCAACCTGACTTTATGTTGACCAATAAAGTCTAACCCAAAGACAACCAATAAAAAGCAAGTAGAGCATTATGAACAAAGTCCACTAGCATTGACATAGAATAGAACTGATCTAAAAAAAAAGTTTATTATAATAATAAATAAATTTTTTAAATCATTCTACACAAATTTAAATATAAAAAATATTATTTTATTTTATATGCTCAACAATTTAAAATAAAAATATCAATTTTATTTCACATTCTAGACCAAAATATTCAAATCAAGTATTTTGATCTAAGTATTTTGATCTAAGATGTGAAATAAAGTTTATATTTTTATTAAAAATTATTGAGTATGTAAAGTAAAATATTATTTTTTATATTAAAATTTGTGTAGAATAATTAAAATAATTTATTTATTATTATTATTATTGCTATTTTTTAAACTAGTACTATTTTTGTCCTGTTTTGGTCCTCACGCCAAACAGGGCCTATAACTGAGATCAGATAGAACTCGAACTACAAATTTTCAAGTTGAGTCGAGTCAGAGGTGTGACCATAAAACACAGACCAATCATATCAAAGAGACATGGAAAGCAAAATCTTTACTGCAGAGGAAACTGCAAAATTCACTTCATAATAACCGCATGAGTTCCTCATTAAAAACTATAAGAAATAATAGCAGCAAAAAAATGAATCTCATACAAAAGTCAGTACATAAATAACCTGATGAATCAAAGTCTGATATGATGATATCTGGATGTCTGTCAGACAGTAAAAGTTGAAAGAATGTTCTTCTTGATGATGAATTCGTCTGCCTTCGCGGGACTGATCGACTGTACAACCAACGAAATTGTATTCGAAGTCAGATTTTCAGAGCATTTGCTTCAACCTAATGCTAAATAGAACTATCTAAACTCATATGAATCTCCGAGTATCTTGAGTCTATCCCAATTGAATCAGAATTTTCAGGATGAATCATAAAGCAAATTGGCTCAAAACCGACTAAAAGCCGATTTTGAGTTTTCAAAATATGAATTGAACATGCTCAAATTATTTTAGCTTTGTCTGGTAGTTCTTTTTTGCGAAAATCCAAAGTTGGAGGTCTTTGGTTAAAGTCCCACTGCGATTACACATGAAATTGAATTTTCAAGGCATTTTTCAAATAATCAATACCGAATCTAGATTTAGAAATCAAGCCCAAATATGTAATTTAACCAGCTCAGAATCAACAATTGGGAGTCAATCCAGCTCGGAACCTAAATGATTCTAAAATTGAGCCAACTTCGAAATAGCCTCAAATCAAAATTCTGATTTGAAACCGGGAATCAACAATTTTGAGCCTACGCAACTTAGAATGAAAATGATTTGATTAGGCAACGATTATGAGAATTTGATTCAAGTTCAACTCAGTTCAGCAACATTACTCCTAATTCGATCCATCTAAATGCGGATAGATGATGCAATTATTTTTTTTTCTCATAAAAGATCAAGAGGCGGGTTATATTGAAGTTCTCACCTTTTCCAGCATACGCTGAAGCCGCTCAGTTTCCTTCTGGACATAATCAGAGCCCTTCTCTATAAAACTGTTGGCTACCTTCAAGTAGATCTTGCCAAATCTGATCATTCAATTTCTAAAACAGCTGTGAGCAGCAATCAAAGCATTCAACGAAAGAGAAGTAATTTGCAAATTAACTACAAATGAGGCTTAGAATTCATTGAATTCTAATCTTTAAAATAGATTTGTTAGCACAATCATGGAGTTCTGAAGAACCTAGAAAAATATAGTATTGATGGAGTTGTTATACAGTTCAAACTTTAGACAAGTATTTGTAAAGTTTAGTGTTGACATGGTTTCCATCAGGGTTTTCAAAACCGGACCGGACCGGGCGGTTCGACCGGTTCAACTGGGAATCGGCCCAAGGTCCGGTCTGGTTCAACATTAGAACCGAAATCAGCTAAAAACCGGGTTGGACCGGTAAAAACCGGGTTGAACCGGTAAAAACCGGTCCAACCGCCAAACTGAACAAACCGGTCAAACCGGAATTATTATTTGAGTTTCTTATTTTATTTTTATACATTGATATTTGAGCATTAATATTTTAATATTAATATTATATTTTGAATAATAATTTTTTATATAATGGATGTTTAACTGATTTATTAATTTTTTTGTGAATTTATTTCGAATTGTTATAAAAGAGAGTATTTTAAATGACAAATTGGCAAAAAAAATAATTGTATTCATTTTGTTTTGTTTTTTTAATTTTTTATACATTTTTTGTGGTAGTAAATTTTTTAAATTAGTTGTATTATTTTTTTTCAAAATATTTTTTATCATATTTTAAAAATTAGTCTCACATTTAAAAAATTTATATTTAATTATGATGTAATTATTAAGTCATCAGGTTGAACCACGGTTCAACCGGTTGAATCGATAAAACCATGAACCGGTCGATTGACCGGTTCGATCTTCAGTCCGGTTTCCATCACAAACACAACAGCGTGTTGGCACCATGAAGCAGTGTGAGAACCAGCTCGCACTAACCCATCTGAGCAGCTATTCCGTGACCTCTTTACAAAGTAGGTTGGATCTAATCATGTTTCTAGACACCATATTGTTTTGAAACAAATGGTTAAACACCATTCCACTCCATTGGGAAAGGTACACCTAAGACTATACTCAAATGTAGGGGTGACAACTTTCGATCCGGCCTACCAACTCATCCCGAACCCAACCCGGTTTAGCTAGCATGAGTCACTCATACAGTCTGGGTTATAAATAGATTGCCTGAGTATGGATTTGCGGGTCAACCAGTTTATGACCATCCACTGATGACTCATATAATAAAATTATTACTTATTCTTGCCTTTTAGCACCAATTTTAATATTAATTGACAAATGCATGTCAAATAGATTAATTTAATATTAATTTTTTCAATTAAAGTTTGTGATTATATTAAATAAGGTTTCAAAAGCATTGAGTTTTTCAAATTTTTATAATTTAAAAGGTTATGATAAATAGGTTGGCGAGAAGAGTTGGTTAACCCATTTAATAAACATGTTAAGTACAAGTCAAGCATAAATGCGGTGAGCCAGAAAACAGATTGAGCCAAACCTGGAACTCCTACAGAATTTTTGAATGGAAGAGAACATTACCTGGTCGAAGAGCCCTCGAGTTTTTCGACCTCCTCTTCCATGTTTGACAATACTGCCTTCCGCTCATCATTGGCTGCACTAATGAATTCCTTCACTAGAGCATCCAAACTTTCCAATATACCAGCCTGCATAAGGGAGCAAGAAGCATTAAAAGTTCTACAAGGAAACTGGCAAACAACATTAAAAGTGCTTGCTACAGACCTGTGAAGTTAGTTGCCCCTTTGTGTCACGGCTCGTTCCGCACTTTTCATTGATGAAAGTAACAAATGCATCGAGCTCACGGCCTCCATCATAATCGTCGCCAGCTTTGTTGTTCTTAGGAAAAAACTTCAAGGTAGGATACCCACTAACTCCGTACCTTATGAATTTTAGTCAAGAAACCCAACTCTAAGACAAACCCAGAACCAAGGAAATCTACATATCTAAAAGACATTTACATCCAAAACTTACTTCTCAGCCAAATCTTTGTGCTTGTCAGCATCTAGATTGGCAATCACAACATCTTCGTCCAATTTGTAAACATTGGCCAGCTTCTCATAAGTCTATCAAGCAGTAAGAAAAAGAACAATTAAACTGAAACAGGATTAAAGAAAATGAATCAACTGATCAAGTATACTACTTATAATACTTACAGGAGCAAGCATTTTACAATGTCCACACCTGTATAATAATTGATTAGTTATTACTAAAACGTGATCACAAGGGCGAGTACATAAAATGTATAAATAAATAAATATATATATATATATACAAGTATAATCAATGCCATACTACATAACTAAAAGCAAATCAAAGGGTAAGGCATACTAACCACGGTGCATAGAATTCAACAAGGGCATCTTTGGTTACATCAAGGACAACCTGGTCAAAGTTGTCTGGAGTAAGTATCACCACACTGGAAGGAACTGTTGCCATCTTCACATTAGTTCCTGAATTCACATACCCAAATATCTGAGGAGACATTCTAGAATTGGTTCATAAATCATATTACATTTAATGGAAGGAAGAGGTAATTTTGTCTCCATTTGATTCTAAAAACAGATTAAATTATTTTATTATTAAAGAGGTTAGTTTCTTCCTTAGATTTTGTATATTTTAACTAACAGCGGTTTAGCAATTTCCTGTAAAATATTTGATATCTTTTGATTTTATGCTATGTTGTAAATTGTAATTTGGGCAAATTCTACATTTTCTGGCCTTTTTGTAATTGTGGAGGGTTTCCCATTTTTGTAAGGCATCTCTAACTGCCCTGTTGTTTAGTATTATGAAGACTTGGATGACATAAATAAAGATTGAACTCATTCCAGCCATCTAACAAAGTTTTGCCTGCAACCTTCACAAAAAAAAGTAACCTTCAAAAGAAAACAAAATGTAGCCTGCGATGTGTTTTTCTGGACTTGCGAGCAGTCTAAGCCTCGTGGCCCATGAATGATAACAGAACAACATGCCGTGATGTTGATAGTCCGTCAGATTCAAGATGTGTTTTTCTGGACTTGCGAGCAATCTAAGCCTCGTGGCCCATGAATGATAACAGAACAACATGCCGTGATGTTGATAGTCCGTCAGATTCAAGTTCAACCTGCATCCGTTCTATTGAGATACATGTCATGATGCAACCCAAATAATTTTGGTTAAGTGTTCCCGCCGACCTTTATTCCTCATTTAGAATTTGTTCAAATTTGCTTTGAATGTGCAACCTTATAGTTCTTAGCACAAAACATAATTGGTGTTACTTAATTCATTACGCAAATTCTGATTTATTAAATATAGAATTTCACCCAAATTTGAGTTGGAAATTTTAAATTATCTTGGATTCATTTTAATTTATAATCTAACAGATTGATTTTGCTAACCTCTATACATGCGAATCACATTTACCTGTCACCTAACATATTTGACATCAGAGCATTAGGCTAAATTAAGGCTTGTTTGGCATCCATGGAAAAAAGTTTCATGCAATAAAATAAATATATATATATATATAATAAAAACTAAGTTTTATCTCACTCTATACAAACTTCAATGTAAAAAATTCACTTTATATCACATCTTACATAATTCTCAAAACATCATTTGGCATCATACATAATTTTCAACAACTTATTTTATTTTTCATCATACACACAATTCGAAAAAGCCAAAACAATGTTCCAAGAAGAATTTTTTTTCCAAATGCCAAACAGGCTAGGGAATATTTACATTTGCATTTAGCTCATATTGGTATTTGGGGTAATTCCATTCGAACCGTTGAGGTAGAACCCAGATTCCACACAGGTCCAAAAAAAAAACGTGTCATTTCGTTCCCTCTCGCACAAAAAGTTTTTTCACACAAGTTCTTTTTAACGAATTTTGTTAAGTTTGATGGTTAAGTGGATATTTTTAAAAAAATTTAAAATACAAATTTAAGTATTTCAAATATGTTTAAGTATTTATAATTGTTATTCTAACTTCAATTTTTATTTCTTCTTTATATCCTAATTTATTATAATAATTTTCAATATTTAAACATATATTTTAAATTTTTTTAAAACGATAATTTAATAGCCAAATTTAACAGAATCTATCAAAAAAGATCCAAGCGGAAAAAAAAATTTGGTGAGAGGTACCCAGAATGCATGTTTTCTTTTTTATGAATCTATGTGGAATCAGCAGTCAACCTCAGGGGCTGGTATGGAATTACCCTTTATATTTTGTTCTTGCATGCCTACTCGTTTTGCTTCCATATACTTCTTGTTCGAAGCCAAACATCCTACTAGTATAGATCTCGAGCTCCAAACAAATTTATTTGAGATTATGACTAGGTTAGACCGCAAAGAGGATTCAAACATTGCTTTGACTAATAGAATTGGTTGATTTGAGGGGCTAACAAGAGACCAATGTAGACACAACATTAACCTAACCATTTAGGTCAATACATTTGTGATCCATACGATGCAGATGAAGGCATCTAGCGGGTTGTGAGGATCAAAGCCTCTAGCTTTGACTCGACAAAATGATTTACTTATATTGGAGGCCCAACATGAACCATTACTTCCAGTGGTGCAGCATGCTAGAAAACAGGAAGGTTAAGATTACAAAGATGAAATTAAAGATGTAGGCCAAGCTCTACATCAATGACGCTAAGCCTCTTTTGCTATATGGTAGACAGGATTGGATTGGGACGCGGCGAGGACTCAAGGGGATGCTCAGAGAGAAATACAACCCCACCTCATACTAGCACCCTATTAAATCATTAGCACAAACAAGAGACTAACCAACAGAATAAGACTGTTTCAGAATATATTACAAAGTTTGATGATTTCTTGATGTAATGTGGAGTTTGGGAGGATGGTGATGTTAATTTATCAAGAATCAAGGCCCAACTTTGAGAAGATATCCAACATGTGCTTTTCCTACAAGAGGTCATTGCCCTAAAGCATGCTTAAATGTTGAGAGATTTGAGAGACCAAACACAACCCTTTAGAAATAACTCTGATTCCATTGCAACTCCAACCAAACCTAAACCAGACAAGGTGAGGTTGCTAGGCCAATGCTCCTATGACCAACTCCACTATTCCCGGAGATGAGAAAGGGAATTAATAGAGAGACCACACGTAGCAATCTAGGAAGCATGGAAATGATACGGGAATATAGAAATACAACATGACACTACATACCAACATAACAAGTTATCAAATTACAAAACGCGTACACGATAAGATACATCAAACAATATAATAGATTTCTATGTAATTATATAATTTCACTATAGTCTTTATAAAATAATATAAAAACACCTAGGAAGTATAAAGGCGACACGGGAACACAAAACAAGACACGACATCACACATTGAGATATATGTTATCATGACAATTTGTGTGGCATTCTACTTGTGGATGTTGGGAGTAATTTCTTGGGCAGGCCCTAGTTATTTAATTTGATGTCACACTTTATGGACAATCCAACTCCTACACATTTACTTGTAAAGGTTAAAGCATAGTAATATGGTCACCTCCCCTAAAGGCCAATAGCAAAAGAGAAATTTTAAGCAAGAAAGAGAACACAAAGAAGAAGGATCTTCATCTAATTAATGTAAAGACTGAAAGAAAGGTTGGTAAGGGTGCTTGCACTTGGGTTATTGCTATCAAGGAAGTAAAGAACAACTCCCCAATTTAGCCTCTCTAGAGGTGGCTCTAGTGCTGAACAAATTTTCTGATGCATTTCCTAATGATATCCCCAACCATTTACCATTATGCAAGAAATATCGCATGCAATCAACCTCTAGCTGAGAGCTACCCTCCCAAATACTGCCTAAACATGTTGATCATGCAAGTTAAAAATGCATGTAAATGACCCGCTTCAAAAGTTGTTCATAAAATATTCTTACTCTCTGCGTTGTTCCCATATTACTTACCGCAAAGAAAGGTGATTCCTAGAGGATGTGCGCAGATGCTTATATCATTAACAAGATTACTATCAAATATCTCTTTCCCATACGACCATACTGCAACTTGATGACATGGTAGAAATAATAACCGGAGATAATATATTCCCAAAAATTGATCTTAACAGTAACGATCATCAAAGATCCACCCTGAGGATAATTGGATTAGTGGAAGGCAACCACTACGGCTCAGGATAGTTTAAATGAGTGGTTGGTTATACCTTTCAAGCTACCCAACTCCTTTAGCACCTTCATAAGGTTGACAAGTCAAGTCTAATGAAGATAAAAATAAGCTCAAAGATGATATAGATCTAAATAATCTTACATTAAATATTAATTATATAACTATTAAAGGAAAATAATGATTTGTTTAAAAAAACATTCTACAATTTGAGAGTTTAGGCATTATCTTTAAAATAATTAATAATTACCAACTATTTTATTAGCATTTATTTTCTCTAGTTGGTTGAAACTAAAATTCTACAATAAGCCTCATATAATAATAATTAGACTTTGAATTATTGAATAAAATTCTCTCTAACTTTCTCAGATTTTCTCCTAGTTTTCTCCCATTTCTTCTATTCCTCTCCTCTTTCCCCCACACACCTTACATCAAAGTCCTATAATGTTCATTATCTTTCTTGTTGTGTACCTCAATAACATTTTGGCCTATAGCAGGACTAAGGAGGACCATCCTGTCAAATCTATCAAGCCCTTAGGAACAATAGCTTGTATAGGAACCTCAAAACGCATGCCGTCATCAACAATCAAGTTAGGGTTTATTGTCTCATCTAAAGGCATGTCGGTAGACTTCAAGAAAGTGAACACCGTGCTAGTTGGCCTATCACCCAGAGTATCTGTGATGTGCATAGCTTTAATGAGTTAGCAACCTTGTAGATTTATTCATAGGTTTAGTACCTTCATGGCCCCAATTATTGACTATGTTAGGAAGGGATCATTCAAGTGGAGAAGAAGACTGCTAAAGCCTTTAATGTGATAAATCTTAGGATGACCGAGGCCCTTGTGTTAAGACTGTTGGACTTTTCAAAGGTGTTCGGGGTCATTTGCAGTATGTCAGGTGTAGGTAGTGGTGTTCTATCCCAAAAAGGACACCATGTTGCCTTCCTTAATAAGAAGCTGAACTAATCCAAGCAAAAGTATTCTACCTCCAACAATGAGTTTTATGTCGTAGCTTAGAACGTGAGGTAGTAAGGATGCTATCTCTTATGTCACGAGTTCGTTCCATTTTCTGACCACAAAGGAGATATTTAAACTCACAAAAGAAATTAAAAAAATTAGACTCTAAACATAAAAAATAGGTAGAGTTCCTTCAGTAGTATACTTTTATGCTGAAATACAAAGCAAGAGTTGAAAATAGACTAGCAGTTGCATTCATAGGTCCTCTATTTTAGCAACCATGATTGTTGAGATCATATAATTTAATAAGCAAACAGAGACATATGACGATTGCCCCGACTTTAGAATTGTTTATGCTACTGAGGGACGATTGGGCCAGGGAGTATGCATATTTTTTGTTTAGGATGACTCGATACATGGATACTTTTAAAGAGCTAATGTATCAGTATTACAACCACAACATGGTACTTCCTAATACATGCCATATACGCACTGAGTAAGTCATACAATAATTTTCAATTAAAAAATAAATTAATTACCTCAATACACATGAGATACAACAAAGATGTACATTGAATATAGCGGGAATACGCATGAAATACGATGGATACCAAATTGAGTGTGAATCATTTGATATTAAATCTTTTAAATATAAACATAATCATGCATGATTCCTCATGTCATTTATCTCGCCAATACTCACCAGGTGACAGCGTATCTCTAGACGCTATTCATATTTCTCGTCGAAGTCTCATCTCCTCACCTTGCCAGCATCGCGTTTTATTTCTCCATCCCGAAGCATTCTTCCCTCAAAGCTTCCTTCTCTCTTATAAAGAAAAATATGCACTCTACCAAGTGAGCTATAATATGAAATTAACAATATCTATTCATACACACTAATATATCAAATAATTTATAAAATTTATCCAAGTGATATTTGTATCCTATATTTTAGAGGCTTGTAGTATCACCATACAATTGTGCTTCATAGTTTTTTCTTGACCTCAAACTATGTTTGCCATGTACATTCGTTAGAGTTCCAGTTAGAGAGTTAATTGCATGCGGATTAGACAACTATTTTCCAAAAGCAATCTTTTATTCCGAAAAGTGATTACCCATCATTTTGTCTGAAATAAGACAATAGAGGATATGGTGAACTAGTTATATTGGTCGAGCCTTACGGGCTTATCTAGCCCAATACGCTTGTTATTGTTTTTTACCAAGGAAAGATTTAGGCAGTGCCTTCTGATACATAATTTTGTCCCAAGTTCCCATAAAATTAAGTTCCTTTGAGCCTAGTAGCTAAAATCTTAGTTTACCAGACCTAGGGTTATTTGGCAGGCAGCATGTTCAAGTTTCACCTCGTTCAACACCAAACAATTTGGGTTGACTACAAAGATTTTTCTTTACCATGTACCTTTAAGCAGCGCTCTCCAAAAGCATAGGTGATTCAAGGTTAATTTTTGTGATGATATCCAAAATCATTTTTGGTATATCCCTTCCTCTCATTACATGTCAAAAATCAAAATAATTAATTCATTATAAAAAATAAATATAATATTAAATTAATTTTTATCACATCATACATAACTTTTAATATAAGAAAATTAATTTTATTTTACATCCTACACAATTTTTAACATAATTAACTTTATTTTCTATCATACACATATCTCAAGATAAATCTATAATTTTTTTTATATGACCAAATTAATCTCATCCGAATAAACCCTAAGAGAGATGTCGTGAGCATACTGACCTAGTGCTAAACATGTGCTATGGCAAAGCAACGAAAGAAAACTATTGAACTTTATATGCCGTCAGCCATTCTTACTCCAAGTATAGCCTTTGTTCTTGGCTTGCATAGGATAGCTAACAAAAATGACTCTAATGCCGTTATGGTTGATCGATGCTCTAAGATGGAACACATTAAATTTTTAAAAACATATGAGCCAAATAACCCTAATATTAAATTCTAAAAAAACTCATGTTCGATTGATATTAACCTGCTACTTAACTTTATTGATCTCTATACATATCATGTTTATTTCTCCCATATCACAAGGTCTCCAAAAAACCCCATTCTAACCTTTTGAGCTAAACAAGACAAGCGTTAAACTATGACTAAGTCGTAACACAAATGGTTATAGATAAACTAACTTTGTATGTAACTTGAAAAGTAGTCTCCAAATAACCTTGTTTATAACCTTTTGAGCCAAACAAAACATGACAAAGCAAATGTTAAATCGTTACAAAGCTGTAACACAATTGGTTTTGGATAAATGAACTTTGTATGTTACTTGACAAGTTAAGTGAGGGAACAAAACTTAAACTAATGCTGATACTGAACTAATGGCACATACATGGAGAACTCCAAATAACAGTGCATGCTGATAAAGGAAGCCATCATATGAAAGCACTTTTTACTATACTTAATAGTGGACGAAGGAAATAATCGCTTTGCAGAATAATAGATTTTGAGCATCTAAAAACTAAATAAACACTTATTAGATTTGACTGTACATGTGATCAGATACAATGACTCAAAACGACTACTTGATTCCCGCACAGTTCAAAATCATTAAATGAAAAGAAGCATGACTGAAGAATAAGAAAAAAGAGAGAAAAACAGAGATATAGATAGCAAAGCATCATGGATTGAACAAATGCTAGCGCAATGATTACATTTACAGCACATTCAGTGCGCTACTATTATGGTCCCAAAGAAAACTGAGTTGCGCTACAATCAATAACACATCAACAAGGAAAGCAGAGCTTTTCCGAACTTAAATATAAAAAACAATTCCATCAATGATTAACATGCCATACATATAAGATGTATCAATTGGAGAAAAACAATTCTACATTTGATGCATATGAAGCACAAATTTAGGTGCCACCTATGTTAAGAAACTTGTGCATATATGGTTAGATTGCAAGTCCACCTGCATCAATCTACTTACCCTTACCAGAAAAATTTCTCATTACAAACTGAAACAAGATGATCAAAATAAGCATGATCGTAGGGAATATAGAGGAACATTAAGAAAGCTTAAATACAAATTTATCATTGCAAATCCATTTTCTGAAAACCGATTGTGCAAAAGTCAAGGAGTACTACAGTGTTTACCTCCTTCATTGTTAACAAATTCAACGAGACCCTCAGCAGTCCTAGGACCTTCATACCTTCAAAAACCAACTAATATGTCAGTATTGTGACATTAAAAAGAGAAACACATAAATAAGAATAGCAAGCAAAACTCTGCGCAACTTCAACCATAAATCTTGGCATTAAAGACATGAAACTCACTTTTTTGGCTCCAAGGAACCTTTTGAGAACCATTGAATGGTTGGGTAACCTTGTACTCCATATTTGCTACATAAACTTTTTTGATCATCACAATCCACCTGGATTTAGAAATACAAGCCAGATGGTCAGCTACTAATCAGTTGAGGTGCATTTGTTTAGCCAAGTTAACTTTAACTAGGTTAAAGTTAAACTCAAATGATGATATCTTTGCTTGAAAACTGTGTATGGCATGAAAGAAAGCTAGTTATTACTTAAGATATGTGTAGGATGTGAAACATAGATAGTTATTATCTTAATATGTGTAGTGAAATGTGTTAATTTTTTAATTTTGAAAATTATGTATGATATGAAATGTAGTTAAATTTTGATCTTGTAATTTGTTAGGCTGAAGCCTACCAAGTTTAAGTTAACCTGGTTAACTCTGACTTGCTAAATGAACGCAACCTTAAGGACACCAATAAGAAACTATCAGCTTTTTTTCTAAAAAGAGATACCCAAAGAAAACTCATTGTGAAAAAAGTTCTAGCTTCATGAGAATTGAACAAACTACAAACATTTAACATATTTTCAGTTACATATCTTGATAGAAAAACCAAAAAAAATAAAATATTCTTGCTCATTTTCTAAATGAAACAATAAAAATCCAAGATTCTATGACACAAAATGAATAAAGAATACCTTTGCAATCAATACAGATTTTGTCTTCTTAAAAGATGAACCAAGTTTCTCATACTCAGGAGCAAGCTTTTTACAGTGCCCACACCTACAACAAATTGCAACAGTTACTAAACCATGAGCAATTTAGGCTCTGTTTGGCGCAAGGACTAAAATCAGAAATAAAATGGTACTAGTTTAAAATAAAACAATAATAATAATAAATAAATATTTTTAATTATTTTACACAAGTTCTAATATAAAAAAAATTATTTTACTTTATATACTCAATAATTTTCGATAAAAATATCTAATTTATTTCATATTCTAGACCAAAATATTCGAATCAAGTATTTTGATCTAGGATGTGAAATAAAGTTAATATTTTTATTGAAAATTATTGAGTATGTGAAGTAAAATAATATTTTTTTATATTAAAAGTTGTGTAGAATGATTAAAAAAATTTATTTATTATTATTATTGTTATTTTTTAAACTAGTACTAATTTGGTCCTGATTTTGATCCTAGCGCCAAACAGAGCTTAAACTCTTTCGCGAAACAATAATAAGCATACTGAAGAGGTTTAATAAATTTAAGAACAACATCAGTAAGATGCTGTCTTAACAAAATCTATAGAGGAACTAGAGCTATAACTGCAAGAAATAATAAACATCTAACTCACTAATTATATAACCCAGAAAACAAAAAAAAAGTAACAATTTGGCTATATCAAAGCTTTTGATTGACAAAAAATAGCACATCAATAAGTTGTGCCACCACAAATTCATGCCAAGTGACTGGTCACTTACTAGTGAAAGTTCTTAATTAATGATATTCAAGTTCATAATGCATAATTTTTCTTCACCTAATCATTGTTCATAAAACAATAACAACTGTATATAGAACCATGTATGATTTCCAACACGAGGTAGGTAACACAATTGCCAGCATCTTAATGCTGAAAAACCTATCCACCTCTAGCAGCGATAAAAGTGAGTTCATTTACCTTTCGATCACTTATCAAATTACATACAGCTTGAAGGGAAAATGAGAACATTAAATTCAAAGCACCCTCTTTCCCTTTTAAATTGATAAGAGTTTCAAATGAATGAAATCCTAAAAGCAGTCATTCATGGAAAGAAAATACCAATAATTTTTCTATTCTTCTCGAAATTTTATTTGCCATACCCAAAATCTTCAGCAAGAAGGTAAACTTAGTCCAACCCAAATGGTCTCCAGAGGGAAACTAACGAAAACACGTTCACTATAGAATATAACTTTAAATACAATTTTATATAGATTATTTAGGTCGATAGGGCAGGTTGCTCGCAGGATCTGAACGTGGATCCTGCTTCGACGAGATCGGGAAATCGGATTGCGCAAATCAGATCACAGAGCACACGCAGTGAACGAAAAAACAGATTGGATCGAAGATTACCATGGAGCGTAGAACTCCACAAGTGCGCCGCGGTCCTGACCCACCTCCTTGTCGAAGTTAGCCTCCGTCAGGACGACGACGTCGTCTTCGGCGAAGGCAGCAAGTGCGAAACAAGCTAGGGCTAGGGCTGCCAGCCAGATCCAAGATCTTCCCATGCTCCTTGACTTGAATTGCTTCTTTTCGATTCGAATGTATCGGCAAAGAGCCAAACTCGGGCCTTTTCTTCCTTTTTTTTGTGCTCCCTTCTCTCACGCTGAATGCAGGGAAGAAGAGCTGTACATAAAAAACAGCTGCCCTGCAATCTCGCAACCAGAGTCAACTTACCTGAGGATGCTCGCTCTCCCCTACCCGGCCCGGATTGGCCCGGCCCGGCCCGGCCCGGCCCGAAGAGAAGTTCATTATTAATGGATCCAATTCTTTATGTTAGCCGACTCAAACAAAAAAAAAAACAAAAAAAAATTCTTAATGTTGGCATTAAAAAAAAACTTTATGTTGACTTCATCCCACTCAATTGAATTATTTAACTATATATATAATACAATTGTTATTTTTTATATATTGATAAATTAGATTTTCAATTTTGTAATTTTTAGCTTCTATTTTTAAGTATTATTTTATCATAAAAATTACGCAACTTATATGAACCATTCTCATAGTCGCTGATTAGCTCCACAATTAATAAATTCATTTAGCTAGTTAAGTGGAGTAGCTTCAAATTTGAACTCATATTAAATTAATAAAACTTATTTGTTAATTATTTGATGCATATTATTTTCTTTTTAATTTATAATTATTTAAATAAACTAAATAGACTGATTTATAAATTTAAAAATCTCATTTTAAATGTTAAAGCTCTCACATAAAATTAATTGAGAACTTTATGAAATATTTTTAGAATTATTAATTTTGCTTCAAATTAAAAATATTCAAATAAATTAAAATTGGACTTAACAGTAAGGAGAGATAAATTAGAGAGAGAAAGTGAGAGGAGCAGGAAGGTGGCATCGGTGGCTACGCTGGTGGTTTGTCCTCGGTGCGAGGAGAAAATATTAAGTTTGGAGAGCTCGTCACGTCAGCTTTTTATATACCAATTAAATGACAACAGCTGGCAGAGGGCGGACCCATTGCAGATAGGCGCTATGATCAATGTGCTTGTTATAGGCATAAAGGTGCTTGTTATAGGCATAAAAGTATTTATTATAGACATAATTGTATTTATTACAAACATAAATGTGCTTATTATAAGTATAAAAGTACATATTATAAGCATAAAAGTACTTATTATAACCATAAAAGTACTTATTATAAGCATAAATATGCTTTTTATAAGTATAAATATGTATAAATGTGCTTGCTATTAGAATTATAAGCATAAATATATATATATATTTTATTTTTGTTACAAGCACATTTATATATATTTATGCTTATAATAAGTATATTTATATTTATAATTCTAATAATAAGTATATTTATATATATTTATGCTTATAACAAGTATATTTATACTTATAACAAGTACCTTTATGCCTATAGCAAGCACATTTATGCCTATAGCAAGCACATTTATCATAGCGCCTATCTGCAGTGGGCCCGCCCTCTGCCAGCTGTTGCTATTTAATTGGTATAAGAAAAATTTATGTGACGAGCTCTCTGAATTCAATATTTTCTCCAATCGGCGTCAGCAGCAACCCAGCGCTGTCGGAGCAGATGAGAAAAATTTAAAGAAAAGCTTAGTTAAATAAACCTTATATTATATATATTATATATGTTGTGATATGTTATTTACAATATTTACAGAAAAATTTAAAAAATATAAAGGTTGTGAATAGATTTTAAAGTTTTTAGATTCAAATCCGAATTTATTTATAGGAGCCAATTTCGTTATGATTTGTAAGTTATTTGCCCATAGTTTATTTTACTGTTTTTTTTTTATTATTTACATGTGATTGTTATATTATTATTATAATGTTAGTATGATGAATATGTTGTTATTATACTGTGATTTGCTATGTTGCTGGTTGACTGGAATATCACATATATAGCATATATATTGATATGTTGCTATTGAGTGATTATTATTGTGATATATGATTAATGTTACTGTGATTGATTTATTTATAATACTGATACTAGAATACTAAAATAATGAACTGAAAAAAAAACTATATTACAGAGTACTTTATGATGTCTGTTCTAGCTCTAATTTACTAATATTGTTATTATTACTATTTTTAAGTCTCCTCGTTACACCTACTGAGTAGGAGTAAATCTTCACGTGATTACAATATTACTATTTTGAATTCTCCTCATTGCACCTATTGAATAGAAGTAAATCTTTATGTGGCTACGGTATTATTGTTTAAGATGATTTGAGGTCTCCCCATTATATCTACTGAGTAGAAATAATCCTTCTATCGTTATTATTACCGGAGAGTATAGCAGCAGTCAATAAAGTATCTCCAGGGAGCTAAAGTAAAGTGAAAAATATAATTTACAGAATAAAAATTTAAATATTAATAAATACTTTATGAAACTATTTTATTTACGATTATAAATTGCATAATGTAATGTTAATTATTTTTATATCGTATTGATATAATATTGAGTTCGAATGACTTACCTCTTATTATTTTTTATAGGTACACTACGGACATTACAAGGAGGTGTGTCAAAGAGATCACATGATTAAAATAGTTTTGGATGTTTGGGACTCATAACTAATCAAATAATAATAATAATATTTTTGTACACTTGTAATTGTTATTTTGGACTGCACATTTTTGTAATGCTAATATGGATTAGATGTTTTATTTAGTTTATTTTGTTCTGAAAATAATTTAGAAATAAATCTCTATAATAATGGAAATAATTTGTACAGTGATACAACATTTTTCCCTAAACCATTGAATCACACCCGACTTGGCTACTGATTTCACTGTATGATTTCATGTTAGCGGGTCAGGGCGCGACACATCGACAATCCCTAAAGTGATAGTAGGCACCTTCTACTTATGCCTTATGAGTGTGGGTCCCCCTACCACTCACACGAGTATCATATACTCCTCTCAAGTGGATAATAAAGGAACAAATAAATACATCTATGTATCTTTACTCTATTACTACATAAACTCAACTTTTTTTCGAGAGAATTGTCGCATATATTTAACATGATATGCCTCTATATCCAAAAACTTTCTGTCATTATCACACTCACGATAGATTGAGTTTAAGATGGACATGTAGCGAAGTTCTACAAGCTCCTTAGTTAATTAGCACTACTTTCGCTACCTCCACTGCGTCCACCATATACTAGAAGTTATAGGAGGATATTATGTGATTTTAGCAAGCAAGAATTCTGTTGGTCTATAAATGCTACTTTTTTATTACTGGGAGGGACATAAGAACAGCTGAGAATAAAATTATTCAAAATAATTTTTATTTTTTTCTTCTTCTCTTCCTTCTACTACGTACATCGGAGAGAGATAGAGACAAAAAAAATAGATTTATAGGAAGATCTTTCTGAACTCTTTTAAATTTTATGACTGAGCTAACTAATAGATGTAAAAAAAAAATTCCGAATTATTTTAAATCTTTTTCTTGCTTTTTCTTTTATTCTTCTTTCTGATTTTACTGCAGGAGCACGTCTTATAATCCTATTGATCTTCCGATAAAAATTAACTCAATGCCAACCCTACACAAACCAAAAATCACTTTTGGTCTCTTTCTAGGCCGTTCTCATTCTAGCTATCGCTCCATATTGCTCAAGGAAGTTAATTTAGCTCGAATATCAAAAATAAAATTTAAATAAAATTTTGGATCAAATTAAAATAAATTTGATCCTATAATGTACTATGTTTATGGTTCAAGATTTTTTTTATCAATCTCAAAATTGAATTAATTAAAACAATAAAAAAAATTATTTATAAATATTCGTAGATAAATCACTTGTATATGTTAATTTTTTCTCAATAATACAATAGCTAATTACATCAAAAAAATTTAAAATTTTTATTAAAATTCTCTTGATTATAAATTATTATTTTTTATTCTTAAAGGTTAAATTAAGATGAATAATATTTCAATTAATTGAATAAATAAGAAAAATTCTATTTTAAGTACAATATTAAAATTTAATAAAAACATTTTTTTGATAAAAGTATAAAATGTTAGGGACATTTCCGTGGTGAACACAGAAATTAAGCTAATTTACGAATTTTACTATAAATTTCAAAATATTACAGATATCACATCTAAAACAACTATTTTTTCATTTTTCACATCCTGCAGTAAATTCTATCAAAAACTTTAATCATAATTAAATCTCAACAAAATCTCAGTCATTGATCGCATCGTTTAACTATCGACCTTCATGTTAGGGCATCGCGGAGCTGCATTGGTTCCGGTAGCCGCGTATTCACGCGAGCATCACTCAGAAAGTAATGATGGATATGAAATTATCTCACCTGCAGCTTCAGAATTCTGTCGTCGTCGGCTTCAAAAAGGTCTTATGCCCGCTCGCGATGCCTGCGTAAGAAGAAGATGCAAACATCTGAGTGATGCTCGCATGAACACGTCGCCGGAACCAATGCAGCTTCGCGATGCCCTAACATGAAGATCGATAGTTAAACGATGCGATCAATGGCTGAGATTTTATTGAAATTTAACTATGGTTAAAGACACGCTCTGTGCAGTTCGTAGACTTGCACTCAACACCAAGCAGATAGAGCAAACTACTGGACTATCCAGTCACACCAACAGGGTAGCCCGACCAGACGGTCCAACTAGGCCAACAGGGTGGTCTAACAAAACCGTCCAGCCAAGCTCGGCTAAATCATCCGGTCAAGCCACCCTATTAGCGTGATTGAATGGTTCAATCTTCTACTCCGTTCGCTCGTCGTCAAGCACGAGGTTCACCAACGGCACGTGACACATTGGTTAACATGTTCCGTATGCCGCACCTAATAATTTTTCTATTTTGGAGACGGTCTACGTCTTCCCCCATACCAACCTTATATTATTAGTACAAGCATGTTCATAATGACACTGAACATGAAAACAAATCTTATACAATCATTGACCGTAATCTCACTATGAATATAGCCATAATTAAATTAATTCTAACCTAATTTTGATAGAATATCATATTTTAATTGTAATCAACGTTAACAATTCTATGATTTGAATGATTAATATGTAAATAATCAAGTTTAAATTAGTGTTTGTTCTTCAAGGGGCATCAAAAGAGAGCAACTACTAGGTAATCACAATGTTTGAGGCAAGATGCAAACTGGTAAAAAAAAAAAAAAACTATAAGAATCACAGCTCAATGGGGCTGTTATTGATCCGATTTCGAGCCGAGCTAATATCGGCTCGAAATCGGATTGATCACATTTCGACCGACTCGAAATCGACTCGAGCTCGATTGAGTTCGACTTCGAGCCGGCTCGAAAAATGAATCAAATCCCAATTTTTTTTTGAGCCAATCTCGAGCCGGGTAAGCTCAACTCGATCCGGCTCGAGATCCGCTCAGTTTATAATATATATACATATATATTATATAACATATATACATATATATTATATAACATATATACATATATATATTATATATATGTATTATAATATAAAATGTATTTTAATTCGAGCCGATTTCGAGCTGGATCGAGCCGAGCCTACCCCGGCTCAAAATCGGCTCAAAATTATTATCGAGCCGAACTTTTGGCTCGTTAGTCGGCTCATTTAAATCGACTCGATTTCGATTCGATCTAAAATCGATTCAATTTTCGATCGATTTTCAATCTTCGATCCATATTAACACCCTTACAGCTCAATTCTAACTCATACTTACAGCAGTAATACAGAGTGGCATCTTGAAGTCAGTCAGCACTTGCTAGCTTTTCTTCGTCCACCTCGAAAGCCTTCCTGGCTTGCTTGAGCTCTTCATTCATGGACAGCAGTTCAGTGCAGCGGTGGAGTTTTGGCAAATCCTGTTCATTATGCCAACACGAACAAAAGAGTCAACAAACAGGTCAGAATCAGGAATTCCATGGCTGCTAAATTTTCAAGGATCATGAATCTATTCGTTTGTTCCACATATCAAATTAGTCTAATCGTCGACAAACTTTAAAAAACGAAGATGTTTTTTAAGTTTATTTTAAATCATACATGAATCCCAAAAAGGAACTTCCCCGAAAGAAAACTTGGAGTTTAAATTCAAACATATTACCAAACAGGCGAAGTAATAAACAATTATGTACATTGAGTGGTGCAGAGTCGAACAATCAACCATATGTTTTCTAAACTTGAAAAAAATTAGCAAAATTTTGGGTAATCTCAATCCATACAACATATGACAAAGTTGACACTTCGACTAGGTTGATAAAATAATTGTGAAATGAATAAAGGAAACTCCGATAGGTGAGGAATGGTTAGTTGAAATTAGCTAAATTGGTTAACGTAAGTAATCAAAAAAACACCTTCCGAATAATGTAGAGGAAGTCCTCAGTCAGGAGTTTTCCTCTCTTCGAAGCAATGTCTTGGGCTTTATATACCTAAAGATCATTCAACCGATACGTCAAATAAAATGAAGAACTTTCAAGTGAAAAGTAAAAATAGCGACAAAAATATAGTTCCCTTCATAAACATGTGAAGACATTAAAAGAAATACTTCGAATGACATAATTCTTGAATAAAAGTTTTCGAATTTACATGTCTATCTTAGCCTTTCATTGCATGTACTTGACTCAAACCAAAGTGAAGACTAAATTAACCATTTGCATTGACGCGCAAGCACATGTGCATAACACACCTATGTTAACATGCACATAGCTCGATCTAGGGGTAAAACGGTGATTGTTCAGCAAACTTCCCAATCATTCATTTTGTATAATAAAAAGTGACCGGAAAAGAGAAAGGAGAAGTAAAGAAGAAAATATAAGTTTAACAAGATAGTAACTAACTTTTAAGAATCCACTTAAGAAATCGAAGATAATGCTTTTCTCAAAAAATCAATAGAATGAAATATTTCAAGCTTCCATTCCACATCAAATGGTTACATATTTATAGGGATCTACATATCAAACATTCATAACCGCACCTAACATTCCTAATTACACTAATAATTTTCAAAGTCAAAATTAATTATAACTACCATTTCATAACGCAAAAATCTCTCCTCATGATACACATATTCAACTACTATTTCATATAAAAGTTTTAACTATGATAAGATTAAAACTCTTAAATTAATTTAAGCCTTCATTAATTTGAATCAGTATCATTCTCCCCCAATTAAAAATAACTCATCCTAGAGTTGTCTTCATTTTCCTTATATATGGTGAAAGATCAGCAACATTAAAATTAGAAAATACATTATAATCTCTTGAAAGTTCAATCTTATAAGTATTATCGCTGAGGCATTGAAGAACTTTGAAAGGACTATCTACTCGAGATTTTAGCTTGCCGTGACGACCTTGAGGAAAGTGTTCTTTACGTAAATGAAACCAAACTAAGTCTCCTTCTTTGAACTTCGTACATTTTCAGTGCTTGGTGACATTTTTATACTTTTCATTTTGTTTTATAATTCGATCACGAACTCGTCCATGTAACTTCTTGATATGTTCTGATTGTTTATTAGCATCACCGCTATAATAATGAGATGCACGAAGAGGTGCCAAATCTAGTGGACTAATTGGATTACGTCCACAGACAACTTCAAATGGACTTCTACTGATAGTTTGGCTATAAGATCGATTATATGTAAACTCAACCAGTGGCAAACAAAGATCCCATTGACAAATATTCTTACCAATCAAACTTCATACAAGATTTCCCAAACTTTGATTTACTGCTTTTGTTTGACCATCAGTTTGAGGATGAGAAGATGAACTAAATTATAGGATAGTAACAAATTTAGGATCACGATCAGAAGTGATCATCTTAGGAACTCCATGCAACTTCACAATTTCTTTAAAATAAAGATTAGCTATATGAGATGCATCTAAAGTTTTAGAACATGGAACAAATGGGTCATTTTAAAAAAATAATCCGCCACAGCCATAATTGAATCCTTCTTCCGTTGACTTAAAAGAGAGTCCCAAAACAAAGTTGATACTCACATCTTCCTATGAAGTATTAGGAACTAGTAATAGTATATAAAAACTAGTATTCTGTGAATGCGATTTAACAATGTGATGTTCTACATCACAAAATATAATTAGAGATATCTCATGACATGTATAGTCAATAGAAATATTCTTAAAGATATGCTAAAGTCATATCTCTTCTGAAATGTCCACTCAACCCTCCTTCATAAGCTTCTTTAATAATAGATTGTCGCAAAGAGCAATTCAATATACATAAGATATTATCTTTAAAAAGAAATCTATTTTGAATAAAGAAGTGTCCTTTAAAAGATGTAAGAGAGTCATAACATACTTTGGCAAAATTTTGATCATCATTGTAAAGTTCCTTGAGTGTGTCAAAGCCTATCACCTTGATTTGTAAAATAGAAAGCAATAAATATCTTCAACTTAATGCTTCTGCCATTTTATTTTGGTAACCTAATTTATACTTGAGAACAAAAGATTAAGCTCGTAGAAATTCCACCCATTTAGCATGACGATTATTAAGTTTTGCTTGACCATTGGTATATTTCAAAGCTTCATGGTCAAAAAATAGGAAAAACTCTTTTGATATTGCCTTCAATGTTTTAAAGTACGAATAACGACATATAATTCTCTATCACAAGTAGAATAATTTCTGCATAAATTATTCAATTTTTTGCTTAAAAAGGAGATAGGTTTACCTTCTTGACTAAAAACTGCACTGATTCCAATATTAGATGCATCACAGTCAACTTCAAAATTTTTATTAAAGTTAGGAAGGGAGAGCAACGGTATTTCAGATATTTTTATTCTAATTTTCTCAAAACTTTATTGTATCTCTTTGGTCCACTTGAAATTTCCTCCTTTTAAGCACTCAATGATTGAAAAAATGATGGTACTGAAGTTCTTTATAAAACGACAATAAAAAAATAAAAAACAAGCCCATAAAAACTTCGAATATCATGAATTGAAGGAGTTAATCAAGAAAGAATTGTCTATACCTTTGATGGATTTACTTTCACACCTTCAGAAGACACGACATAGCCCAAGAATATAAGACTATTTATCATGAATTCACACTTCTTCAAATTAGCAAAGAGCTTTAGTTCTTATAATAACTGAAAGATCTGTTGTAGATGTTTCATGTGAAATTTTGGAATCATACTATAAACAAGTATATCATCAAAATAAACAACGAATTTACCAATAAAAGGTTTAAATACTTGATTTATGAGCCGCATAAAAGTAGAAGGCGCATTAGATAATCCAAATGGCATCACCATCCATTTATAAAGACTATCACGTGTTTTAAAAGTCGTCTTTCATTCATCACCTAGGTGCATGCGAATTTAATGATAGCCACTTCGAAGATTAATTTTAGAGAAAATAGAAGCATCATCTAGTTGATCAAGTAAATCATTAAGTTGTGGAATAGAAAAGTAATACTTAATAGTAATTTTATTTATCGCTTGACTATTTACGCACATGCGAAAAGAGTCATCTTTCTTAGGTATAAGACGAGCAGGCACTGCGCAAGTATTCATGCTTTCACGCATAGATTCCTCATGTAAGAGATTATCAACTTGTCTTTAAAATTCTTTATGTTCTAATGAGATCATACAATAAGCTGACTTATTAGGAAGTGTTGATCCCGAAACCAAAACAGTGTAATGTTGAATGTCTCATTGGTGGAAGACCCGGTGGAATCTCATTTGGAAATATATTATGAAATTTATCCAGCAATGATTTTAACATAAGATGAACGTCATGGATAATTTTACTTTTCTCCATCACAATGAAAGCATATGCTTCTTTTGAATCAATATGCCCTTCATCAAATTGAGATTTAGAAAAAAAAAGCTTCCCCCTCATTTTTCATTTTAGTAGGTCCTAAACTGATCTTTATCCTATTCTTGAAAAAATAATATGTAATTTTGTACCCATCATGTGTCACTCGATTATCATATTACCAAGAGCGACTGAGTAATATGTGACAAGCATCCATAGATAAACATCATACCATAGTTTATTTTTATAATTTTTTCAATAAAAAAGTCAACTAAAGAACATTTAGTGACTTTTACCTGATTTCACTTTTGAAGTCAAGAGAGTTTGTATGATTGTAGATATTTCACTACCCTAAGTGGCAACTCATCTACTATAAATTCTAAACATTTTCACAACTTCCACCATCAATAATGACATCACCTACCTTAGCATGTGGGAGTGTGAAAAATATTATTGCGAAGCCAATAATCATCTTATACTTGTGAAACTTGGAGAGCTCATCAAACAACAAGACTTTTATCTTCATCACTGTAAGTTATACTTTCTTCTTCGATTTCATCATAAAAAATAAGTGGTGATTTCTCCTCTAGTTCATCAAAAAGCTCTTCTACAATAACAAAAACTTTTCAATTTGGACAATCGAAGGAGATATGCCCAACTATTTGCATTTGAAGCATTAGATTGAATAGATAGATGAACAATTAGAACTAACTCCCTTATTATTTTTCGAGAAAGATGGAGATGATGCTTTTGATGTTGAGGGTTCGAAACCATAAAAATCCACTACCCCAATTGGAAGTATTCTTATAATTTTGAGACTGATTAGTTTCAAAGGTTGACTTGCGTTCACTCTTCGCCTTAAGTTGTCTTTTAACTCTTATTGCAAATTTAAAAACATCATGATATGTGTAGTAAAGTTGAAGTTGAACAATATCCGAAATTTCTTGACGAAATCCTCTAAGGTAACGAGCAATAATTTGCTCATCAGGTTCAGAAACACCGCAGCACATCATAAGGTGATTAAATTCTTCAGTATATTCCTCAACTGAACGATGCTCTTAAGAAAACTGGTGAAGCTTAAGAAAAGAATCTTGTAGATAATTTTCTAAAAAAAATTTACTTTTGAGCTTTTTCTTTTTCTTCTCCAACGAACTCATCTTTTTTCCATCACAAGCTCTTCTAAGTTTGAGTTGCTCCCACCAAATAGATGCATGTTTCTTAAGTTTAATAGCGACAATCTTGACTTTTCGATCATTTGAAATATCTTTTTAATCAAAGATTCGCTCATAGTATTGAGCCAATTTATGAATTCATCAGGTTTGATACACCCTTCAAATTCGGAGATATCAACTTTTAGGTCAATATCCTGTCGAAATTCAAAATTCCTTCGGGTATGCTAATTATTGAAATGAACTTCTTCATCACTTGATGCTTGGCGACAATCATAACAGAAGAGGTTAAACTCACCTTCTTCAGCACTTGAAGCTCCACGCTCTGAGACATAGCAAGGATCATCGTATTTCAAAGCCTTCATGCATTCTAAACACTTTTGGACAAGTCGCACTTGTTTCCTTAATTCTTTGATCTCCACATCCTTCAAGTCATGTTCATGTGTCGCGGGTTGTTCTAGATCGGGTTCATTGCAACGACGATCGGCCATCCCAACCTTAGCTTTAATGATTGAAGGTAATTTTTTCCTCAAAAGATCAAAAGAATGAAAATATTTCAAACTTCCATTCCACATCAAATGATTACATATTTTTAGGGATTTTCATACTAAACATTCCTAACCACATCTAACATTCTTAATTACAGCTAACAATTTTTAAAGTCAAAATTAATTCCAACTACCATTTTATGACACAAAAAATCTCTCCTTATGATGTACATGTTCAACTATCACTTCATATAAAATTTTCAACTCACTTCATATAAAATTTTCAACTACCACTAAGCCAATAATTATAATCATGATAAGATTAAAACTCTTAAATTAATTTAAGCCTTCATTAATTTGAATTGGTATCGAAAAAGCTTCACTTTTTTTATTAACTAAGAGAATTGATTAAAAATAGGTAGGTCAAAGCTTATTTACTAAGAAATTAAGAAGATAGGAACAACAAGGTAGTATGGAATACAGGACAATAGCTGCTTGTCAACAATATTCCACATTATGCAAGTTGACATCCAAAAGACGTAGTTTAAACACATACAATAAGCATAGAAGTATGCCAACTTAAAAGAAACCAACAAGTCAAAGACCTCGTCAAGGACAGTATACAAAACTGTTATGATATATAAAAGTTATCAGCAACATTTTCTGATTAATTTGGAAATTGTTTTGGACATTACAATGGAATCCGGCATTCTTAAAGATTGCTTTGAATCACAAGAAAGAAGGCTCTACAATATGGCAAAGAACATGTGTAGAATAAGGCCGCGTAGATGTTAGGCTTCAAGCATATGAAAAAGGAGGCCACAGATTCTTCATTCATCCAAAAATACATCCTTGCCCATCATTTACAATTTGAAAACGTCAATAATTTTTTATAATCAAATTAAATATAAAATACAATATTATCTATTCAAATATTTATAATATATATATATGTATTTATATACACACATCCAAAAAGAAAAACATCTGAGCCTTGATTTTGGACTAAGGTTGGCTAGATGGATTTCTTTATTCAACTTTAGTTTAAACAAAACTCTTTAGGCATAAGTCAAGGTCACATGTAATGACCATTTCTTATGCCATTTGGGTCCTAACAGCCCTTTCTTTACCTTCTTGACTTGGATCCACATATATGTACTCCTTTACAGATTGATAGTGAACATAGTTAAACCACATTAAACTTCCCAGCATCATTTTGATCATTATAGGTGTCAACTTACAATCTCCCAAGTACAATCACTTCTCCTGCTGTCCACTCTAGTGAGACCATTCATAACTTTGTGCATCTAAACCTCAACTACAATAATCTTATGAATCCTTTTACACTTATTGCCCAATACCCATTCAATATAGCACAGATGGTCAAATAATAATTTTATAAAATATTCCTATCAATTTGATAAGTATCTTCCTATTATATGAAACTTTTATCACACTACACCATTTTAATCATTACTTTCAAATATATTTTTTAGATAGATAACCAGACCCCTGAGGTAGGCACCCAATTCCACACAAATCCACAAAACTAAAAATATTCATTTGGGTCCCTCTCGCCCAAAAATTGTTCCACGTCGGTCATTTTTGAAGGAATCCATCAACTCTAAGGCTCTGTTTGGTAATAAGAAAAAAAAGAAGATGTAGTTGGAATTTTTAGCCATTTTTGAAAAATGTGTATGATGTGAAATAAAGTAAGTTGGTTATATTAAAAATTGTGTATGAGTGAAATAAAGTTGATTAATTTATTGAGAATTGTGTTGGATGTGAAATAAAGTGATTGTTTAATGTTGGAATTTGTGTGAGATGAAATATAAAATAATTTTTTTAAGTTTTTTTAAAATAAATTTAAGATTTTGGTGATGGGTAATTTTAGCCATACTTTTTTGGCCATTGCCAAACAGAGCCTAACAGTTAAGTTGTATTTTTATTTAAAAATAGCATTTAAGCATTTAAATTACTATTAGTGGCAAGAGGGAACCAGATAGAAAGTTTTCGGATTCATAGACCTGTGCAGAATAACTCAAATGCCCGGATGTAATTACCCCTGTTAAAAAAATTAACTCCCTACTAATGAAAAAAGACAAGTGCTACTTGAAATTCACAGCTATTAACACATAAGAGTATGAAGTATAAGTGACAATTTTGCTATACTATTATTGCCAGCAGGAAACAGTATGAGCTGAAGTCATGAAATGATGAGTGACAGATCTAAAGATTAAATCAGATTATTTGTTCCAAAAGATGCAATTATCTCATAAAATAAAAAAGTATATATTAATCTGTCAAACATAACTTTCGTTCAAGCACTATATAGTCTTAAAGATAGTATTTTTTCATCTAAACATTTAATTACATCAATGATATTTCTCTTAGACAAGTCACTTGATTGTATCAAGTTTTCAATAACTGGTAATAATCCATGTTTAATAAGATGACCCTATATTTTTAAATAGGCTTCTTTGACAATGATAGTTCAAAAGACATGATCTCAAACAAGCACAACATTTATCTTCATAGTTTCTCTAACATTATATCGACTTCATTCACTACTTATCCATAGTGCTACTTTTTATCATCTATTGTGTAGATTCGCATGAATTTATTTGAAAAAACATTATACACAAAACTTACCAGGTCAGTAATATATTCAACAACAATGTCTTCAAAAAGTGCAACTGTTTCTGGAAGGGGCTGCAAAATGAACTACAGAATCAGCATTCACTTTAAAAAAGAGCTATCATTTGAAAGCAGGTGTCTCTCGGTGTCAACAGATGATGGCAATTTGGAAGCA
The DNA here is from genome assembly GCA_002786265.1 of Apostasia shenzhenica. NCBI lineage: Eukaryota > Viridiplantae > Streptophyta > Magnoliopsida > Asparagales > Orchidaceae > Apostasia > Apostasia shenzhenica. The sequence goes on from KZ452001.1 coordinate 4,100,288, forward strand.
TAGTGTACGCTACAGAGAATCAGTTAATTAACTATGCTTCTCTTGTGCAGAAATTCATGTGCATATGCAATCAAGTGGGGATATTTACAGCACACGGCAATGAGGACAAAAGCAACATTAATGCAAGGTGTTTTTTTTTAATTTAATCTTCTTAAAATTAGCAAGTGACAAAGTGTAGTACTATTTAGATGTAGATGGAAAGCAATTATTATGCAAAATTCATTTGCAAATGAGTTTAAGTGGTTAGTCATAAAATAGAATATATTAGGAGAAAATCAACAGACCTCCACCACTTCAAGGGCAGTAAAATTCTTTTAATATCTAAAAGCAGCAGGGAAGGTGAATCTGATAGCTTGAGGGAAGAAAAGAAGGAAGTGTTTTCACTCCATTGACCATCCATGATCAAGATCTCTTGATCAATTTGAAGATTGTTTTGGTCTTAGGTCTCTCACAACGGAGACCAGCATAAGAGTGATTGTTTAGTTAGGTTAAAAGATAATATTTGTCTTGCTTTGTGTGGTATGCAAAGTAATGTCAGTTTTGCTTTGGCATATATATAGGATGTGAAATATAGTTCTTTTCATTATAAAATGTGTGTACAATGCGAAATAATTTTAGTTTTTCATTTTTAAATTTATTTATGATATGAAATTAGTTTGTTTTAATTGTGGGAAACGTGTAGGAAATGAATATTCAAGTTAAATTTTACCTAATTAAAGTTAACCTAGAGAAACAAATATTAAGGATAACTTAAAACCATGGGATAAAAGATTCTCCAAAATGGAAGAGAACATGTGCTAAAAATTAAATAGGAGGCAAAAATGTAAAATGTGGGGAACAATTAGGGAGAAGAAAATTATTATCAATAGCTTCTCATTGTATACCAAATTTATCTCAATTAGGTAGAAATTAAGGCTTTGTGTTTTTTTTTTTAATTCAAACAACTATTTAGCATTTCATATAAAAAAAAACCTACTTTATTTAAGTTAGAATGAGTTGACATAGATCTACCTTCCAGAGCTAAGATTTAGTCGTTTAGAAATTGAAAGTACCATTCTTGGGATCTGGCAGGAGAGGGGTTGCCTCTTCTAGTTGAGGCAAGGGAGCATTCTCTAGCTAGCGAGGCACAACACTTTCTGTTGAGGGCGGAGTAGCACTTTCCAGTGATGACAGAATGAAATTTCCTAGCGAGGTTGGAACGATACTATTTGGCGAGGGAGGAATAGCATTCTTGGCAAGCTGGGGATGGGGTGGAGGCGAGGGCGGGTTTGACGGCAAGGGTTGAGGTGAAGGTGGGCATGTGGACTGGGGCCAAGCTACAAGTTCAAAAGGATCATATACATCCTTATAGATATCTTCTGGCCCCTAATTGGAATCATCATCATCGTCATTGAATTCTCATAAATTATAATTGCTACCATCATTGTCACTGTCTCTAGAGTCGTAGTCGTCAGAGCCTCCTCTACGATGCCTCCTTTTTCTGCACATCGGGAAGAACATTCGAACACCGCCGATCAGGAGCCTCTCGAAAGAACATAATTCATGGCTTTGACCAAAAAGCAACTAATGCAAATCCGACCGAAGAGGGAACTGGGGTAATGGCAGGCTAGCTAGCGACCACAGGGGCCAACTTGCGATTGCGAAGGTGTGGAAGGCGGGGGAGAGGGAGAGAGACGTAGGGGTGGAGCGACGGCAAGGAGCTCTAATCCAATTTACATGCTTTAGCTCATTATAAGTAGATCATGTGGTTCATAATATAACACGTGCATTCTCGATGACAATCATATCAAACTTGAAAATATGACAATGAATCATGTTTACTTGTATTAATCATGTTTACTTGTATTGAATCATGTTTACTTGTATTGAATCATGTCTACAGCAAGCATTTACTCCAAGCATGTTTACTTGTATTAAATCTCAAAGGACGCACAACATCATCTTAACAATATTAGTTCCTGTTCAGGTTATCAAAGATTGCTTGACAATCCCCAGACAGCCGTACAGACTTAATTGTCATGTAATTAAAGGGAACAATAATAATCACTTGAGCAGATCTTAGAGTACACGGCTAAAATGAAACTTGAGCAGATCATAGAGTATACATCTTACCACTAGTGAACATATATTATGCATATCATAATTACTAGAGAAATGAAACTTACATTGGGATCATCACCAAAGCCATACATCATGTGCTGCACTTTAAAAGTAGCAAAGACAGAAATTAGTCAACCTGCAAACTGTCTTTACAGGAGAATAAAAAAACTAAAAATAAATATAATCAACAATTAGACCTTGACATTTTAGGAGCTTTTGAAGACTGCTTGCAATGAACTACAGGATAAATCCTAACTAAATAGAACAATAACAAGAGGAATTGCACTATAAAATCAAGTCATACAATCACACTACAGGAATTAGCAATAGGCTCTTTAAGCAATCATTTCTTCCAATTCATCCACCTTTCAGAAATTTACATTTTGATGCCATTTTAAATTTGCCGCTATGTACCCACACTTTCTCTTAGCCGGGCAATTGAAGTTAACGCCACAAAGTGATGCGGAGCATTAATGACATTGTCTTCACCAACATCGACATCAGATTCGATAGAGGTGCTCGATCTTGATCTCCAATTAGGTTGTTCATTTTCACATTTATTTTATGTTGTCTTTTGAGTGATTGTGTAGTGAGAATTTATGTACTTGTGTGTCCTTATATTATGTTAGAATTTTATGTAGTGAGGATATGTTCCATTTGCATGCATGTTTCTTTTGGGGGGTATTTGCGTGCAAGCAATGCTAGAAATTCCAAAGGGCAGTTTAGTCCAACTTCCATGGGTAGCATTGGTAATTTAGAAGTTCTTCAAGGGCAAATTTGTCTCAAATTCAATTACAGAAGTTCTTCAAGAACAAATAAGGGAGCTATACAAGGCCAATTTAGTCCAACTTACCCTTTCATATTAAAATGGGAACAAATATAAGAAGGATGACTGATTCCCACCCTAGGATTGATCATGATCGACAGATCAAAATGCTTCTAGAGATATTTGCATGATACCTTAAGGAAAACCATCAATTCCTTATATTGAGGCGTACGACATCTCATCCCTTGGATGAATCGAGATCTGACAATTCAGACTACTCCGTGAGGTTTTCACATGAGACAAGTAGAAAGTCATTTTTATTCTAAAAGTTTCTTTCCAAAAGGCAAAGAAATATTGGAGATTTAACTTTTTATGATTCCATGCTAGAGATGGAAGGGATCCAGTGATAGCACCTTCGAGGAGGAAGTGATATGACTCGAAGTTCTACGACGCACCTATCAAGGGGATTGACAAGTTAGGGTTTGTATCCTCGCATTACCCTTGTTATCAGTTTTCTTTGTATTGTTTATGATCCATGAATATGAACCTTATTCAACACAGCTTCCTGTTGTTCTCCACTATTCTTATATTTCTCAACTAATTCACCGGAAAGATTATATGTATGATGCTATAATCCTCACATTATAGGCTTCTTATTTTAATTCTAAGTAACCTATTGTGTGATGAGTGATGACTCATGAGCAAAGTAAGCGAAGAGTGATTGTCGAGATAATATTCATATGATTAAATCGAAATCACTTAGAACAAGAAGCAGCTCCTGGAAGACTTCTAAGTGAAGCATAGGAATAAATTGTGTCACATTGGAAAGGGTTTTTGAGCTATATAAATAGATAACGTGATCTTTAATGGTAGAATTATTTTTTGGAAAAAATCATGAGACTAATGATACGAAATTTTTTAGTTAAGTGTGTCTAAGTTGGAATAGTACTGAGACCTCCTAGAAAGCACTAAAGTCACATAGATCCCTAAAGCTAAAGCAAACAATACTTCTACATTTGGATGACCGGATGTTACAATATGGTACAGAGCAGATCTCCCACATATGATGTGATCCGAGGACAAACTAGGTGAAAGCAAATGGGCCTGTGACGACCCAGAACTGAAGAGGATGGCGAGTGATTGCTGAGGTGATATCTATATGATTGAATCGGAATCAACCGAATAAGGAGCAGCTCCTGGCAGGCTTCTAAGTGGAAGGGACAAGAATAAATCGTCTAATATCAGAAAGGGAAGTGACTTCCTGAACTGTATAAGTAAATAATATGATCTCAAATGGTAGACGCATCTCTTGGGGCAAAACCATAAAACTAATATAACAAAAAATTTCATAATTTAGCATACTTGAGCTGGAGTAACACTGGGATGGATGAGCTCCTGGGAAGTACTCAAGTCACACAATTCTCTAAAATCAAAACGGACAATATCTCTACATTTAGATAACAGGATGTTACATATTGAATGATCTTTGATCCTACATAATTTTCTTGTAGATGTATTTGATTTTAAGTTCTATTATGTTACTCTCAATGAATACACTATAACAGGGACAAGTTACCTTCAATTCTGTGGAATGAAGGGCTCTTTTCTACGGTTCATATATGGAATTTAATAGAATTCACTACACATGCGTGTTAGGCTAATTAAACTGCATAGAATCGTGTTTGCCTTAAGTTGGTCTACAACAAAAGTTCTTAGGATAGAGAAACGAAAGAAACCACATATGGGTTCGATATGATAAAACAATGGCCAAAGAGTACCTAAAACAAGAATATTAAGGCTTGAAAAAGTATACTATCTTATATCCATCATAATAAAGGCTTCCAAGTCTAATCGTGAAAAAAGAAATCAAAGGATAATGCAACAACATTGTTTTCAAAAGAATATCATAAGATTTAAGAAAGTGATCCTAAAGACATGTGAAAACACTATGAGACAAGATGGGATAATAATTCCATAATGATAGAAATTCAAATACCTTGGATCTAAAATTCACGATAATGGAAGTACAAAGGATGACGTTGATCATTAAATTAAGTCAATATGATTAAAATGGAGATACACGGGAATTTATGTGATAAGAAAATATCTATCAAATTGAATATATACATAAATAAAACTATTATTTGATTAGCAATGCTACATAACAGGACATTCATGTGACAATATCTATAAAATTAGTACAGAAAAGAAGTAAATGCTCTTACATAATAAAGGTCACAATAGAGTGGACTATATTAGAAATGATTACATTATAGAGAAGATTCTTGAAGATTCTTGGGATTCAACTTAAGAGTTGTAGAAAGGCTTTCAGCTGCAACTCATGAATGTCTCTTGAGGTTCTATAGTGGATAAGGATTTTTTATATATCCATTACCTTCATTACCATGTTTCATCCTTTTTACACCGTTAACCCTTTTATTTCTTTCCCTAGTCGTGTATTTGCTTTCCTGAACAACATTTATCTCTAATAAGTGGAGCTTCTCCCAGCTCAGTGAAGAGGGAACTTGCCTAGAACCAAGGGTCTCAGGTTCAAATTTACACTACTACAATTCCCAATTGAGGTAGGGAGAACTATAGTATTTGAGGGAAAAAATAAAAAAAAAACATTTATCTCTAGTAAATATCTAAGAAGTTGTTTTGTTTCAAAATTAGCGCATCTTAATCAAAATTTACTAAATTTTATGATTCTGGGCATTTCTAATAATCCATGTGAAGTTTGAGACTCATGTTCATATCTTGTGTTAGACTTTATTTATTTGAGCATGAGATAATTTCTTGTTAGCTTGCTGAAATTTCTCACTTTTCAAGATTTTCTATGAATAAATTTAGAAATTTCATGAGTTTTAGCAAACTAGCAGCAAATTTTCAAAACTTAAGTTTACTTCTCATCATCAAACATACACATAATTGCATCTGGCATATTTAGGCAATAAAGTGCACCTTCCATTGAATATTTTTCTTTTCATGTTAGAAAACTCCATTTCAAATTACGTCAAAATTGGATTCGAAATGATCACAGAATTGCACTCCTCCAAACATATATGTTGTTTATCAGCTAAACGGAATTCACCCAAACCTAATTCACCCTATAGAGTGTGTTGTCCCCAAAAACAAAAAATTAACATGTTTCCCGTTGTTAAATTTAACAGAACCCAAGCTACTCCTCCATTTGTATCTTGAGGATTGCACTTGTGACCCCACGCTGCACCACATAGCTCAACTCACTTACACTTATAGAAAGTGTTTCTTTAAATAGAAGTGAATTGAAAAGATAAATTCATGTGGCTGACCCTTACGAGTTTGGAATGAAGTCTTTGTTGTTATTGTTGCACAATAAAAGACAGATAAAATAGAGAATAAATTTTTGCTTTTGAGTAAAAATACTGCACAGTAAGCACTGTAATATGCTGACTGTTACTGATGCAAGAAAGTATCACCTAGTTCTAGTTGGATTCCATAATGTCATTGAGAACTTAGGCAATGCTGAAACTAAAGTATATGAACCTAAATGCAATCACCCAAAGCAAAATGTGCCTCAGGTTTCTGACATTTCAATCTCGAAACCATTGAATTGAGAGTGAGGAAAACAGGACTTAAGTTGTTCAAGAATTTAGAACGCAAATGACACATCCTAGATGTAAACAAGGGAGAAAAGTAAGAAAAAATTGAGTCATTTAAAGAAAGGGAAAAAAAGGTGATTCGAGTACTTCCTTGAACCCTCACACCCATCATGATGGCCACGAAGTAGAACTTGGACTCAGGATATTTAACTGAATATAATAAATATTACGGAAAGCTACAAATTAACTGAAGTCATGACACAGGAGACAGGTTTTAAAAAGTGTACCATTAATAGTTTTATTAAGCCTAACCGAAGTTAGCACTAGTATTAATTTTATTTACTTCAGAACATGAAATAGTGGAGAAAATACTTGAAAGGACAAAGAGCATGCTTATAGCATAATCCCAAACATATTACATTATATTTCTTGAGGAAGAGTGAATAAGACGAAGTTCTTACTTGCACAAGTTTAAGAAAACTGGACCGAAAATAGGAACGCTTGATTCCTAGCAATAGAAGAAAAAACCAAAAGTGTTCTATAGAAGAGAAAACCAAACGTGTTCTCATCCATGCTGGATACCTATAGAATACCAAGTTAAATATGAATTGAATTTTTATAAGTATTGAGGTCATTCGCTCAAGCTCCTTTCCTGTTGGCTGCAATCGAATAGTCAATGAAAACCAACCATAAGAATACTCCAAGCACATGTCAGGTTTTATTGAATAGTATATAACAGTATAACAGCTCACATAGCAACACAAAGAGTGACTAGAACATAGATCCCTTATTATATTAAACATTCTGCAATGCATGTTCAGTTCTTTTGCCTTCATCAGAATTGTATAGTTAAATGGTAAAGCAATTAATTTTCTTTCTCTAGTTTTCATGCACTACCCTACAGAAAGCTGGGATATTGAAACAAATAAAATCATGAAAAAAATGAAAGATTAAAAATTAATCATTAAAAAATATTCTTGCCAATATTGATGAGATGAAATAAAAACTAGGGAAGAAATAAACTGACAATCTTTTTGAAACATCCCACGCTTTCGCTTGAAAGAAGCCTCTGATGGTTGGGATGAACTGGCCTTTGGCTTTACTGCTTGGCCAGATGATGAATTGTGCATTTTCAGTCGTATATGTTACACGCCTAGAGACAAAGTTAAAAGTATATGTCAAAAGTAGCATTTTAAAAGTTACTAAGTGCAGAAGATCTTCACCCTAAAACTACACAAATTATTCAAAGTCACTAAGAACAGTGATGGACAGGAAGAGGGAATGTTCAACTGATCTTTTACAGCAAACGTCCTATAGAAATCTATCTGTCATTTCCAAATCCGCACCGTACGAACCCTGACATCCAAAAATAAAACAGAAAATCTAATCCACGCCAGTACAACTTCGTGATATAAAGATAATTTCAAGCTCCACAAGCATCAACGAGAGAAATGATGCAGCAAGAGACGGCTCACAAAAATGGCATTTGAGGGAAAAAAGATTGTACTAAGGCTAAATGATGAAGAAATCGCAAACAAATGAAACGAGACTCCCACATATTTTTTGTTCCTCTTTGCAAATCCTAATTTGTGAAAGTTGGTGAAGAGAAGATGAATGTGTATCTTACCTTCCTCACCGGAAGTAAAAACCAGAACCTTAGTTGAAGATGATGATTGATATCTAGAGCAAAGCGAGTTCAAGTTCGACGCCATGGCGCCGCCGCTATCTCCCCCACCCCTAAATCACTAGCTAAATCGGAATCGAATGCAACTTCAGCGTTACCATCTTAAAATGGTAAAAAAATAATAATAAATTTGCAATTTTATAATAAATTTTGTGTTAATTACACACAGGTCCTAACAACAATAATAACCAAACCTTTATCCTTCTACGTTGGTCAGCTACATAAATCCTTTATTTTCATTGTACTCTATCAAATAATAAATCCTTATTTAGCTCCAAGTATGTAAGATCATATTTTATAATTTTATATCATGTCTTTTTTGACTTTCCTCTCTCTTTTAAAGATCCAATGATCCAACTTTCCTTATTAGAGCTTTTATCAGCTTATGATTTATATGCCCAAATCATTTAAGCTAACTCTTTTTGAGTTTATCCTCAATTGAGGCTACTCTAATCTTTACGCGGATATACTCATTTCTCATTTTATCCATTTGCATATACTCACTCATCCACTTTAATATACTTATTTCTGTGACACTTATCTTATTTGTGTATTTCTACTTTATAGGCCAACAATCAGCATCATATAATATCGCTAGTATTACACGCAGTTCTTAGAACAAGCAAGAATTACACACGAGTCCCATAGGTCCACATGCATAAGAGACAAAAACAATGACCCCTTTTATCAAAAAAAAAAAATACAAATGACCCAAGTGTTGTAAAAATTGGACTAGACCTCTTGGATTGCGTATCGGCCTATATAAAACCATAATAAATTAATATTCTCTATGATATTGACTGTTTTATAATGATAATGAATTAATATAATGACAAAAATTGTTATAGTATATGCTGGATGCTATTTTTGATAGAAAGTATTATCCTTTCAATTTTGAAAAAATAGTGATTTATTAATTCGATCGGTTCAACAAGAAGTCTGACCATGAACCGACAGTAAGTCAATTCATAATCCAACCTTGTTTTTATAACATTTTTCAAAAATTTAAAATCACTCAAGACAAGTTTGGGTTGCTCATTTACTAAATAGATTTGAGTCATGGGTTATGACTTATTTATTATTAGGGCAATTGACGTAGCGCAGGAATTCACTTGTAGGTGAATACGTGAATCTCAAGATACCAATATCAACTCATGTCGAGATGTATATGAAGCAAATATCTAACTTACTATTAGAACTAAAATAGAACTATTTCAAGATTTAGTTCCAGCTTCTTAACCTAAACAGAATTCCAGAAATTTAAGAAAATATATATTAATTTAACTTTTAAGTATGCTACTGGTAATGGAAATGCAGTAGTTAACCTGAATTTCATGCATTTAAATAATCTAGTTATGCAATGTCATGTAGAATTGAGGAGATGAAGCTTGAATTCCTTAATTATACCACCATTGATATTCACATCAATTACAAGGAAATTCTAAGAAAAGTTTCATGATATTCTAGGTAAATCCAGAAACTTGGGCAAAAACTATCAAAGTTGTAAGAGGATTTTCCGTAGGCATATTAAACTTAATACACTTAAACTGGCAGGACATTTCTAATTCTATTCAAGATCTGAGAAATTTTTAAACTGAAATTGAACTAAGAAAATTTGAAGGATGGTGAACTAACATTGTAAATGATACCAGAGATTAGTTCAGATAAGAGGAAATGTGAGTAAATTAAGCAAGCTGAACATCCAGATTGACATCCAAGACAAGAGATTTTATCTATAATAAAATTTCAATTCAGTTCAGTAAAACTGAATCAAAGATCAGTTCAACAACTTGACTAAACAAGTATCATCAAAATAAGAGGGAATCAAGATCATTGATCATCAGAGCAAGGAAAAGTTTAAACAGCAAGTGCAGCAAACAAAAACTATAAACCAGATAATAAACAATCAAGGAAATGCAACGAACGTTCATGGATTTCAACAGGTGGGTACAAGAGAAATTAAGAATAACTTGGATTAAAAGAACACCAAACCAGAAGAACCTCAAGCCTTCAGTGATGGCAGCCACAGCCCCCTGCTGTGCCAGCGCTGAATCGATTTGACACCACCTGTGCGAATCACAGTAAAGAGAAGAACACCCGCTGTTTTCTGACTCCAATCAACTCAGAAATCACTCAAGCATCATCATCAGCCTCCTCCCACGAGCCGACGTCGAGGCCGGCGACGTGGTCGAAGTGGCAGATCGTGGCCGAACTCAGCGAAGAAGGTTGGTCGATCTCGGCGTGGCTGTTGCGGAAAGCAGTCACCGCACAGAGGAGGGGAAAGGAATAATGGCTGCGCCACACAATGGCAGGCCCGAGCCCAAAAGGGTTGAATTAACGAGGAAATTGCACATCACTCCCCACAGTTTTGGCCTCTTGATATGATGACCCAAATTAAACTCTCAAAATAAAACCTAACCAAACCAATCGAGTCTAGTTGACCTAAATCGAACTTAATTGATCTAATTTTAAATTCAACTAACCAAACTTGATTCAAAATATTTACAGAATACTAAATTGGGTATTCTCATTAATACAAATATAGTCAAATAACTTAATAAATAAATAATTTAAATTAAATAAATTCATATTTACCCCTTATTCCTATATATAATCTTTTAATTATTTCAAATTAATCTTTTCTCACAATAGGTTTGTAATAACTTAAGTTAAAAAAACTAACTAAACCTTCTGTTAATGTAGTTTTTTTTTTTAATTTAATTCTGTTAGTGTAGTTATGAGATTTAGAATTTAAACTTTCGATTTTTTTTTATTGTTTAGTATCTACAAAACTTCATCAAAACTCATTTAAATTTTACTCGATTCAAAATTGACTCGATATTTTTTTTGCTCAAAGTTAGCTCACTTGAAAAAAAATCGAGTCAACTCGAAGTCGACTCGATTAGAAATTAATTCAATATATATTTACACCTTTACATTACATTCGGAGGATATTTCGCATAAAAATAGGTATAATACATATAAGAATAATTTATATTATCATCTTTAATATTATAACTACTATTTTTCCTCTACAAAAATTAAATGAAAATTTTTTTTTCATATTGTTTAAATACAAATATATTTATGGTAAAATTTAAATAAAAATTACAAATTCTATATTTAATTTTTTTACTTTTTATATATAAATAAATATTTAATAACAAAAATATAAACATTTAATCATAATAAATAAATTTTTAATTTAAATTAATCAATTTTGATAATTAAATAATATAAATTAAATATTTAATTTATATTAGATAAATTAAGTAAAATTTAAAAATTTATACTTTAAATTTTATTTTTAATTTTAAAAAATAAAATATCAGTAAAATTAAAATAAAATTAATTTTTAAAATTTATAATTATTGAACATCTGAAGACTAAATAATTTAAAAATTAAATAAGATACAAATTAAATTAATTATTATATATAATATTTTTAATTTAATAATAAAATTTATTTATTTATTTATCATTTTACTTTTATTTTAATATATATATACTACATATATATAATAATTAAAAAAATAAGTATAATTAATTAGATTAAAATTCAAAATAATTTTAAATTTACAAAATTAATTAATTTAAGTTAATTAAATCTGCATCATAATTCAAAATTTTAATTTATTAATATATCATATACTAATCTTATGTATATAAATAAATTTATTATTTTAAAAAGAGAGAGGAGAGATAAGAGTAGCTAAAAATAAAAATAATATTATTTATAAAAAATAAAATTAAAAATAATACTAATTTTTCAATAGTAATTTAAATAAATGTGAAGAGCAAAATAAAAATTTAAAAATTCAGCAACTTAGTACTACCTTTTAAATAAGATATATAAGATGTCATATATATTCACTTCAAGAATAATCCAGCTAAAATCAAAAACTTTAATTTCAACTCAATGCTAGCCCTAAAAACTAGTGGATGAGTTTAAAGGCATAATAAAAGATATAAATCTAACACAAGTAACTATAGACTCAAGTGCTATAAAGGCTCAACCATACTGGTTCAATTACAGCAATAACTAAACAACATCCAAATGTATATTTATTTTAAAATGATGAATCTTTTTTTTTTTTTTTTTTCTGGCTCTGAGCAATGGAGCTCATAGCTGAAGCTTACCAGCCAGGTACCAGGAATGAAGTGCAAGGCAGCCAAAGGAAAGAATGTTGGCAAGAGAGGAGAGGCCATGGATCATCCCAAACTTCTTGTTCATGGCAGCAAGCTTTGGGTTTGTCTTCGCAGCAGCAGAGTTTTTCGACCGGCCGACCTCCTCACCGATGTTCAGCTCCTGCTCGATTTTGTGCCTTTTCCTCATCATCTGCGGCAGATAGAGCAGTATGACAACTTAAAACTTATGAACTAAATGCGACAATTAAATGTAAACATTAAATGTATTAGCAAACTACATGTTTTGCTTTCAATTCTTCAATCTCACATGCTTTCACCCAAATTCATTTAAAACAATAAACTATCTTTAAATTAATAAACTTCTAGAACTCACACCAGACAAGTTAAAGAACTTGACCTAGTTTAACCAATAGCATGTAAACTTTAAGGTACGTTTACTTGAATGAAATGTCTAGCAGCCCAACAGAAGCTAGTAGGTCTGTGAGGCTACGACAGCCTCGACTAAAGAGTGCAAGTGTGATCACTAGAGTGAAGTTCCTTGAGGATAGAGTCACTCGAATAAAGAGAAACTCTTAGCAGGCTTTTAGGTAAACGGGTAAAGGATGATTTGTTCCATATTGGAAAGTCGAAAGAAATTTCTAGTTTATGTATGCAAGATCATAATTTTAAGATATCAAAGCATTATCTAGGGGACAAAATTTTGAAGCTCAATATGTAATAGGCCAAAGAGAACTATAACTTGACATTTGGGACCCAAGTCGCGACAATAGTTGACTACCATGTGGTGATTCAAAGTTTTTTTTAGGAGTGCTATCAAAGAATACTTACTAAGACTTTAGGGGAACATATGTTGTACCCCTGTGCCTAATTTCATGCCCTTCATCTAAATTACATCTTCAAAGTCCGTACATGACTTTAAAAAAACCACATACACGCACACACAAAGCCTTAAATCCAAACCAATAGGGCCAACTACATGAAATTCTTCTTTTCATTTAACTTTATATAAAGCAATGTCTCACGAGGCTCAAATTAGTTAAAACCGAATTATTTGTGGTCTACTCTTCCAATCTTATACCTAGACTAATAAGATGTTTGATTCAATATTATTGTTATGTCATATTATTTATAAAAATTAATTATTTAATTTAATAAAAATTTTAAATAATATTATAAGATACTATAAAAATAATAATATTGTACAAAAATACAGAATTACCACTCTTAAATAATATCTAAATGTAACACAAAATTAGGTAACAGTCAGATATCACCCTATTTATGACAAAATGAATTGAATTAAATTGATTTTGGGATAATTTTATCTGAACCATTGAGGTAAACTTTCAATTCCACATAGATCCAAAACAATAAAAACATGTTATCTAATCCCATCGGCCATTCGTAGATTTGACTATTAAGTTGCTATTTTAAAAGGTTAAAAATGCATGATTAAATATTTTAAATTGCTATTATAACCAAAAATTTATTTCTCCATATATCAACATATAATAATAATTTGAGATAATTACCTACATGCCACACAATTTAATTTTATTTATGCCTTACCCATCCATTCTTAGTTAATTACGCTATGCACACTTAAAACATTACAAAATCTTACATACACACATTTGAGTTAAAACTTAATCAAAATCTATTTGAAAAAAAAATATTCTGTTAGTAAATCATTAAAATTATATTTTTACTCTTAATAGTATATATTTTTTCTTCCTCAATGCCACACTAAAATGCTATCTGTCCTAAAATCAATTCACATTGCGGATGTCTCTTTCCCTTGCCACCACCTAAACATCAAGATTTTTAAGATTTTCACTCAAAATATATTTAAATATCCTTAAAATAATATGATGAATGGCTCAGCTTTTTTGTAATCTAACTATAGTTAGGTTATTGAAAAATTATAATTACTCATTATAATAGAAATAAGTTAAAATATGTGTATATAAGATTTTATAATGTTTTGAGTGTGCATAACATAATTAACTAAGAATGGATGAATAAGGCATAAATAAAACTAAATTGTATGGCATGTAGGTAATTATCCCTATTTTCAATATAGAAATGTATATTTTAAATTTTTTAAATAATTTAATGGTCAAATATAACAAAATTTATTTGAAAAGACCTATATGAATACATTTTTGGGAGGGGCAGACTGAAATGATATATTTTCATTTTATGAACTACTTGAATTCAGGGGTCTACCTCAAAGACCAAAAAGAAATTACAATTTTTATTATCATATTAGTGATTCTTTGTGCACAAGTATTTGACATAACATAGAGTAATAGCACACAATAAATAATAAATTAATAATTATTATGTCCTTTCAACCACAAAAATCAAGCATAATTCAAATTGACAAAACTATAAAAGGTGAGAATTTCAACAGAAATATGTGCTACAAAACTATCCTGTGAGATATAGCCACTCCTTGAAACCCAAAAAATAGCAACAAGAGCTCCAATAGAAACAAATACTTTATTGTTATCACAAATTAGTGAATAGATGCATACATGAGACAAAGTTGAATAGCATAAACAGGCTTGGTGATATAGCGAGAAAACAATGGAGAAATAAGATGTTTTATGCACTAAATACCAGTAGCAAATAAATGAAAATTATAACATTTATAATGGCATTCTCGAGATCAAAATTGAGTATATTAAGCAACAAAGCTATAGCAAGTAGTGCAGGGCAAGAGTAATTATAAGTGATGTTCGCTAAAACAAGACAAAGTCGTCAATGGGAACATCATTATTATCAACAATCATGGATCAATATGAATTTTTATTAGTTTAATATATAGAGTTTATTTGAGCAAATTTAGTCAAATTTGCCATTTATTTAAACCTATTTATTATTTTTTAGGGAAAATTGCAAACCCCTGAGGTCAAGAAGCCATTGCAAATTTTCTCAACTTTTAAAAAAATATCAATTTTGGTACCAAATGTTGTAAACGTGCTGTCATTTTGGTCCCTCTTTCAAAATCTTATTTTTTTCATTGATCTTCCCTGATAAAAAAATATAAAAACTAATCTTTTTTACTAATTTAAATTATTTACACATTTTGAAAAATTATTATATACATCTATCCTCACATTTCTTTAAAAATTTAATAAAAATTTAAAATTTAATTTCTCACATTTTTCTCAAAAAATTTAAATTTACAAAAATATAAAAATCTTTCAAAATTATATTTTAAAAAACCAAAAGGTTTCACGATTGGGAAGCCAGTCGCCAGCGGAGTATGGCGGCATTCGGTGAGAGGGAGAGAGGAAAGAGAGGGAAGGCAACTTGATAAGTTTCTTAAAAATTAATAATAAAAAAATAAAAAAGAGCCATTTGATGATTTTTGTAAAATTAAGGACCAATCTGTTAATTTTTTAAAACTATGAACCTGCATAATATTAAGCCTTGAAATAGGGACCTAGGTGTAATTTATAAACACCATTGATTTTGATTTTAATGATTATTTTAGTTTTGAGGACTAGTCCTATAATTAGCATGTTATACAGGTTTATTTAAGTACAAACAAGAATTTAAGTCCAAATCCTACGAAAAGAAGCTTAAAACTTGCAATTTCATTTTATTGTTTCTAGAATATTTTGTAAGCATATTTTGGTTAACCAAGGTTTCACTCATTTTTGTTTGAGTCTAGAAGAACTAGACCTATCACGTGCTTAACATCATTCATCTTATCTTAATCATATTCTCCATTAGTTTAGACCTTTTCCCATTCCACTTAGCATTCACGTTAGACTTAATCCCAACACATTCAGGCAATTTGGCCAAATGAGCCATTAAGGCTCAATTTGAGAATCTTGACCAATTGTGACAATCGAACAAAATGCTGGCTAAGCCTCTCATGTTCCATTCAAGAAACTTAGTCAATTCTCAAAATTGAACAATCTTTTCTTTCCTGTGCTTGACCCTTTATTTGAAAAATCTCCTCAAAACTTGCTTCATGATGAGAGATAAAGGGACATGATGGCTGAAAATCTGTTGTCCTTTTTGACTTTTCAGGCTTGAGCTTGCACCTTTTATCCTATCTAAGCTTGCTTGTCAGCTAACCCATCCTATGTATTATTATTCAAGTAGACAAAGTATTGTGTCAGTTAAATAATATCACATTAATCATTTTTTGAGCTAAATTAATTGGTGATTAGCTAAAATTTTGTTTCAGCTGAACTATTTTCCCTCCAACGTTCTACCCAGCTTACGGACCAACCATATTGCCATTAAGCCTCCACATGGCCCCCTATCTAACAGTCATATCTAGGCCATTGTCCATGTGACTTGATCTCAATGGTTAATACAAACATGAGCTAATATTTAAGTTTTTTTCTCAGCCAACCTAAAACCAATTTGTTCCTACACTTGAAAATATTCTAAGTCCAGCAGCTCTTCTTCTCTTTAGTGCTCTCAAAGCTCTTCCTCTCCAACCCTTCACTTGCCACATTTATTGCTAAGGAGATCAACCAAGTGGAGAAGATTTAGTGCTCTTTAAAGGCCATAAGTGCTGTCAAGCTTTCACTATAGAATCTATTTTTCCAGCATTTATTTCTCAGCTAAATAAGTTTCTTCCTTCCACTTCTGGCTTCAATTTTTGGTCATTTATAGCTCTATTTTATATACAAAAACTGATCTTGAAGTTTCCTTTTGTTTTTAACTCAGATTTCACACATATTGTTGACATATCCTTCTATATATCTGATTTTGGTTACTTGAGTTATAGCTCGTATTCTAAATCTTATCATTCTCAGGTTGTTTTTCATATTGTGGTAAACTTTTTCTATAACGTCTTGCTTTTGTATTGGTTTTCTCTAGTTTTTATTTGGTAATCATCACACACATGAAGCTTCTCATTGTAGTTTTTTTTCTTTTTATTTAACTTTTAATTAAACTAACAAGTCTAGCAACTACTTTTATCTCTCCTTGTTTTTCTCCCTGCGTAGAGGTTGTATGCGTTTCATCATCTTTGATTCCAGCAAAAAGCTGCGATTGCTTGTAGGTTTGTTTCAACTTTGGTTCCAATGAAAAACTAGAGTGTAGTAAGTGGGTTTGGTCGACTTTGATTCCCATGAAAAAGTCAGAATGTTTTAGTATTTAATTCCCACTTGAGCAACGTGGAGAGTGGACTAGGTGAGACGCCGAACCATTATAAATCCTCGTGTGCATGGTTATTTCTTCTATGTTCCCCTTCGATGTTTAACAAAATTGAAACTTTCATATATAATATCAAATATGATTTAAGCTTCAACAAGTCTAAACACCTTCATATGAATTTAATATATATATATAGAGTATATATTATTATATATAATATACATAAAATATCACTATTTAACTCAATTTATCTAAACACCTTCATATGATTTAACTTTCTCAATTTATCGAATAATTCGTTCTGAACTTATTCTTATTTCAGATGATTTACTATTTCAATTGTTGATGTCAAATTTACAACTATTCATTAGCATTTTGTCCAGCATCAGTTCTAAGATTTTTGCATTTAGTTGGCATATTCAGAATGAATGTTGAGTTCGTGGCCTTGTAATTCAGGGGATTTCCAAGTAGTTTCAAAGAACTTTCTAGAAAATTAAAAAACAATTAACCCTTCCAACAGAACATATTCAACCCAGTGCTCCAAGGTAACATTAGACTGCCTACGGAGTGATGATTTATACTTCCCCCTCCTCCCTCAACAACAATCAGGCAAAGATGGTGAATAAGATGCATGAATATATATATGATGGATAGTTATCAAAAAACAAAAAAGGGTGGGGTGGAGTTTAAAATGGACAGTCCTTAATTCTTTTACATCTAACAAGTCATAGATATACTACCAGTCTTCAATAGTTATCATCTAAAGCCAAAGCTATACCTTGCCCAATCAAGTCAAGAACCCTAAATCTAGTGCATGATAAATTTCCAACCATCCCTTCTATGGGAATTTAATGAGTGGAGAATTTCAGACTAACTTGTGCAGTTATAGCATTATGCAAATAGATGGTAATCCCAGATCATGATATAGAATTGTCAAGCATAGCTAGGAAACTGTAGAACAGGAAAAGTCAAAGGATATAGGCCATTGTTGTCGTCAAACATTCTTCAATAAATACATAAACAAATCAGCTAGAAAATAACAAAAGAAAATTTGCTCTGTTTAAGGAAGGAAGCATATTTGGAGGATCACCTCTATTGTCATTGGTGTGAATACCACGAGGTTGGAAAGGTTAAAACCAAGAGATGAGAGGAGGAATCCAAGCTGGTATTGTTCCAGCGAAGTTGAAGTTGTCCATGGGTGGAGGTAAGCAAATGCCACCACACAAGCGGCAGAGCAAAGGGATGTAACGGAGAAGTACGCAGGAAACATCTTGCTCTGAAGGTTTCCAAATTGGTGCCTTGGCAGATTCCTTCATTTTGTAACAGAAACATTAATATTAAAACATCAATTCTGCAAGAAAAAAAAAATGAAAAATGGAACCGGAACATTCTACAGATAGATTTAAGCCATGAAAGTCTTCAATTTAAGGCAAACGTTTTACATAGTGCACGTATGGAGCTGTTTTGTCTAAACTATCATAAACTTGATTCAGTAGGGTCAAATGAAAAAGTTTAATTGACAGTAAAAAGGAGATATTTGGGATTTTATCTAAAAACTATTTCATCAAACGTAGCTGACCTCATTTATCTGTAATATCAAATTTATCCACATAAGTAGACCCCAACTAGTTAGATTAAGCCTTAGTCGTAGCAGACTTAGCTATCAACTTTTCATTTATGCAGGTCAAGAATCAAAGCATCATAAAAGTCAAACATACATAGTTTAATCAAGTTTCTTTAAGCACTCTAATTCAACATAACAAACATCACAATTCATTTTCTATTCAATTAGCTGAGTTGGCATTATAAAATACATGTAAATCAAGCATAGTTTAGTTATCAAGATTCAAGAACTTTTCCCCCATCCATTAGTTGGCTTTCCCTTTCACCCATTTGACCCAATCCTTAAAAAATTTGATCCATGGGAGAGGGTTAAAAGAGGGCAGCGTCAAATTTGTTGACCTTACTGTTGGGTTGCCATTTCAACCCAGTCGGCACTGCAACCTACAGGCCTACAAGGAATAGAAGAAAAGATCAACCAGTTCCTTCGAAGAAAAGAAAAACAGGATTTAAAAGGTTTGAGCTGAAGGGATCGAGAGTGTAAAAATGAAACTAGGAATTGAGACGATTGAAGCTACTTGAACATGACGATGCCGCCGATGAAGGTGACCCAGAGGGCAGCGCCCCAAGATGTCGCGAAGCAGAGAAGGTGGGCGAGCTTCGCAAGGGAGACGGCTAGCGGGGACGAGTTCGCCGACGACCCGAAGATGTCGGGGGCGAAGACGACTCCGACCACTAGGAACGCCACGGCCGTCAAGAAGCGCGTCAGCCACGCCATCGCCGCCCGAAGGAGAGTCCTTGGGCTCAAGGCTGGGCTGCTAGCTATGAGGAGAAGGGAAAGCGCTGGTGCAAGGACGGTGGATGGTCTAGAAGTTTCCAGAAGGCATTGGAGACCAATAGCAAGAGAGCTATTCCGCCCAAGTGTGGACAGCCAAGCGGGCTCAGTTTTGCTAAACAAAATAATGAATTTATTTTAGTTATGAATAAAATTTTAAATTTATTTTAAAAAAATATAAAAATTATTTTATATTTATATTTTATATAAATTTTAATATTAAATAATTATTTTATTTCACATCTAACATAATTTTTAATATAACTAACTCATTTTATTTTATATCATAAATTTTTTTTAAAAATTATTTTTTTTCTACCACCAAACATAATTGAAAATGTCTTCTCAGCTTGGTTAGTGACCCAAAAAAGCATTAAAGTTTTTCAAAATATTTTATTAAAATTTTATATTTATTTATATTATATATAAATTTAAATATTAAAAAATAAATTTATTTTATTTACATAAATATCAATATTAATTAATTTTATATTAATTTTACACAGATAAAAAATATATTTTTAAATTTAACATAATTTTTAATAATAAAAATAATTTTATTTCACATCATAATATTCAAATAATATTTTTATATCAAAAAAATTTAAGGGGGCGTTTGGTTCAGTGTTATTTTAATATTGTGTTATATTATCTAGAGGAGCCAATTGTTTGATTTAATGATATCTATAAATAATATTCTATTAGATCATAAAACTATTAGTCAAAAAATGATATCTATATGTCATAACATCTAGATTACATAACATAATATCAAGATAACAACAAACCAAATGCCCCCTAAAATATTTCAAAATATACTCCAATCAAATGAGATTAGTGGTAAGAATATGACTTGAAGATCGATAGTTACTTAGGGCCTGTTTAAGAGTGGATTTAGATTCAAAATAAATAGAATCAGATTCAAAATTTGAAGCGGCTACAGATAAGTGAAGCAGTTTAAAATTAAAATTTTGTTTAGATGAAAAGTAGCTTGAAACTAGTTTTGAGTTTATTTTAATTTATTTTTGTTTGGATGAATATTAATTTAGAAACTACTTCATCTCACAATAAAATCTCAAAAATAATAAAAATATATATAATTTATAATAAAAGTAAATAAAAATTTTTATTCAAAATTTCATAATTTATTTGAATATTATTAATTTAAAATTCTCACCAGAATATATATCAAAATTTTAGATATTTAAGGGATGTGGTGATAAGTCAAAAGATGATTTGTTATTATTTACTAATTTTGAATTTATCAGATTTAATTTTTCTTTAATTTTAACCTCGAGAAAAATACCAAATTTATCCTCAGATATGCTTTTCTGAAAATCTGAGAAAAAAGAAGCGATCGCGAGTCTAAACCACGTTTTCAGTGGTTTCAGCTTTGTATTCTCGAAGTCGTTTCATGCTTCTAAAACGAATTAAGATTTATGGGATGAATCAAAATCATTTGGCTAATTAATTTTATTAAATCGATTTCGTCTTACCTGAAACCGCTTGAAGCAGTCAATCAAAGAAGCCCTTAATGTTTGAATCGATATTTAGTTTGAGTTGGGCTTGATTTGAGTTTGTTGAGCTATGTTATAAGTCATGATTGAGCCAAATCTAACTAGGCACAATCTCTACTTTTTTTATGAATGTTTTATTTTTTAAATACGAATAATATACTCATTAATTTGATGTATTTTTAAATTGTTTTCATAAATGTGTTAATTGTAGGCTTATAAATGTGTTAGATTTTAACCTAATCCAATTTAATTTTTAACTTGAAAATATAACTAATTAGATGCATTTTACATAATGTTTTCTTCGTCCATTATTTTTTTCAAGTTGGATCACAAATTGATCGTGTTTCGACTTGTTTGTATCGACCAAGTCACTATAAATAACTTAGATTTTGTCAAATATTCATCCACATTCATTTGTGCTTTTTTAAATATCATTTCTATAATAATGTGAGACATCATATTTTCATAGTATTTGAATTATTTCTCTTCACTTTTTGCATCTAAAATAATAAATCTTTGCAACTGCATCACACCACTTTTTCTAAGACATTTTATTTTCCTATAAGATAAGATATATTTTAAAAAAGAGATGAATATTTAATATGAAATTTTATTTATATTTTTGCAGAGCACTAATATAACACGACCTGAGATCCAACAAGGTTCATATTTGACTCAAGTTGGATCTGAGTTAAGTTTCATCCAATCTAAGGTAAGATCCAATCTGAATTTAAATGGATCCAATTTTAGGTCAAGAATAATCCGATTCGAATCCAATCTCCTTACACCTCAAGAGTGTGGTTAGGAATGTGTTAGGTTGACTAAATTTTAAATCTTAAAAGGGCAACTTATTTTTTATTTTATTTTTATAAATTTTAATGCTTTGAAAATATGAGTAAGCTCAATTAAGACTTAAGCCAGCTCTAACTCGAATCAGATCGAGATAAATTGACTTTAAATTGTGTCTAGCTCAATTCAAACTTTTATCAATCTCACCCCTACGTAAGTGAACTTTCCACACTTGTTGAAGTAAGTTTGGGATAAAAACTAGCTCGAAAATCTTCGATTCTAAATTGATTTCAATTCTTTTTCGTCTGGTTTTGAGAATATATTTCAACTTGAAAGTAAATTTGAGCCAAGCTCGAGTTAAAAGTGATATGTCCAAAAGAAGCTTCAAAGTCGAAAGAAATTTGAATCATTTCTTTTATTATCAAATTTTGAATCATTTCACTTTTTTTTTCATTCTATCTTTAAAATAAAAAATAATAATTTTAAGTCGAGAGAGTTTGACTCGAATCAACAGAAACTTAAATTCAAGAGTTGATTTAGAGTTAAAAGTTTGTTGTTCCCGTCAATTTAGGGTAAATTGCATCCAGACTCTTGAAATTATAAGAGTATTGCAAACTAATTTTAATTTTTAAAAACTTCGATTTAGATCTCTCCCGTTGCAAATGTTTGGTAGTTTATTATATAATTTTAAAATATTAATATTTATATTTTAAAATTTTACATTTATTATCGAGAGAAATTAATAATAATGATAAGGGTCTGAAATAAAAGCTAAAATTATAATACTTTTATAATCTCAAAAATTTGAATGTAATTTATCTTAAATTAAATCGCTGGAACTTTGACTTTCAGCAAGCTCTAAAGTTCAAGCTCCTCCAGTAATAAATGGGCGCACGCCATCTGAATTGAGGTGTCCCTCCTATTCATGTGGGTTCAGATGGCGCGCCCCCATTTGCCTCGGGATGGTGTGTCCTGAGTAGGGCTGGCAATTTTATTCGAAAATCGAAAAATCGCTCGAAATTTACTCGATAAAAAATTTGACTCGAAATTGATTCGAGTCATTGCGAGTCGAGTTTCGAGCTATTCAGTGTACTCGAAATTATTTCGAGTCGATTTCGAGTTTGACTTGACTCGCTCGAAAAAAATATAACTGACTCTAAATAAAATTATTTTTTAAATATTTTTATCATATTATAAAAGAGTGACACATTGAAAATTGAAAATGAAAATTTTTTTTTTGAGTTAAAGTGTAACCATTTTAAATGTGTTTTTTTTATTATGTAATTTAAATTTATCCAAAAACTGAAATCTATTCGAAATCAACTCAAACTTGAGTCAAATAGAGTCGAGCTGACTCGACTCAAAATGATTCGAGTTCGAGTCGATTTTGAGTCTCGTTGAAATCGAATTTTTAGAATTCGAGTATACTGAAACTCGCTCGAACTCGACTCGATGCCACCCCTAGTCCTGAGGCAAGAAAATCTCAATAAAGTCTCTAATTTTTCATCTTTATTGATTTTTGTTATATTATTTATAATTTTATTAAAAAAAGATTACATATGCTGATGCCCCCAAAATTCATTCTATTTCAGGTTTTATTTATTGGGCCATTGATGGGCCGAAAGGCCGGACTGGGCCAACCCTGAATAATTTGTCAA
Organism: Apostasia shenzhenica; assembly: GCA_002786265.1. Taxonomy (NCBI): domain Eukaryota; kingdom Viridiplantae; phylum Streptophyta; class Magnoliopsida; order Asparagales; family Orchidaceae; genus Apostasia; species Apostasia shenzhenica. The sequence continues at coordinate 4,124,060 of KZ452001.1, forward strand.
TTAGCTCATCGAGTGCTGATATTGAGTAGAGCCAAGCCGAGTGAAAAAAAAAATGAGTTTAAAATTTTAAACGAATTCGAGTTGATAAAAAAATTTATGAATTTAATTAAATTTTTTGTTGATTGGAGCCAATTTAGAAACGCAACAAATCCTACAATCAATATTCAAAAATCAATAACAATCTTGGTTTATGATTATTTTTCCATTCCAGAGAATAAATAACAATGATATTCATATTCCAACTTAAAATATATATATATATATATTTTCTCAAACTTTTCCTGTTTGTGAGTGTTATGCTGGTTTTCATATGAATCATACCAATCCCCAAATCTTATTAATTTATTTTAGATCCCAATTTGGGATTAAATTTTTTTGCATTGACTTTTATCTTATTTAAATTTTAACCATTTGGGGCTTCAACTCGTAACGAGAATGAGTGAGTCAGATCACCGATTTGAAGGTTGTGATCACCAATTGCAATCATCCTTAATCCTTGAAGGTCTGCAAAGCTGAGATCTCTGCACACGTCAATGCCCATCTCAATGTAGACTGTGTCGTTAGATGCCACATGTATCTTCTCGAATGCGACAAGTTGTTTTTGTGGGGCCCATGATGGGGACCCAATCGGTGGAGATGCATAGACAAGGACGGTTTCAGTTCCATCTACCCCGCCTACATTGGTGACGTTAACACGGATTGGGATGATAAGGCTATCACATTGGGCTTGATTTACTCGGATCATCTGGATAGATTGAGTAGAGTTGGATGGCTGGTCAGATTCAGTTTGGCGGCTGTTTAGTTGAACCATCAACTCAGTGGGTGCATGGGCAATGACGGAGGAAAACTTAGAGTAGCTGAGGCCATAACCGAATGGATAAACAACGGGGCCGGTGTAGAATCGATATGATCGGCCTGGATATCCTCGATCCGGGTCAGCCCTCATTCTCATATCTGTCATCAAAACCTTGTCCGCAAATGCTTGAGGATACCATGTCATGGGCAGTTTCCCACCTGCAGAGAAACGCGAGTTAACCCAAAGCACACTTCACAAAGAACAGTGAAATGTGTTCTCCTACTTGGATTATGAAACCCGAAGAGAACGTCGGCGATGGCCTTCCCACCGTGCTGGCCCGGGTATCCGGCCCAAAGGATAGCGATGATGCGGGGGTTGTCACGTGCGAAGGAGATGTCAACGGAGCCGCCGCTGATGAGGACAAGGATGACAGGGCCGCGGGCGGCAACGGCGACCTTCTCGACGAGCTCTTGCTGCCGGCCAGGGAGTAGCAACCCGTCACGATCGCGGGTCTCTTCCTCCACTGACTGGTCCAAGCCGACAATCACAATGGTAGCATCTGACCGTCGAGCAGCAGCGACCGCTTCATCGATTGGCTGGGTCGAGCCGACGCACGCCACATTGGAGCACCCGAGTTGGTGAACGGTTCGCACGTGCAAGCTAATTCCTTTTAGTGGAGACACGTAGTTACAAGGGATTCCTATACGAAATAAGTAGATTGTTCAAAGACATTAGTAATATTAAAAACAGAAAATTTACTTGTAATTTACTTCATTTTAAATTTAATTTAATTTTTATTATACTTAAAGTTAATTTGTCTGAAATATAATTAATTTAATTTATAATTAATTCAATAACTTTATTTTGGTTTGTATTTAAACATTTCTAGTATATATTTAAATATATTGTGAAAATTATATAGCGAAGAAATTAAGATATATAAATTTGTCTATAGTTTTTGAGATTGCTCATACCTGCGTAATTACCGATCATGGTGGTGGTGACATCGGAGTTCGGGCCGACGACGGCGACAGAGCGGAGGAGGGAGGAGCGGAGGGGGAGTGCGCCGCCGGCGTTCTTGAGGAGGACGATCCCTTGTTGGGCCGCTTCATGGGCCAAAGCCTGATGGGCCGGGGAACAGACGTCCTTGGGGCCCAGTTGGCCGAAGGGCTGTGAAGCGGGATCACCGTCGAACATTCCCAGCCTCATCTGGACGGTCACGGTGTTCGCTAGCGCATTGTCCACGTCAGCCATACTCAGCTTCCCCTTTTGAATTGCGCCACGTGTATACAATGCCATGTACGGACCGCAGTTCAAATCCAATCCTTAAAAAATAATAAAATAAAATAACTATTTGATTATCAGAGATATTAAACTGTTTAATAAAAAAAAAGACTGTTTAATCCGAAGAGATGTACTTAACTATACAATTGATTCAGTGCAAAATTAAATAAAAAATATACATATAAAAAATTAATATCATAATTTTACAGCAAAAAATAGAAAAAAAACTTCATATTTTATAATTATAATTTATTAAATAAATCAACATAAATATTTTATATAATTCTTCTACAATTTAAAATATAAATTAAATATTAAATTAATTATTTAAAAAAAGTTAAATATATAATAGTAATGGACTAAAATAAATACGCATTTAAAAAAATAAAATACTCATACTATATTTAAAATTTTATTATACATTATATTAAAGTACAAATATTTTACAGTACTATTTGTTATATTTGAATATTAATAAAAATATTATTTATTAATATTTATTCAAATAATTATTCATTAATTATTTACTGTTATTTCTATCTCTAATTCTTTTTTAAAACATATGCCTTATTATATTTTTTATAATAATATATTAGTGTACTTAAATATTAATAAAATTACTATCTATTCATATTTTTCTGAAAACTTATTAAAGTATTATTTGTAATATTTCAATATTATCAATATTTATTAATAAATTTTAACTATTACTCAAATTCACTTGTATACTAAATATTAATTAAATAGCTAATAATTATATTTAGTAATTTCAACATTACAAAATAATTATTATTATTTAAATAAATGCTAACTAATTAGAATTTTATTAAGTGTCTCATTATAAATTAAAATATTAATTAAATATTGCCTAAAAAACATTTAATAAATAAATATTTATTATTTTTTTAAATATTAAATATAAATAATTATTATAATATTTAATAATTAAACGGATTTTAGTAGAAAATGATAACGAAGTTAAGGAAATAACATCAAATTTATCCGAGGAAAAGTACAGTAATTAAAAATTCTTATATGAATATCTCTAATATTTTATGACATATATTATAATATAATTAAAATTATACATTTTTATTTTATTTGCATTTCAGTAAGTCTCTGCCTAATCCAAAAGCTATTTAACTCAGGCCTATTGTATTTTTTTTCTGTAATATTTAAAATTATTGGAAAAATAGAAACACGCATGTCAGCCTTGTTAGAGGTTGCAGAATTCTAAAAAAACAATAAAATTTCTAAAATCAATCTACATTTTTCTTCACTGCCAATATAATAAATTTTCAGAAAAAAAAAATATATAATTAATTTTAATTAAAAAATAATATAACCTTAATCATAAATTCTATTATCATATAATCTTAATTACCGGCTTTCATTGCATCTGCAACAGCATCTTCTGGTGTGAGAGCATAACGTTGGTACTTGTAAAGGACCTCAACAGAATCACAATCTGATACAATATACCTGATATGTAAATACGTATCATTTCTAGCTGATGAAATTTGATTAAAACTTAATTAAATGTTTTCAATTTTGTTGTCCAAATAATTCTATTATAGTGAAAAAATAAATAATCAATTCATTAATTAAGGACTTCAAAATTAGCCGGAAGTTTGACAGTCATTTTCAAAATTCATATTATATATAGGCTCCTGAGGTTTTCAAAATAGGGGTAATTCTATTTAGGCTCCTGAAGTTTACTCGACTTGCCACGCAGATCCATAATTTTGAAAACATGTAAGATAGGTCCCCAAAAATTACTGTATAAGTCATTATGGTTTTTCTGTGACGGTATCAATTAGACGATATTAAAATTATGAAAATACCCTTTTTACCTTTTCATATTTCCGATCTCTGGCATTAGGGTTTTCCGATCGCGGGCGTCTGCATGCTGCCCGTCGCACCACAGCGTCCTCGCGCAGGCGGGCGCGTGAGCTGCCTCGCGCGACGGCGTCCGCGCGGAAATTTCTCTTTTTTTTATTTTACAATTTACCTCAAATTTTTCAAAATTAATATATTTAAGCCTTATTATCAAAAATAGTAAATTTAGACCTTTTTCAAAAAATTTAAAAGATTTTATTTGTTAAACTTCTTATTATCAATATATATATAATTTTATAAATATATTTATGAATATATGTATGTCATTAATTTTTTTTTTATTTTAAAATTAAATTGTAAATTAAAAAATTAAAATTAAAATAAAATTAAAAAATATGTAAGTAAATGTCACTTCATATTTTCACGGATCCTCACGGATATCTGTTTAATGGAGCTATAAATATTTCAAGATAGGGGAATAACTGACCCGTTAAGGCCCCAGTGGGCCCGGAGGGTAGCACGTAGGAAGTCAACGTTGGCGCACGTGGGAATACCGTTGACTTGGTTGTAGGAGCACATGACGCCGGCGACATTCCCATCCGCCACGCAGGCCTTGAACGGCGCCTCAAAGGTGTCCTCCAGATCCTGCCGGCTGACCACGGCGTTGAAAGTGAAGCGGTCGGCGCTGCGCCAGTGGTCGAGGTCGTAGGCGGTGAAGTGCTTGCAGCAGGCGGCGACCTTCAGGCGATTGCGGCCGCCGGCGGACTGCTGCAAGCCCCTGACGTAGCGGGAGGCGTACCTGCCCGCGAGGGCCGGGTCCTCGCCGGGGGTCTCCTGCCCGCGGCCCCACCGCGGGTCGCGGTAGATGTTCACGTTGGGGCTCCAGAAGGTCAGCCCGGCCTGCCCTGCGTTGTACATCGCCCGGGCCTCGTCGGAAACAGCCTGCCGCCGGGCACCATGGAGGCAATGGCTCAGTTAGGATCCCCGCATTGGAGATCAATAGAACAACATCGAGTTTTGGAGATTTTTTGTACTCAAATATATAACCAAATTTTAATGGGAAAAAAACTAATTGAACAAAGTTTGATGGCTTTGTTTGGCTCATAACTATTTTTCATGCTAAAAAAACAATTAAAAATATGATATGACATGAGATATGGCATTTTTTTAAAATAATATTTTCTTATTATCAACTTTACTCATAATTATTTTAAAAATAAATTTCATTTGAGCCCCTAAAATTGAGATGACATTGCAAATTAATCCCAATTTTTTTTAAAATTTCAATGTTGATCATTGACATTGTAAAACTACTACAATTTTGATCTTTTCTTCATAATTTCCCCTTTTTAATAATTTTTTTTTGATATTTTTAATTAGTTTAAACAATTATTAAACCCATATATTTTTATTCTTCTTTAAAATTTTAATTAAATAAATTTAACTTTTTGATATTTTGTTTTCTCTATTTTAAAATTTTAAAACTAAAAAATATAAATATAAATATAAATATTTTAAATTATATTTTAGAAGGCCAAAAATTAGATTAAGAATACTTTATAGCACAATAATAAAAATTATTAATTATAATTTAATTGGGACTAAAAGTAGTGCTTTTATAACCAGGGACTCAAATTAAAATTTTTAAAAAAAATAAAATTAATTTACAACCATTTTTTGATCTTAGGAGCCAGAGTGCAACTTACCTTTATTTTAATCATTAGCCAGACTGAATTCAAAACTTCAAGATGGCCCCATATTCTATCAGCCATCAGCTTCTCTTCAATGCTTTTGTAATGTCATGCACTATTTTTCTTTTTTGAGTAATTAATTATTTGATTTGATAATATATTTAAATAATATTATAAAAATATTAAATTATTATATTATGCTAAAAACACCCATACTAAATCTAAATGACACACTAATCAATGACAATGAAGAGAAATCAGAATTAATTTTCTTACATAGTCATCATATAATTAAATTATAATTAAATTATAATTAAATTAAATAAATAATAATTTATAATAACATTGGTCACCATTCTTTGAAGCGGAAAATACAGAGAAAAATAATAAAGGAAACGTATCCATGCATCCTGTTTGCGCTGTTAATGATCTGATCTCGAGCTAATTCAATCTCAGTTAAAAGTTATATTGAAAATTTTCAATTCGATCTCAATTCAATCTAAAGAATGAGTTAGAAAAGTCTGATCCACTTATGATTTGAAATAGGTCTGGCTCATTTGTAAATGATTCAAGTACGATTCTAGCTAAAATTGATCCGACTTTCTATTAATTTTTGATTTTTTGACTAAATCTTATGCATAAATCATTTATTTATTCAATCGACTTAAGTTATGACCATTTAATTTGAATAAAATTTACGAAAAAAATTCTATTGAAGCTTTCTATCAGACTATTGCAAAAGACTAACATACAAATTTAATTACATGAATAAATATATATAAATAATATTTTTTATTTTTTAATCAATTTGATTTCAAGCGATCCTGTTATAGTTGTTAACGATCTGATTTCGAGTCAATCCAACCTTAATTAAAAGTTACATTGAAAGTTTTCAATTCAATCTCAATTCAATCTAAAGAATGAATTAAAAAAGTCCAATCTGATTATGATTTGAATTAAGTTTGGCTCATTTGTAATTGATTCAAGCACGATCCGAACTAAAATTAATCCGAATTTCTATTAATTTTTTATCTTTCAACTAAATCTTATGCATAAATTATTTATTTATTTAATTGGCTTAACCTATAACCATTTGATTTGAATAAAATTTATTAAAAAAAATTCTAATGAAACTTTTCAATAAACTATTGCAAAAAACTAACATACAAATTCAATTACATGAATAAATATATATAAATAATACCTTTTTATTTTTTTAATCAAATTAAGTTTGAACATAGTATTTAATCCAAAGTTCAATTCAAATTTTAATTTTTGATTTTTGAGTAAAATTAATATCCATAAGTCTTATTAACAAATGACTATTTGTCACATGCATGTACTTTTTTTTTCTACCATAATATTGTTTGGGATAATTACCTATATGTCATATAATTTAATTTTATTTATGCCCTACCGATGCATTCTTAGTTAATTACGCTATACACATTCAAAACATTATAAAATCTTACATATACACATTTTAATATACTTCTATTATAATGAGTAATTATAATTTTTTAATAATCTAACTATAGTTAAATTACAAAAAATCTAAACCGTTCATCATATTATTTTAAGAATATTTAAATATATTTTGAGTGAAAAATTCTAAAATCTTAATATTTAAGTGGCGGCAAAGGAAGGAGATATCCGCAACGTGAATTGATTTTAGGACAAATCAGTGCTTTAGTGTGGTATTGAGGAAGAGAAAAATATGTATCATTAAAAATTAAAATATAATTTTATTAATTTACTAACAAATTTTTTTTTTTCAAATAGATTTTGATTAAGTTTTAACTCAAATGTGTGTATGTAAGATTTTGTAATGTTTTGAGTGTGCATAGCGTAATTAATTAAGAATAAATGGATAAGACATAAATAAAACTAAATTGTGTGTCTTGTAGGTAATTATTTTTATTTTTTTTTGGACCTCTTGTTCCTATCTACACTGTCTATTAGAATCTTAAATTTCAACGGCCAAACAAAACTGGGACCATAGCTCTTTCTTGAGTGTGGTAATATTCCCTGGGAAAGCACATATATCATGATGTATAGATATAGCAAGGGTATTTCCTGGTCCATTAGATCCCTTGAGAAAAATGAGAAAGAAAGGCCACATCATGCTAAATTTGAGCAAATAGTGATCAAAGTTCAAATTTTTATATATCGAAAATAAAGTTATAGATTTAAATATCAACTATGATATATTTTATAGACACACTTAAATATTGAAGTCAAACTAGTTTTGAATGAAATAAATTAATTTTATAATCATTATCTTAAAAAATCAAACACGATAAGTTTGCTGATAATAAACTGGTTTTAAATTAGAGGAACCAAGTAGATCCATAGTGACAGATTCGCTCAATTTTGATTTGGAGTTAGTTTTAATTCAATTGGATAAAGAAAAAAAAAATGAAATGATAATTTCAAAACAAATTCCAAATTGATTCCATTCCTAGTTATAAGAAAAAAATACCAATTCAAACCTCTCTTTGTAATGATTTTGTGTATTGATCTAAGCTTAACAAATAAGTTATAATTTGGTAGAAATTAATTCTAATGATCTCGGGTAAAATTGTTTTAGAAATATTAGATTTTTTTTTTAAAAAATAAAAAATAAAAAATTTATTTTAATATTATAATATAAAATAAAATTATTTTATTATTAAATAAAAAATGAATTTATTTTTTTATTAAATTATATATAAAATGTGGCATAAATTTATTTTTTAATATTAAAATTTATGTAAAATATAAAATAAATTTAATATTTAATATGTAAATTTATATATAATATAAAATAAATATAAATATTATTAAAAATAATTTTTAAAAATTTTAAAAATTTTAAGTGATATTTAGTTCATTATTATCTTGATGTTATATTATGTAAAATAAATATTATAATATCTAAATATTATTTTTTTAATTAATAATTTTATAAAAAAAAATTTATAAATATTATTAAATCAATTAATTATTTTTTTAATATAATATAATATAATATAGTATCAAAATAATATTAAATTAAATATACTTTTATTCTAACTAAATGTGGCAGTATATGTTAAATAGATATATAAATTTTAATATAAGGTTACAAATAAAACTAAGTTCACTCAATAATAGACTTAAATTTGAAAAGAATTTAAGGCACTGTTTGGCGCAAGGACTAAAATCAAAACCAAAATAGTACTGATTTAAAAAAAGATAATAATAATAATAAATATTTTTTTTAAATTATTTTATACAAATTTTAATATAAAAAAATATTATTTTATTTCACATACTTAATAAATTTTAATAAAAATATTAACTTTATTTTATATTCTAATTTAAAATACTCAATTCAAATATATTGATTTAAAATATAAAATAAAATAAATATTTTTATTAAAAATTATTAAGTATGTAAAGTAAAATAATATTTTTTATATTAAAATTTGTGTAAAATAATTGAAAAAATATATTATTATTATTATTTAAATTAGTAATATTTTAATTTTGATTTTGATCTTGGCCTCAAACAGAACCTTTTATACTTTTATTCTATTACAAGTAAATTCGTTTGCCAAGTGTGGGTTCTTAATCTCCAACCCCCCGGAGAAGTTATTGGGTTCGAATGGCACACCGTCCGGAACCCAATCAGAGGGAGCCACGTGTGTCATACAGTTGAATCCGGGCACACTGGCGCCCTCTAATTGGGAGTCCGAACGGTGCGCCGTCCGTACTCAATAATTTTTTTCAGTAGGAGAAGAACGCCCCTCGCCGTCTGCACCCAATAATTTTTCCAATTAGGAGAAAAATGGTGCATCGTCTGTGCCGTCCCCGCCCAATAATTTTTCCTAGTAGAGAGGGCATGCACTTAAAATTACAAGAACGCCCCTGATCCCATCACATCAGAGGCTTCTGCGTCCCGTGAGTTTAGTACCCCAATACCATCACGTGACTGTAGTACAGCTCTGTTAGTCGGGTAGTTACATTTTACTCTTTTTTTTATTTAAAAAATCGTCCAATAGCAGCACATGAAGGGAGCATTCCTAATTCATTTAATATTATTTTAATATATCATATCATATTATTTAAAAAAATATAATTTAATTTAATAATATGTGCATATAATTTAAAAAGAAAAATATAAAATTATTATTTAAAAATAGCATCTAAATTTCAGATTATAATAAAATATAATATTAAAATAATATTTAACCGCAAAATTGTCAAACCATTGTCATCAAATAATGAAATTTATTTTAGGTGAGTGACAGTAGAAGTTCCCTGGAAGTTAGACTGATGATTTAAAACATATTATATTTTAAGAATATAATATATTTTAAAATATTTTTAAATATCGTATTTACTTTTTATTTATAAAAACTCTCGTAATCTTCTAATTAACTTCCCCATTGAAGAGGCACTGTATATTTAACAGCCATTAAAATATAATTCTTAAATCCTTAAAATTTTCTTTTGATATTTTTTTCTAGACAGTAAAAGAGTTTGAATTTTAATTCACTGAAGTATCCACTTAATTAAAATCAAATTGTGCTATCAAAAAAATATTCAAATTGTAATTAATACCTATATTAGTCAGTTATTTGAAAATATATAAATTTTTGTAAATATTACAGGTTTGGATTGTCAAAATTATAATACTATTAACAATACTAATAAATTAAAAAAAATACTTAAATAATATGAAATATAAACTCTTTATAATAATTAATTTATATGTTATTTTGTGACCTATAATTAATTTTTTTATGTTTGAAATATGACGTTACGCCACGCTCTCCGCACGGACCTCACCATGGCTGGCTAGCTGGACGACCTCGCCGCCGTCGGAGACCTGTTTCCGCCGCTGGTCGGGAATCCGGATCCCGTCACCAACGGTAAGCATAATTGGACAGAAGATTACTTACCCTTCCGATGAGCTCCCAGAGCGAGGCGTTGAATGAGGCGGCGGCAGAGATGACCTGCGGGAAGCTGGTGGCTCCGGGGAAATCGCGGCCGAATGTGACGCCAAATCCGGAGTTGGAGACGCCGTGGAGAGCCTCCGACCACCATTCGTAGCCGGAGATCCCTAGACGCGGCACCGGCGCCGCGTTGTTGACGAGCAGCCGGATCTTCTCCTCCTCTGTCAGCCGCGCCAGCAGATCTCGCACTCGGACCTTGATCGGCAGATCTCGCCGGCAGAACCGCATCGCCGCCGAGTCAGGCCCGCCGCATGCGAACGCCGGACGGCCGGAATTGCCTCCGGAGAATAGAAAGGAGAGGAGAAGGAGGAGGGGGAGGAGGAGGCGGGGAATGATCGTCATTTTGGTTGGGGGTTTGAGGCGGTGTAAAATTGCAGTGGTCGGGCGGTTATTTATAGAGCAAGCTTTGGTTGGGGAAGAGAATGGACGGCGTTGATTTCATGGAGTGAGGATCGTGTTGGACGATAAGGAGAGGAGAACTGGAATTGGGAATTATATATTGCTCTATTTATAATTACTGATACTAGTGCGTTGGGCAACGTTTTAAAATTTCAATTAATTAATTAAAAATAACTAATTTAAAATTTTCATCAATTTCAATTTGGTTTCATACTCGTAGATGAAGTTTTAGATAAGTATTGAGCTATTTATAATTTACGAGTTATTTATGTAGCATTTAGTAGTAGCGCTTCAGTTAATTATTACAACCATTGTTACCTTAATTAGAGTTAAGCTAACTCACTTAAGGTTTGAATTTAGTGTCATACTAGTCATTCTCTTTTTAGATTTGCCTCTTTATATAAAATATGTTATACTTATCTATATTTAATTTATCAAAAAATAACTATAAATTTTGCCCATTAGTTGGGAGGGAAGGGGATGGTACTTTCTTTAAGTAGTACTTATTTATTTGAATCATTTCCATTAGATCCTTCTCACACTAAAAATTTCTTATGTCAATTTCAATTGAAGGACTTATGTGTGAGCAAAAAAAAGTATAACTGACCTAGACTAAATGAGCTAAGGAAATGAGTAATTTATGAGGAACTCAGATGCAATTTATTCTTATTTGATTGATTAGATGGATCCAAACCAAAATGTGTCACCAAAGTGGTTAGAAGTGCAATGTGGTATGTGATATTTACAACTATAAAAGCATTAAATGGCTATTATTACCTCTATTAATTATCTCCTAACCTTTTTTTAGGTTGAATTAAAGTTGCCATCATTTTAAGTATGTGATTTTATATATATATGCTACACAAATAGTATATGACACTTTTTTCAAAAAATTTATATTATGTAATGATTTTTTTATGAAAAGATATTGTATATATTGTATTTGGATCTGTGCCAATCATATAAAGTATACACATGGAAAATTGACATGGCAAATACACAAGGAAAGTTCAATGGCAGTCACATGACAAAAAGCTCACTCCGAATTACTCAAGTCAAACTTCCAAACCGAATTACCTAAACTCAATCAAATACAGAGTAAAAGCTTTTATACTGTTTAAATTAAGAGGCATAGCCAGCCTGTAGAGGCCGTGCAATTCGTACAAGTAGAACCTCCACGCTCTGAGCGCGCTGCCATCATTAAAATCATATCAGAGATGGAAAGTATTTCTCTAAAGTGACTGCTCTAGGACAAGTTTCAGCTATAAAAATCTTATTGTAATAAGAAAAGGGGACTCTCTTTAACTCTTACATCTAGCTCACTCAAAAAGGAAAACCCCTCTCTCTCCTATGTAAAGATTTGCTTTTTAGTGAAACTCTTTGAAGCCGCTGAGAGATTGTTGCCTTGATTTTCTCGTTTAAGTAGTTTCCACGTAAAAAAAATCCTCTTCTAATTCTCTCAGGCTTCCCGTATCAATAATATATGCATGCTATAACATACTAAAATTTATGTAATATACATATAAAAGTTTTTTTAATGTTCTCTTTTTTTATTTATTAAGTTAAGCTAACTCACTTAGGTTTGAATTTAGTGTCATACTAGTCATTCTCTTTTTCGATTTGCTTCTTTATATAAAACATGTTATACTTATTTATATTTAATTTATCAAAAAATAACTATAAATTTTGCTCATAGTTGGGAGGGAAGGGGATGGTACTTTCTTTAAGTAGGACTTATTTATTTGAATCATTTCTATTAGATCCTTCTCATACTAAAAATTTCTTATGTCAATTTCAATTGAAGGACTTATATGTGAGCAAAAAAAAGTATAACTGACCTAGACTAAATGAGCTAAGGAAATGAGTAATTTATGAGGAACTCAGATGCAATTTATTCTTATTTGATTGATTTAAATGGATCCAAGCCAAAATGTGTCACCAAAGTTGATTAAAAGTGCAATGTGTTATGTGGTATGTGATATTTACAGCTATAAAAGCATTAAATGGCTATTATTACTTCTATTAATTTCTTTCTTGAATGTTTTGAAGAGATAGTATGCTGAATTTGCACACTATCAAATTACTTGAATCAAAATAGGAATTCTTCAACTGGCTAAGCAATGTTATTTATATCAAAAAATTGCAAAAAGTTGTAGGTCTATGTTTTGCATATTAAATTTAAGGGACATTTATTTACATATATACTATTAAAATTTAATTATTTTATATATTTAACACACAAATTTTTATTATTATAAATTAATCATAAAAATTATATAAAATTATAAATTTTATTACATACATGATATAAGTTATGCATAAATTATAACTTTTATAGCAAAAATATAGTATCATGTCAAATATATATAATAATTAAATTTTAGTAACATGTAAAGTGAAATAATTTATTCTTTTGCTCCTCTTCTAGCAATCACACTTTACTCTAATAATTGCCTTCTCATGAAATATCACTCGATAATCACTTCAATCCTCTTCCACTACAGGTCGTCACAAAAATTGCTAGCCATGGTGACAATTCTGATAAAATACATGAATCTAAGTGAACTTTTTGTATCAAAATATGGGATAGCTCTCAAATTCTTAATCTACTTTTAATTTCTTCATTTTGAAAACTTGAAGGTTACATTTCTGTGGGAAGTACATTCAAGGTATAAAGCTAAAAATTTCTCCAATATCAAACTCTTGGAGAGATATCAAATATGACTGAAGGAGCTACAATTTTATACTCACATACTTTGATAGAATCATTAGCTTGTTCTATGGCTTTCCAATGAAACAAACCTCAGTTTTTCTGATTTGATCATCATCTGAGTAATTAGGCAATGGGATCCCAACTCGCTTCGCTTTCGTCAACAAAAGGGGTTCAAATTTTGAACTCAACTTGGTTACGTAAATTTACAAAAAGAATAAGAAAGAAGTACATTCATTGATTTGTACAGATTCATATCAAGTTTATGTAAAATATACCAACTTACCACAACAAAAGTTGAACTTAATATCAAAATTCAAATTTCAAGTTGAGACTGACAAGGAATTACTGAAAACCGATGAGAAAAGAAAGCAGAAGAGTTTGGATTCCATGAAACCAAAAGCCAGAGTGGATTTTAACAACACATGCCAGTTCTCTTTTACACTGTTCTTTCATGACCCATCTGGGAGCCAAAAACAATAACAAGAGAATCAATCATGCAGCCATCACATTTTTTTTAATGCACCAAAAGATCTTTAACAGGTTATAAGGCTTTTATTTGATGTACTGAGATACCCACTTGAAACCGTCTCCATAACCCATCTTGCGGACAATGCTGCACATGAAGACCTCGAGCGGCCGGACGTTGGAGTCGGCGAGGTTCACCTTGCCCTTACCGGTGGTGAAGTTGATCAGGCCAAGGTGGTAGCGGAGCTCCTCCTCCGATGCTGCGTAAGGTATGTCAATCTTGTTCCCCAGGATGAGGAATGGGACATTCACAAGGGAATCATCGGATAGCAGGGCATCAAGCTCCTTCTTCGACTCGGCGAAACGCTCCTTGTCAAAGGCATCCACAAGGTACACCACAGCATCAACCTGAAACCACCGGGATATATCCGAAGCTGAATCAGAGAATATAGAATATGTGTAACAATGTTGAAGAAACATTCTATTGATTATTCAAGAATATTGAAGCGCTGACAGTGACAGACTTTAGCAGGATCTAAACTTTTTACACACCGCCTTTAAACGACAATGTCTTCACATCAAAACTATACATATACAATCACGAGAACAACCGGAGCTGTAATTCCAAATAAGGTGGAGTGAGTTGTATGAATTTCTCCTCTCTCTTCATCACTGTTCAAGCAATATACTCTATAAGCGCAACTTCATGAAGATCATTGTTAAGACTGTCGATAAGCTTACAAACAAGGGTTGTACTGTGGGTTGTTTTGCATGTTTCATGGGTATATATTTTGGCCTGCCTCACAGTGACTTAAATCACTACATATATACGTACATATAAAGGACCTCTAGAGGTTAACAATCAATATAATCAAACCATCAGTGCAACTTTGTTAAGGCCATAAGAACAATTGGAGGCTTTAATTCCAAATAAGATGAGGTTAGCTGTATGAATTTCGCTTCCCTATTCATTTTTTTTAAAGGAAATATACCCTATAAGTGCAACTTCATTAAGGTCAATGTTACCGTTACTGGAAGCAAGAGTACAATACAAAGATATGGATATGATATAAATACAACAATGCAACAAACTTAAGAAAAAAAAATACAAATACACCAAGATATAATTATTATATATGTATATAATATGTCATATCTCATATGTAAGATATAATTCTATGGTAGATCAGAATGATTTATACATCTTGCTACTATAAATTTCAAAATATTATTTATTTATTTTTTTAAATTAACTATTTTTTAAAATATTTTTTATATCACTAAAAGAAAATATTATGAATAATTTAACTTGAAGAAAAAAATAAAAATATTCTTTAATCACTAATGTATTTCAAAAAAATCTTAAATTTAAAATATATCATAAAATTTGTTTAATTACTTTTCAACTTATCACAGATTATTTAAATAAGATGAGAGTTTAAATATATATATCAATATATTAATTTCAACTTAAATCTGACCTAAATCAATTAGGTCAATGCAAATGAGATACAATTAATAATAATACAGATGTAACATAAACCAAAATATAGCACCAGATGGTCCAGATCAAAGTAGATACATGCTCTCCTCTCTTCGAGTCTTCAATTAAATAAATAAATAAAATAAAATAAAAATTAAATTTTATTCACAATATAGGCTTGATTATGGTAATAAAAAAATGTGATTGATATCCAAAATAAGTAAAGACAATATCGGTTAATATAGAAAAGGCAGAAACATCACTAGTATCTATTAAGACTATAAAAAAAAGTCAATTAAAGTAGATGATGCAGCAATTTGCAAATACCAAATTTTTTCTACTATCAAAACACTATGTGAAATGTTTTGCGATCTTAACTGTGCAAGGCTCGTGTACTCTTTCTCAATTTTAATGTTCGAGTTTATGCATGAGTTGCGTTTTATGTACGAGATATTTTTTTATTTTTTATCGTATGAATCAGACCAATAGTTTTAACATTTTTCTATAATTAGAAGTATCGGACAAGTATTAATTTTTAAAAAATAAAAATAAAATTGATACACCACGTAGCACATCAAATATATATCAGTGGAGTATCGGGGAGTATCGGTATTTGATACAGTTTCACAAAATATCAATGCTTCATATGTCGTTGATTACCATCCATAAAAGGGGTTGTAGTGTGAGTTTTTTGTATGTTCCATGGCAATATATTTTGGCCTACCACTTGCTCTTTATATCATGGTGACTTAAATCACCATATATATATATATATATATATATATACATATAAAGGGCCTCTAGAAGTCAACAACAGATATGGTCAAACCATCTTAAAAATTTCTACGTTATCTTGTATAGGTGACATGTCCACACCTCTTTGAAACAACCATTTCTAACGCGATTCATTCCAATGAAGACTCATCCACTGAAGGATCTACATCTCCATGATCGAGTCACGTCTCAAAGTAAGAGTAAGGGTAAGAAATATTGGTCTCAGTTTTATTTGGAGCTAATGTAACAATCATGGATAGGATGTGAAATAGTGATGATTATGTGAAATGCATAACTCAAAAAATTTGAGAAATATTGGTGTAAATTTTGTTTAATGTTATCTATTGCCATGGCATTGAATCTGAGACATAATTTGCACCTCATCGACTAGTGAACGAGTTATCAAGGAAATTCTCAACTTAAATAGAGAAACAATTTTATCTTTATAGTCAATATAACACTTCAACATCATAATTTCAACCAAATTTCAAATTTTCATGACAAGTGCACGAAAAAATCGAGAAAGTCAAAAAGGTGAGATAACTTAAAGGACGATGCTTTTGACGTACTTGAATTTTATCAATGAGTTTTATGATACAATTCTATATGCTACATAACAACTGGAATTGTGTATCGATGAACCTTCACATAATAATAATTATCACAAAAGTCGTAACTAGAATTGTACTTAGCTCATTGAGATACAATTCTAGTTAAATTGGTGAAATGAAATTTTTATGCTCAACATAATAATAATCTCATAAAATAAACAAATAAAATTAAAAATATGAGTACCTCAAAACTCAAATTATTTATATGTAAAACTCAAATTAACATTTACATAACAAAATACAAGTACTTCAAAAGATATGACATCTTCAAAGATATCTCAGTATTTTGACTTGATTTGTTTGTGCACTTTCTGATGAAGATGTGAAATTTGATTGAAATTGAGATCTTGTAGTACTATACTAACTATAAAATAAAGTAATTCCCATTTCAATTGAAAATTTTCTCAATAACTTGATCATCATAAACTCTGGTAACACAAAACGATGAGATTTAACTTGTGTTATGGATCCAACACCACAACAATAAAAAATGAAATAAAACTTGGACACATACTTCTCAAATTTAGATAACATATTTTGAACCAAATGTTTCTATTTCGGTAACATCAATACTTGATATACAATCCATTATAATTACATAAGCTCAAAAAATAGTACAAAAATATGATTTTGATGTTGGACGCTTTATTCCAAAAATGATGCATCTTATATTGAAGATAGATGAGAGAAATTGACATTTTTTGTATCTTTCTCCCACTAATTTCTTGATGGACTATTTTTGTAATTTGAATCACTAAGCTCAAAATGCATTAAAACATGTTGATAGCAAAAGGGCACTATCAAGAATAATAAAAGTTTTTTTTTTATATAACAAGAAGAATAAAAGTAGAACTCCAACCTGTGTGAACATCTTTCATCAACCCTCTTTTTTTTGCACAATTAATTATCAAAAGCACATTCAAAAAATTTGGCTTCTGAACTTTTGTTTTTTTGATTGAATGCTTCTAGACTAGTGATCCCTTGAGGCCTTGATACTTCCATGAAATTTTCAACTACCTCTTCAATCTCATTCAATCCATCTTGAAAAATTAAGTTAACAATGTGAGCACAAATATTTAGAAATTTCTCTATTGCATATAAGTCAATTCTTTAAATTTAGATAATTTCATACAAGTTCAACACACATCATTTGAAAATGCAATGTCTACTTTTTGAAAAGAAAATGCAGTGTCTAAGGTAATTGAAAAAAAAATTCTAATCAATTCCCCAGTGAACCGAAAAGCTTTAAATTTTTCTGTTTCTGTTATACCTTTATGAGGCGGTGACATGATACTTGAATCAGAAAGATTTTTTACAATTCTTTGTCAATGAAGTGAGATGTTAAACGTACAAAACTGTCTATGTTCAAGGACGTCCACAAGTCATATGTCAACATATTCTAGCTAATGCTTCTTGTAACAAATTTCTTAATCATCCTTTTGCTATTAACAAGCATTTTTTGACAATCACCTTTAAGGGTCAGGTCGAAAATTGCCAAGATGAACACATACCCGGTTATCCGAGTCAGGTCGAAAATTGCCATTCCTACTCATTAATCAACTTAAAATTTCAAATGGGACAAAGCAACAAAACAGCCTAAAAAGTAGAAAACTAAAATAAAGTGAGCTTCAATTGATGACAAAACAAAATGCATAATAGTTGAGACATAAAGATGGCCACACATAATAAATATCAACCAGCCATAAGAATAGGCAAGAGAGAAATTCAAAGAAATCCAAAATGGAAAAGATGCATACAGAAGGTAAATAAGACCTTTGCATAGTAATCCTTCCAGACGCGCCTAGCAATCTGGTGTCCTCCAAGATCAAATGCCTTGAACTTAATCTTTCCAATACTCAGCTCCTCTGATGTCGGATACTGGGTCGGCTGATGTTGTACCAGCCTCTGTTCAACATGCGAACAACAACAAAAGCATTGAAACCGCAACCTTTTACATTCAAAACAATAGCAAACAGAAATATGGCATTGACATAAATCAAAGGTAAATGACCAAAGTAGTTACTATTTCATTTAAGAAGGGGCCACGTACATCTAATATATATAGCCCAGGAATAAAATAAATATCATAACCTTCCCATGAAACAATGTAACTAATGAACTCCAGTAGAGCATCCAATGGTCTCTCAAAAGATACCACCTAGGTTTTGACAAAATAAACTACTTACAATCCACAAATCTAAAAATATGCAAGAAAACAATTGAATCATGCTGGTGCTGAAAATTACACCTTTTCCCTTCTTTAGCTGCAAATATCTAGAAGGTAGGGAAGGGACAGAAAGCGAAAGATTGGAAGGCGTGTTTTTACTTTCAGGAAGACGCGCCTTCAAGAAAGTGAGACCAGAATAAAAAAGAAAAAAACAATAGTCAAGGAAAGAAAAAGAAAGAGAACACTACCCGAGTTCTTATATATAAAGAAAATATAAGAAGAAATCATCATCGTTAATTCGTTATTGTTATTATTATTATTATTATTATTATTCTGTATGAAGTCCACCACTGAAGAAATTCCTTTTCTTTATTGGCTAAGATTTGAAATCCCTGCCTCTCAATTGGAGGACAAACGCAATATCACTAGACCGGAATGCCCTAAGAAGATGATCTTGGCTTCCTTCTGCCACAGCCCCAGCGAGGCAAAAATCATTTTAGCGATCGTGGCATCGTGACCCAAAAGAAGGGAGCACAAAAGATTTGACAGATCGATCTAGTGGACGACTATCAAGATTGTTTACCTCGTCCTTGAGCATGTGAAGGAGCGTCGTCTTTCCAGCGTTATCAAGTCCTAAGAAGAGGATCTTGGCTTCCTTCTGCCACAGCCCCAGTGAGGCGAGGACCCCATAGAACCAATCAATCAGGAACATGGCGGATCGATCGGATCGGCTGAAGCGCCACCGGTATCCGAACGGAGGAAATCTGACCCGGCAGCTGCGAGCTTCCTGATCGGAAGTTCGCCGGGGATCGGAAGGAAACCCTAACGCGTGACCACGCTAATGCCGGACGGCAAGGAGGAGAGGTAGAGAAAAAGGAGTGGAACAGAGAAGGAAACGGGGAACGGGTGCTTTGAGGGGCATTTCTGTACCGACAGGCCAATGTGTTTTGTACATTTACACATACGTCCCTCAAAACTCTCATTTTTGCCAATTGTTTCCTAACCGCTGTAATTACATGAATTCATAAATTAAATATTTAATTTTTGGATTTAAACTTTTACAAATAATTTTAAATTTTTAATAAATAATTTTAAATTTTTTCTCATTGTGTTAAGATCGTGAGTGGTCTAAAAAAATTTAAAGTTCTATTATTTTGAAATAAAAATATATTTTAATTTAAGTTTTCTAAAGTTAGATTAAGATTAAAATTTAAATTTTTTGACATTTTTAAAATTTAAAATTTTCAAATTGAAATTTTGTTTCTGAGATTTTATAATTTTTTTTGTTGTGGTTCAGAGTGAGAAAATGAGAAATAGAAATATAAGAAGTTATTATTATACTTTAATTTTTTATTAAAAATTATTAAGATCAAGTAAAAAAAAAGAGAAGTTTTTTCGAAAGTATGACATTAGCCTTTACATTAATTAAAATTAATTAAAGTACAAAAAAGTATATCAAATTATATTTTCTTATAGAATATCACAAAAAAAATGGGAAGAGGCATACCTTTTAACTTTAAAAAATCTTCACTTACTACTAAATTAGCAAAATAATCAATTAGAGTATTGTTGGCCCTAGTTCATTTACAAAATTAAAAGATTTTAAGTGCTTAGTAATAATTTTTAATACATGATCATTCTTTTAGCTTTTTTTAATTTGAGTTCGGATGTGACTGTCTCTAATTTTTATCATTATTTCTAAGAAAACACCTTTTAATCAGACATTTTGAACTATTTTTGCCTATTTTACACTTGCTATTATTTCAATCTGAGTTGCTATCTCTTCAGTTGTAATAATTGCATAAGTGATCAATTTTCTATTTTTTTTTCAGAAAGCCACCCATATGATCTCTAATTATATAGCCAACTCTTACTACTTTGCCTGTGTAAAGCAAGCAAGCAATATTCACCTTACTCTATTCAGGAAAGGGTGTGCCCACTTATTTTTTATTTAATTATGAGGCCCTTATAGGGCGTGCGGACTCCAGTTATTTCTTTGATGATTATAGTAGCTCAGTATTATGCTCTTTATATTAGCAATAATTTTAGGTGTTGAAATTGGCCTACTAAACACTTTAGGGTCTGTTTGTTTGTAAGGTTAAATTTAAGAAGGTTAAAATTAAATTTAGATAAAGATATTTTTTTTTTGAAAGTTGTGAATGATGTGAAATAAAGTTAGTTATTATGTTAGAATATGTGAGGAATGTAATATAAAGTTAGTTGTTATGTTGAAATATGTGAGGGATGTAATATAAGTTAGTTATTATTTTAATAATATGTGTATAATGTGAAATAAATTTAATTTTTAATATTAAATTTTATGTGTGATGTGATATGCCTGGTTAAAATTAAACCAGGTTAATTTTAAACTCTTAGACAAACGAGGCTTAGTGTTTCTAGTCATCCAAATATAATACGTGATTGCAGCTCTCATTCATAATTTTTTACTAATTTTATTGTTTCTGATTGCTTTAAACATAACCTTAATGCTTAATAAGATGAGAATATAGGCATCAAAAAATGATCTTTACTTAATATCTTCCATAATTATTTAATATTTACTATAAAATAAAATTATTTTATTAAATTATAATAACTTGTGAAATAAATTTTTTTTTACATTAAAAATACGTGTAAAATATTAAATAAAATTAATTTATAATTTTAAAAATAGTAATAAAATATAAAAATGATTTTTTAATATTTAAATATATGTATAGTACAAAATAATTATAAAATATAAATATATGTATTTTTATGACGTGTTTGTGCGTTAAGCTCCATCAAAATATAATGATTTGAGAAATTTAAAACAAAAAATATTTACATAGGCCCTGTTTGGCGTAAAGACCAAAACAGGACTAAAATGGTACTAATTTAAAAAACAACAATAATAATAATAAATAATTTTTTTAAATCATTCTACACAAATTTAAATATAAAAAATATTATTTTACATTACATACTCAATAATTTAAAATAAAAATGTAAACTTTATTTCACATTCTAGATCAAAATATTCAAATCGAGTATTTTAATCTAAGATGTGAAATAAAATTTATATTTTTATTAAAAATTATTGAATATGTGAAGTAAAATATTATTTTTTATATTAAAATTTGTGTAGAATAATTAAAATAATTTATTTATTATTATTATTATTATTTTTTAAACTAATACTGTTTTGGTCCTCGCGCCAAACCGGGCCATACGTATCATAAAATTTTTTAAATATTATACTTATTTAAATATATACTTCCTTATAGTTTAAATTTTATGAAAGATATTCCATAAAAAATTTATTGAAAAAAGTGTTAGGGTATTATTCAAAAATGTTTTTAGCATGCTGGTGATTTAGTACAATATATGTAAAATGTAGAGACTTAATTGCAATTTACCATACATTTTTTATATAAGAATCGGGTGCCGCCCGTCCAGGTTCATCCGGCTTTGGTTCATCCCTAGAAAGAGGAGCTGAGCTGGGGAAGACTGAGAAGGAAAAGCGTAAGCCTCCCAAATCGTCTTCGTCCATGGAAGCCAGAGCTTCCCGCGGAGCCGCTCCCACCGTTTCAGCTTCTTCTTCACCTTCCGCCGCAGGAAGCCGCTGCCGGGCCAGGCGAGTTTCATTCCTTCCCGACCAAGCGCGCCACGGTTTGGCTGTCGGAGGTCGAAGGATTGCTCCGTCGAATCTGGCCTGCCGAGCCTACATGACGACGGGCGTTGAAGCTTCTAAAATGCAGGTGCTCAGTGTCGTTATCTGCAGTTGCTTTTAGATCTCTTTTGCTTGTTGGTCTCTATGCCTTTTCATGATTTCTTTTTTTTTTGTATTGTAGGCTTTTTATAGTGAAATTTTGATTCTTCAAAAATTACTGCTTGTTTAAAGATGGGAGAATGCAAGAGTTTCCTGTGGGAAAACCGAGAGGAAGCTTTGGATATTTTCAAATTTTATTGATTTTGCTGCTTACCTTGTGATTTTGAGTGTTAAGGGGCCGTTTGGATAAGTTAACCCAGCTAACCCACCAAACGTGCTTAAAGCGCTTTTTATTACCCCTGGGTTAACAAACCCAGCGGGATTCCTTAACCCGCCTAACCCTGGGGTTAGCTACCCCATCTGCAATGCTGGGTTAAGAGCGGAGATAGCGCGAGGAGGACCGGCTGATTGTGCGCGAGGAGTCCGCGAGGGCCGGAGACGTGGAAGAGGCGGGCAGTCGTGCTGCGAGGAGTCCGCGAGGGCCGGAGACGTGCGCAGACAGACCGACTGGTCGTGCACGGCGCTGAACGACGGGAAGCCGAGGCGCGGCTCGGCGAGCTCGGGAGGCGCGACGAGGCGCGGCGAGGCGCGGTGAGGCGCGGCGAGGCGAGGCGCGGCGAGGCGAGGGCTCCGCTCGGCAGGAAAAAAACGCGAGCAGCCGAGCAACCATTTGAGTCCCCGATAGAAATATTAGGCTGGATATTTTGGATCAATTGCATTTTGATCTCTTTATTTGTTGCTCTTTTATAAATCAATCAAAGATAAATTATTCTGAGTTCAAAGATAAACTGATCATGTTGTTCAAAGTTTGTTATTTCAATATTTATTGATTATATTATGAATTTGGAATGTTATTTTGTTATTTTTTGTCTATTCTTTTATTTATTATCCTAGGTTAAGTTATTAATTTGCCAAACAGAATTTATATTTATCCCAAGTTAACCCAGATTATCATCCAAACAGAAAATCGCATTAAACCTCTTATTCCAGCGGGGATAAGTTATTAATGGGGGTAAGCTACCCCGGGTTAGCTCATACTACCCCCAATCCAAACGGCCCATTAAGTTTTGTTAAGTTTGGTGCTAGGCGAAGTCATAGCATTTGTTGACTCGAAGTTCATTATGTTCATCAATCAGAAGTATTATATGGAATTTATTTGCCCTGATAGCCAGCTTTCATAATTTATCGTCCAAATATCTGTGACTCACTGGATAATCTTACATGGAAGATTTTAGTGTGAAATAAAAGGCTGGTAAGAACAATTAAATGATACATCCATTAATGCCATCTTTGAGCAGTAGGAAATTACAATGCCCATAAAGTTGCATACCCCAACATCAATTGGCCAAGGATTGCAGAAGAGTTTGTGATGTCATTGGGCCTAGGATTCAACCCCTATGTGACGAAAATTTATTGGGTTCGGATGCCCCCGCCACGTCACATTTTCGGACCTGCCTGTAACAAGCACTTTTAACTATAGGTGCTTGTTATAGAGATTTCTATAACAAGCATCTATAACAAGCACAATTTTTAGATTTCTATAACAAGCAGTTTTAATTCTATAACAAGCACATTTATACCTATATCAACCAGGTCCGAAAATGTGCTTGTTATGGGGTATCCGAACCCAAGTTTTCTTCCTATGTGACGCAGGCATGCTTTTTCACAAATAAAACTTGGTTTTCCTAACATTTTAACTTTTTATGTTGTACTTTAAGGTAGTTTAGCTATGTCGATCGCTGATTTATAAAGGCCCTTGAGCATAAATGTATAAGTCACGACTTTGAACAGAGCATTTCCTTGTATCTTTACCCTCACAAATAGCATTGCTTTATATAGAATTGAATGGAAAAGAAAAATCAATGTAGTCGACTCTAACTAGCATGAGTTTTGATTTTTGGTAAATTTCTAGAATATTCATTTCTCATGTTTTGAGTGTCATTCTACTCTCTTCAGATTGAGCCACATGACTACATTTCAAACTTGTTCAATGCAATTATTCAGTTTAACAACATATCATTAGGTTATTTCAAGCAGGTATGCTTTCAAATTAACCACATACTGTTATATCCTCTTAAGCAAACTTTATTTCATGAGTGATGAAAATTTAATTAAACCTTGTTTTCTCATGTATGTCCTGCAGATTACGAAGCCTGGTGAGCTGGCCTTGCCATGAAGTTGCCAATTTCACGCATGCAGGTATTTTTTGCCTTAGGGGGCGTTTGGTTCAGTGTTATCTCAATGTCAATGTTATTTAGATGTCATGTTATCTAAATGTCATTGTTATTCATCAATAGACATTTGTTTGGCTCAATGTTATGATATTAGAAAATATCAATGCTATCCAAATTATTTTTGTTTAGTTGGAAGTTATTGGCATTATAATGACAAATTGATGGTGTTATCTTGAGATGTCGCCCAATTTGGAGTGACATCCAGATGTCATCATGTAATGACATTTTTGTAATTAATTGTAATGTTATTTAAAGATGTCATTAAACCAAACAATTAATTTCTAAAGATAACATAACATAACATTGAGATAACATTGAACCAAACGCCCCCTTAATAAAATCAAATAATTACGTATCTTCGAACTTAAAAGTTGCATGTGTATATCTTAGTTTTTCTTCTATGCATTCATTTAAAAATTGCTTGGTTACTAGGAGAGTATTGTAATACTTACTAATAATCATTTGTGACAGAGAGACTTAACTGATTCTACTGTCTTGAAGAATATTGGAGTGGGCATAGGTCATTCTCTATTGGCATATTTGAGTACACTGCAGAGGATCCAAAAACTTCAGGTATTTTGAGTAATGATTTCCTATTTGAATAACCGGCGAGTTATGAAAATAAAAATTTCTCGTTTTAGATTGGAATAATGTACCATGTTTGCTAGTCATTTGTGTGGGTAGTCAACTTGCATACTATTGGTTTCCAAAATTTACTTGTGAACAATAGCTATGCATAATTGAAAGTTATCATATCGTCTTCGGAAGTCAACTTACTATTGGTTTTCGAATACTTGCGAACAATAGCTTCTCATAATTGAAAGCTTATCATTGTTCTCAAGTGGGGTATATTTCTATAAATAGCCTTATATTAGAAACTAATGAGCTGATTGTGGTTCTTGCATATAGCTTATATTTTGACTTGGCTCTACCTAAATACATTGTAGGTCTAGTTAAGCTAATTATTGCACTGTCCCAATTGCTCATAAAATGCGAGTGAGTTTACTTAATTAGAGTTGGTTGACCTCAATCTGATCCGTTAGTTATGGGTCTTGAATTCTGTATTAATATGTAGTATGAGAAAGATAGGATTACAGACTGATGAGACTAGAAATATCCTACTAAAATTAAGTTGTATGAGAAAGTCTTTGGTTCTCAACAACAAGGTGCTCTAAAATCTATCGACGTGTTTAAGATGGTGTTCAAAGTGAACGTGTTATCTTAGATGCTTTGAGTTTTTGTTTTTGTTTTTTTAAAATTTGGGGAATATGTTCCTTTCTAATGATTTATTTTGGATATACATATATATGCAAGAGCCAATACAGACAGTAAGATAGTCACAATGATTTTATCCGCACGCGCACGCCCGTCATTTTGTGTAAAGTACTCATGTCGTTGCTATATGATACCATATGGCATACGCACAATTGGTTCCCACCAGTGTAAGGCCTAAGAAAATCGACGTATGTAGCCTTATGTGAATATAGATGAAAAATTGTTCTTGATTTGAAATTATAATCTCTATGCCTACCTTTTATATAAAAGATTCATGCAGTCTAGCATGCATGTTAGGGGTTGTAAGGTTGGATCTTATTTGTAGCCGGCCAGAAATTTCATGATTCGGGTTTGAACCATTTTAGCTTTAAAATTTGAGTTGAAGAATCATGGTCCGAAAATTTTTGTATTGAGGTTGGTTCGACGTGAAAACGCAGATTATGTGAAGTTTTAAGTGACAATTATAACCCCTTGATTTTTTTCATAAGATTGATGGTCGAATTAAACTTACCGACATGATTGTAGAGTTCTCAAACCATATTTCAAGTAAGGTTTGGGTTGATTCGAATCTAGCTGGATTGGTTTTGTATTTGTGAACTGCGTTTTGGGTTGGACTTGCATCGAGCAATGAGCTCGAATTAACTCCACTAATGTGTACAAACAAAATGCAAAGGATGCTTAGGAGATAAAATTGAAGAAACAACATGCATATTTAGATATTGTTTTTCTTGATTATTATTCGAACAATTAACTAAACAAACGTATTTCTCTTCTAGGTAATGCGAAGGTTCTAGGTAATGCGAAGGTATGGAGTTCCGGAGCCATATGAGAAGCTCAAGGAACTCACTCGAGAAAGGGCTGTCACTAAGGACAGCATAAGGAGTTCACAGAGGGTCTGGAGTTGCCCTGAGGAAGCTAAACTAGAGCTTTTGAGTCCGACTCCACACCACCACACTGGAGAGGCTGAAAATTTGGCAAGAGCTGTGGATGATGCAATCGATCTCGTGAACGGATTCGGAATTCAGTAGAAAGACATTTTATTGCATCTTTAGACGCCTCATGTGCGTCTCGAAACAACAATCGTGGCAATGCTAAGGAGTTCTATCGAAACTAAGAAATACTAAAATGCCTGCTGCCATTCAAGCAGTTAATTTTTTCTGCAAAAAAAATTTGAGATTGATTTTGATCCTGCGAGGGGTTAATTTACATATGCTGTTATTTTTTGGTTAGTAAATTATAATGTTTTTGGCACAGTCAAAGTTTGATGTAATATTTTATGTTTTAATATTTGTTTGGCTGCATTTCTGGTTCACATTCTACAGAAGATGAATTGTATAAATGACCATACAGATGACAGAAAGTGATGCATCTTGTGTTATAAACGACCATATTGAGGTGTATCTCTGATTCTATTCAGATTTACAATTTTTTTTCACGTTTTTTTTATTATTATTAAATTATTATTTTTAAAATTAAAAAAATACATGTTTAAGTTTATCAAAAAACATAAGCATATCTATAATTGCTATTACATATATTTTAAATTTTTAAACATATTCTTTTAACAGTCAAATTTAAATTTTAGACAAAAAACTTAATTACCTCCAATTAATCAACACATCTATTATAAAAACTGCTCAAATGCGTGACTCAACTTGACTCCAGTTCTTAAATACTCATGTCTTTCTCAATTCTGAGCTTCAAGTACCCAAAAATCAAACAATCATCAGTTAAATAATAAATAGTATATATTATTTTGATTTATGATTTGTCTTCTTGAGATGTGTTTATCTCGCAATTATTATTTGTTATATTTTTTTTATGTGTTTATATGTTGGTTTTTCTTGTGTTTATTTTATAAACTGTTAGTTCATTACTAACTACATGATACTCTCACGTTCGATTCCTCGATCAAACTCGAACCAATAGGAAACATATAAGATTAGAACTCTAGCTGGGACAACTTCCTTTGGTCTATTTTTTCATTGGTTGGAAGTCGATGCAGATTTTTTATTGATGAAGACATCCTTGATGATCAATTGCAGATGAAAATGTGAGTAGTAGAGGCGATAACGGGAGAACTATAAGACTTTAGAGCAATTATATACATGTTATTATGAAAAATTATATATGTATAAAAGATTTATGAAAATCATGGTACCAAGTGCATAAGGATTTTCACTATATGCAAGTATGAATTCAA
Source organism: Apostasia shenzhenica (assembly GCA_002786265.1). Taxonomy (NCBI): domain Eukaryota; kingdom Viridiplantae; phylum Streptophyta; class Magnoliopsida; order Asparagales; family Orchidaceae; genus Apostasia; species Apostasia shenzhenica. Next base: position 4,152,727 of record KZ452001.1, read on the forward strand.
CCAATGAAAATCAAAATCTTATGGGGAAGACCACCTTTATAATGAAGTGCTGAGTATTTATAAAAATTTCAATCTGATTCTAACAATCAAACAGCTCTACATCTTCATGTTTGTTTGTGTTCTAAAGATACAAGGACTTGTTTGGTGCAAGAACCAAAATCAAGACCAAAATGGTACTAGTTTAAAAAACAATAATAATAATAATAAATAAAATAGTTTAATCATTCTACATAAATTTCAATATAAAAAATATTATTTTATTTCACACACTTAATAGTTTTCAATAAAAATATCAACTTTATTTCACATCCTAAACCAAAATACTCGAATAAAATAATATTTTTTATATTGAAATTTGTGTAGAATGATTAAACTATTTTATTAATTATTATTATTATTTTTTAAATTAGTACTATTTTAGTTATCGCGCCAAAACAGTGTCTTAATATAGGGGAATCCCAACGGTCAGGTAGTCAAACGATTGGCTTTTTTTTGAATGATCAAGCCATTGGCTTTGGTTTCAAGTATAGACACCATAAATAATTCTGACAAAAAATTGTTCCATTGCAATGTATTCAAGGGCGGATCTCGAAAAAACTTGTTAATGAATTGCGCGCGACTATCGTAAACTATTTGTGTCAAAATCTTGTGCCCTAGATGTTGAGATGTTCTCTTTGATTGTAGTCTTATGGTTTTATCGTCCAAAATATGCCTCAACATTTTACAATCACAATTTCATATATATAGCAAAGAAGTTTCCTCTACTTTTCGATATGAAACAATTCATTCATATACTCTCTAGTTCTTTGTTCTGAACATTTCCTGAAAGTAGATAAATTTTAAATCTTAAATCGATAAGTGATCACTCCTTTACCTCTTTGGCTAGCATTTGTCACAGGTCATCGTCTGTCTGGTACATCTTTAAACTATATCATACTACAAGAGATTAGCTCTAATACTATTATATCACGATCCAATCTGTAAAGGAACTGTTTACTTTTGGCCATGCTTCATGGTTTTGTCACTCGAAAAATATCTCAATATTTCAAGGTCACAAATCTTACACATATAGCCCAAGAACTTCCCTCCACTTTTTAATATAAGACAGTTCATCCACGTGCTCTTTCCACTAGACCTAAAAACTTGTCAAAAAGTTATTTGCATCAGTAATTCTTTTCTCTTGGACTATCATTCCGTAATCACTCCCACTTCTTTGATTATAGGTCATCACAATTTATCAAAGGGATGCTCTTTGAGAGTTTTTTTTTTGCTTCAATCATACCGTGATATATTGTCACACCTCAATCTATTAATACAAGATTAACATTGGACTAACTCAATAGATCATGAGTGACCCCAATTAACTTTTATTGACATCTCCATATACACTATATTGTTCATGAAAATAACACTAATTTAAAATATAAGTAAACAAATTTATTGCATGTAGAATATACACCCAATAGCATGAGATTCATACCTTACACTAAACAACAAAACATAACTATATAGTATTCTATCACGACTTTTTCACATCTTGTGCCTGTGATTGTTTGAAAATTACAAAGGGATGAGTTCAATCTGACTCTGTAAGAAAATACAATCTTATAGGCAGAGATGCAACATTATAGCACATTAAACAGTTATTAAACATACGTAAATCCTATATAAATAACATGTTCCATATGCATATAAGGTATTTCATATTATTTTTAAATTTTTAATTTTCATTTCTTTAATATATCTTTCATTTAATTTCTCTTATAGGGATCTTAGGCTTTTTAATAGGTCATTGTCATTTACTTTTCATATCACTGAGAACCTATAACTTATCATTTCTATTAGTAATAAAAAAGACTCCTATTTTCTTTTCATAGTGAGATTTTATAGTTCACTGCTTCACTTCTTTTTTCCATCTATATATCAGTCCTCCCAAGGAATTGGGCATGGGCATTTTCATGGTCCACTTTTAAGCATCATATTCAAAGTATTGATAAAATCTCCCAGCATAACCTCAAATTCATACCTCCGACCGAGTTCCCTGCCGTAAGTCAATCTTAACACATGTGCAAAGAGGCCCATCATCCTATTTACCGCGTAATGGTTAATCAAAATAGGGACCACAGTGTTAGCTACAACCTAGAAGTTTCTATGGCTCCATCACCCCAATGGCAACTTGGGAGGCACATGCTTAATGGGGTAAAGGATATGGCATTCGGCGATGGTCTAAATGAGGATGCCCAAACATCAAACCCCACAGCTTAGCTAATTACTCTCATCGAGAAAGTTCATAAAAAATATCATTGTTCAATATCCAAGGTCTGAAAACTTTCCACCTTACACTGTTTACTTTGGACTTCAATGACTAAATAGTTGTCCCACAAGAGAAAACCATGCTTCCTCCCGTAATTTGGTTAATTCCCTTCTCCCTCCATATCAAGGGTAGTTGTACAATTCTTTTGCTTTAGTGCCTTTTCCAGACTCCTCCAAGCATTATTTCTATTTGCCTCACTCTTTACCTTAGAATAATTCACTCTTTGCTTGGTTGACACATTGCTGCAAACACTTGTCGAGCATAAGTCCTTCCTCGCCTATGAAGTAGTACTCGAGTGTGCTTTTAAGATCACCCTACAAAGAATCTCTGCAACAATACTAGGAGCATGCCTTATTTCATCCACAACATCACAATCGTTCACACACCGCAGAGAAACCGTTCTAATACTATGAGCACACTTGCTAACATCATAATTTGCATTACTTCTATAACCATCTTCATCCAAGACTGCTTTGAGATGGTTAGCAATTATATCTTTAACTCTACAAGGCTGTGTTGGCTTTCATCTCATGTCTCCTTGCTCCACTTGCATTGCAGTCTCTCTTCCTTCTCCATAGTAGAGCTATTGTCTATCTGCAAAGAGTATCCTGGAGCTGACAGCAAGAAGTAATCCCCATCATTTTGTTCTACCATGTTTGATTCCTTCTTTGAGCTTTGAATCTAGCCATCTTCGCTGAAATATAGCCTCAGCTTCGTTAAGATATTGATGTCCTTTCATTCTTTAGCACGATGCAATGAAATAGTAGGTTTCTTTATCTTGCCTTGACAATATCCTCCACAAGGTTACCTTCAGCACTATTGATGTATGATTTTGTTTAACCAAGGAACCTTCACTTAATCGCAAAGTGGGCCTTCCCTCAAAACGTAAGGATAGTGAGTTTAGAAAAAAAGGAAACTCCAAAACAAAAAGTATACAGAAGATTTTACATACAAATCCTCCCAGTAAGAGAAAAATCACAACACCCTAACGTGGTTTGCAATAATATGCTAGGTCAAAAGAGAAGAGTTGGGTATGCATTGTTTTACACTATCTACATCTCCCCATTGAAGCAGAGTGTACATATGTTTATAGGCTATCACCTTAACTACTTTAGCTGGGGAGATTCACTGCTTTTGGCAGGTATGAAATCGTGGGTGCCACCACCATAGGTCCATAGCAGGAGTTTTGTGCCAACTAAATGGAAGCAGTAGAAGTGAGGCCACAACTGTAGGATAATGGTAGATTTAGAATCATTGGTGCTACCACCATGAGTCCTTCAGGTGTTTGAATGGAAACATTATTTTAAGTAGAGACTAGTTTTCAAATTAATCAACTTAATTTTTAAGTTTGAGGCAACATGCAAATAGATCATTCAACAATAATAAGAAGCCATTGGATAATATTTTCTATCTAGGGCACCTGCTAAGTTAATCTAGAAAATGCCCAAATTGATCTAGTAATTAGAAAAAAGGATCCTCGATTGTGTCCTTTTATTAATATTGAAGGATCTATTCGCACATTATCTCAAACTAGAGAATTAATTTAATTAATTTGAAATTAGAAAGACCCAATTACACATGTGCTCAAACTTAAAGGACCTAATTACTATTAACCCATAAATGTAAGACAATAATATCCTCAACAATGTGGCCTATTTAAATATATAATTAGACACTAAAAAATATATTGCGATAACATTTCCTCGATCGGTTTGGATACTATCTCCATCTAAAATTTTAACCTAATTTTTAAATTAACTAAATAGGTCTACTAAATAAAAGAAGTGTTTATTAGTTACAAAGAACTTATTAGTACATTATCTCAAATTAGAAGATCAGTTTGGTTAGTTTGAAAATTAAAGAGATTCAATTGGATATAGACCCCAACTAGAAAGATCTTATTGCTATTAACCTATAAATGTATGTCTATAATGTCCTCAGCAATGTGACCTATTCAAATATATAATTAAACACTAAAAAGAATAACAAAGCATTCAAAATGTCATGAATGGGAACAAGAAAAATCAAAATCTGGATGACAACAAAAAGCTATATGCCATGCCATCCATGAGAATAACCTTATTTTCATTAATTAGAAGAGGTTAATCAAGCAGTTCCTATTAGGTTGCAGCACAAGGAGAAGAGGTAGGTTACAGGTTATCCAGTAGCGTACCTGATACAAAATAAACAGGTTATCCAATTGAGCTGAGAATTTTGGAAGTGAAATCCCACAGAAAACTTAGGAATCCCTCATTAGAGTGATCACACTGCAACTGGTTCAGTAATAGGAGACACACCAGCATTAACCTGCAGAAAAGAAACAAGCTTCCAGATTGTTTAGCAAGTTGAAGTTAAACATGTTAACTCAAAAGGTGTTTGTTTGCTAGTTATCTGGATTAAAATTAACCTCACATCATATATCAATTGAATATTAAACTAAAAATAATTCAAATTTTACACAAATTTTAATATTAAAATAAACTTTATTTCATGCTCTATGCATATTTCAAAATAAAAACTACTCATCCCAAATGCATCCAGCAACCCAAAAACTTTATTTCAAATCTTTAATAAACCTCAATAAAAAAAATCTCGTTAAAAGGTTAACTTCAACCCAATTAATACTAACCTAGCTAAAAAACACATGGAAGGTTCTCTTTCTTGGTGAAAGATATGCATGCTCTGATAATACGATTTATTAAGAATATATGTATATATATATGTTTAATAAAGTTGACATGAGGCAACACTATGAAATGACAAAAATATACAAAAGGTTTCACAATTTGGCGTCAACGCCATCTAATTTTAAGTATAGAAAGAGTCTTCTCACATGCTATTTAATGCAATCAAAATAACTATAGTAATTGACACAGTTACATGAAATTATATGCGCTGAGGAACTGACTTTTTCTATACTATAACAGTCAAGGGGGTGTCAATATCCGAACTGACCAGTGAATTTCCGGTTCAGGCTGACCCATTCGGGTCAAATTGCATTGAGAATTTTATCTATTGTTAAACAGGTTAAGTTCAGAATATGCATTGTTAGTTGAATCAGTTTTGAGTTGATCTGAAACTGATTTGTTAATATATTTTAAGAAGAAATTAGTTAAAATTACAGGAGAAGTGTAAAAAAAAACTAAAAAATTAACATTCCCATTGATGGTATCTCTCCAAAACAAACAATCTATAGTTCAACTAAAATCTGAACTTAACATCCAAGATATCATACCTTGGCAGCTTTAAAAAGTTCATCAAGAACTTCAGACAAGGTTGGATGAGCATGAACGGCAAACTTGATATCCTGACATAATAAAGATAGGGTTTTAAAGGTAAAAAAGGATAAAAAAAAGAAAATGTTACAAGTATTTAAAAACCAGTATTATTACATGAAGAAAACCTACCATCATTCACGACCAAATAATATAAATCCGGTTCTGCTTTAATTCATTAATTCTTTGTTATTCAAATACATCATTTACTTTCAGCCATGTAAGGGAGATTAATTATACATATCCTCAATATGAAGTTCTTTCCTATACAAGACCATGCCTGTTACATAAAGGAAGGAGAATTGGACACAAATTGTGAAAATTGTCAGAATATAAAGCTATTCCTGGGTCTTAAGCTTTTAGGTTAGGTTGGTAATCAGAGATAATATGGTATTTGAGCCAGAGATCTCAAGTTTGAACTTGGTAACTCCCAATTATCTCTAGCATACTGTTAAACTTTTTTAAAAAAGTATCTATGCCATGCTGCAAAGTAAAAAAGTTTGCATGTGAAGGATGTGTTAGAATATAAAATTATTCTAAGACCATAACCTATATAGCTACATGCTTAATCTTTTAGGTTAGTTGGTAAGTTGGTAACCAGAGACTTAACAACATCGAAAAAACACGAAAGAGATGTTGGATATATATGAGAATCTTCCCTTACCCTCTAAACGTATTTTAAAACCATAAAACCCATTGGGCTAATAAACAATAATATACTTACAGTGGGCCAACCGAGCTGTTACACAAATATTTTATAAAGCAAGCCAAAATTCGATGCCAACCATATTTTTTTTAGTCATCCAAATATGAGCCAGCAGTGCTGATTGTAGTTACCTGTATACGTGTTCCCATGGCTATAGCATTTGATGCCTCATGGATGAGATCTGCAGCATGTAGTCCTAATATATGGACTCCAAGTATCTCTCCATTGTCAGGTCTGTAGATCAACTGCATGAAGATTAGCAAGAATTGAGAACTCACGTATTGTCCAACATGAATCAAAATATCAGGACACATATATTCACACGTAATGCAACCCGCCTGCTTTTTTTTGATAATTGTTACACTGTAATGCAGTAAAGACTGGTAGAAAGATGCGATGTTATTTAGCATTACTTACTGTATAGATGAAGAATTTGGAATAATAAGTTCATCAATGACGTCATCAGAACTTATAAAAGCTCTTTGCAATGAGTATCATCATTTATGTCTGGAAAAAATGGAAATGCATCGCATGACACATTTTTTGATATAGATTAACCATGCTTACAATAAAAATTCCAGAACAGCAGCTAGATTTTGTTACATTAAGTATGAAAAAGTATTATGGAGGAGCTTCCGCACATTGTACACAAGGCTTATTTATCTTAATGCAGCGCCATTATTTCTTTCCTGAGATAAAAACATTCAATTCAGCACTACTGTTTCACTTTATCAAACTGCAAAGGGTTGCCCGAGACACTGAATGTTTCAGAACTTCAACAAATGTATCAATAAAGTCAAAATTTATTTGCCAATGTGCATAGACAAGATATCTGTATAGAGTCGCTCAAATCCTGGGATATATAGAATACAATAGCATCCACAATGAAGACTTGTTTCTAGGAAGTAAAAGAAAGAGCAAAAAGGCAACAATAAATTTAAAGCACAAGTGATACTAAAACATGCTATTCAAAATTTGAAATGTGTAACAGGAAAATGGTTCAAAGGAAGGAAACCGTAATCAGGAACTCCTTCAGAGCTACGAAGTTCACTTAATGAAGTTTTGGATTGTAAGTATGAAGTTCAAAGGAAAACCGAAAGTAACAAAATGTTTTTTTTTAAATAAAAAAGTAACCAAATGTTGTTAAAAAATATTCTAGAAATTCCGGGAATCCTTGTCAATATTCCATATTACTCTTATTTGTTTGATACTCTATTTCCATAGAGTAGTCTATTAAGTGTATATAAGGAAAGGAACCCTTCAAAAAAAGTATATAAAAAAGACAATTTTTTGTTACTAGTTTCCATATTGCATAGACCCACCCAGTAACATAAATAACAGTACCTCTAACAATTGAAATGAAACAATATTAGTAAAAATTGTCTTAACATAGTATCAAAGCAAGATCCCACATAACCCTAATTGTTCTCGCACCCGCTCCATCCCGTAGTCCAACTCCACCCACAACAACCATGCACATCTCGTCGAGCCCTTGCTTGCGCTAATGCCCGTTGCGTCATCCTGCTTTACTCATGCCCGTGCTTGCTACGTTAACACTTGTCCGGCTCTATTGCCTCATCCAACTGCACTGCTCCTAATAATGCGCATCCTAACAACTGCTCATAGTGCACCATTCCCATCTAGAACATTGACCGGCACAGCTCTCACACATTGATCATCTAGTACTTCCATCGTTGCACTGTTCATACCAATCACTCTTGCTGTACATCTGATCTCAATTGCTCCACCACTCCAGCACAACTTCCGCTCAGTGCTTTCTACCGCCGCGTTTATGATTGATTAGAAACACAGATCTTTGCTTTCCCTATGGTAAAGACTTATATACTGTCAATGATTGATTAATTACCCTAACTTCCTTCAAATATTCCAATAATGCTAGTAATGACTTCATCTACTCTTAACAAGGATCCAAAGACCCATTATACTGTAAAAACCACCATTAAATTTAATGGCCTCATCAATCTTTAGTGCTTCTATGCCTTAAGATTTTTAGTAGGATCTCATGAAAATCTCACACCTAAATTCTCCTCCCGTCATTATTGGCATTGACAAGTTCTCCATGTGAAAAGCTTTTGACTACACTTTTCTTACATGGCTTCTGAATGACTTAGAATCTTCCATTGCCTTTAGAGTCATGTTTCAAGAAACAGCAAGAGCATGCATGATTTTCTTCACCTACATACTTTCAAGGATCCGATGTTTCTTAGACCTATTCACATTATTCTTAATTGATTCACTTCAACAAGAAAATCTACCAATATAGAAATGATACACTACCATAAAAAGGCAAATAGGCTCAATTGCTATAGTACTGGCCTTTACTACAAACCCAATAGAGTGACAAAAACAAAAAGAGACTTTTTTTATCACCAAGTTTATGTCTGGTCTACACACATCTCTCCAACTTATCTAGTCTCAGCTCATGGCACACAAAGCAGTTTCTATAGTTACCATGACCTTGTCTTATATTCTACATGTGACAAACTTCCTAATTCATCATATTCTCCCATAGAGCAATCTACAAATGTTGTCACCGCTCATGCTAAATAAGAGCACTGGGTAGTTGTAGGGATCATAATGGAGATCATGGTCATGGTAGACACTCTTTCCTTTCATGTTCACACTATGGGAGATCGAATCATTCATCTAATCATCGTTGAGAGAATTTCAGATATCCAAATAGTAACACAACATATATCTTCTTTTATTGTTTAACCTTCTACTAGTCCTTCATCCTCCTCTGACTAATTACTATATCACAAGAAGAGCATGATCATTTGCTTCAGGTGTCGTAGTCCACCACATTTTTATCCCATTTTTTTTCCTTTTTCAAGCTCTATAACCGCTACTACTAATTCTAGTATGACTTGGATAATACTCTAGTGCATCTTCTCACATGTGCGATAACATGATATCTTCTCCACATTTCACATTTAATATCTCCTTTATCTCTCGTTAGTGTGGCATACGAGTCCTTGTTCTTTGTTAGGGGAATTGGATTTATAAAACATACTGCTTTTCTCATTCTTGATAATACCTTTATATACCTCAGTTCCCTATAAATTTATCAACAATTCAACATTTGATAGCCTCTCAAAATCGTTATTATATTTTACACTTGTTATAGTGACTTTTAGGATCTTAAAAGAAGAAATTGATTTTTTTGAAATTCAAACAAAGCGTGATATTTTTGAAATTCAAGCAAAGCGTGATATTTTTGAAATTCAAACAAAGAGAATAATTGGTGAAGGTGTTGAGGCAGAAGGATATAGCTCATCAAATCAAAACTTCCATGCTCTTTCCACATTGCAATCATCTCAAATTTCTTCTTATTAGTACTATTGTCATGAGCACTATCCCACTGCATCATCTGTGCATCTTTTGGGTCTAAGAATAAGCTTCAGTGTGATGCTTGTGAGAAAGCATTATTATGTCTCTCTTCCCTTGTCTACTATTGTAAGCAAGGCCCTTTCATCTTATTCATTTGAACATTTGAAGTCTTAGTCCAGTTACTACTCTTTTGAGTTTTCATTATTTTTGTCAAGTTTATTGACAATGACTCTCTAAAGTCACTTGATATAAATTAGAGAGTTGTTCTGATGTCCTATTCATCTTTACAGCATTTTATGAGGAGATAAAAGTTTACTTTTTATCTTTTATTAAATTGTTCGCACTAATAATGCTGCAAACTGACTTAACTAATGTTTGCTCCTCTATGTACCTCCAAACGAATCATTCAACAAAGTTCTTGCTCTTATTCATCTCAACATAACGGTGTTACTGAAAATAAGCATCGTCATATGCTCAATGTCGCCCATACATTAATGTTTCAAATGAATACTCTATAGTTGTAGCAAAGTCCTTGAGACTAATTTGACAAATTCTATAAGGCAAGGTTAGACTTCGACGCAATACTACAAATCATCCTATACTTGTAAGACATTACTTTTCTGGTTCAGTTATTCTTGTTGTATACGTGAATGGTATGCTCCTCATTGCAGTGATGAGAAAGGGATACTTGAAGTCAAGCAATACCTTCAAAGATGATTTGTTATTAAGGACTTAAGCTATCCAACATGTTTCAAGGAGATTGAAATTACTCACAATAAAAGTGGCGTTGCACTCTCATAAAAAAAATGCAATAAACTTACATGAGAAAACTATACTTCTTGGGTGCAAACCTGCAGATGAACTAAAGGATATTTAGTTTTATCACAAATGATCAATGAAGGTTAGCATCTTAAGAATACCTAATACTACTTTTGTTGTAGGTGTTGTCAACTCGTACATGCAAAGCTCCAAATCATTTGGAATTAGTTTTCAGGATACTCACATTAAAAAGGCTTCTAGAAATGGTTTGTTGTATAGGAGAAATGGTCATATTGATATTGAGATTCATTCTAGCATAATGATAGATTTTTCATGTTATGATACTGCATTCATTTGGGAGGAAATCTGGTGACATGGAAAAGTAAAAAATAAAAGTTTAAGTACAAGGCAATGGCCCACACTGTCCTATTGAACAACTTATGGTGATGTGCGTTGTGACAATAGAGCTATTATCTGATCTTGTAATTAATGAATGTACTAAAGATATTGAGGTTGGTTTTCGCTTCATCAAAGAAGCTATATTATCTCAACCTTCAAAAAAAGAAGCTATATTATTAAGGAAGGTCATCACAACTCATTATCAGAAATGAGAGTCAATTGGAAAATATCTTTACTAAGGATTTAAGGCCAATGGTTTTCTATTTTTTGTGACAAGTTGGATATATATATATATATATATATATATATATACTTATAGTGTAGATGGAAGGAAAGATAATATAAGAAGAAAAAAAAAAAATAAAAAAAAAAAAAAAAAGGGGGGAAAAAAATAAAAATCAGTCTACTGGCATTTTATGGAGACTTTTGTCCAAATTGGCATGCATTTAATATGAATTCCAGTTGCTTTGTGCTATCATCTGGATCCTTGATTTGTACTCTAGGATAGTATTATCATTACAAAAACATTTATGATCCTTTTTTTTAAACCATCCAAATACTGACTTTAGGAAGGATATTCTTGGTTTGCAATGAAGGCTACTAATTTTTGTGCAATGTTTTGGTAGATCAATTAAATCTGATTTGAAAGAATTGGTAGAAATAATTAATGTTTCTGTGATATCTGCATTACAGCCTCAAGCAAGGGAAAAAGCCGAGAAGGAGGGATTTGAAGTCAGGATTGCTAAGACTAGTTTTAAGGCAAACACAAAAGCTCTAGCAGAAAATGAAGGAGAAGGGCTTGCCAAGGTGATTCTACCATCTCTTCACCACTGGAAATTTCAATGAAGTTTGAAATTTCATAATTTCTGTGGGGTGATTAATTGTAATCAGGCAAACTTCTGAGGAACTTTTACTAATATTATTGACTGATTTCAATAGTGAGGGGAATGTAGGAGGGTAAGTACAATAGAGAAGGTAGTAAATTGGAAGAAATCCTCCTTTATATATAGGAGGATACAATATGGAAATAGAGTATCAAACAAATAATTGTAGGATAGTATGGAATATTGAGGATGCCTCTTGAGATTTCTAGAATATTTGTTAACATTTTTTTCTCAAGTTGGAGCATATATTATATATATAATATATATTATATATATATATATATATATATATATATATTATTATAA
>KZ452001.1:4167999-4235358 GCA_002786265.1 Apostasia shenzhenica
ATTGCTCATCCTTAGAGGCTATATTAATCTAGTAGTGCCTAGTATAATAGATATTATTACAATTATATGAGTGAGTGTATTAGTACACTTACTAAATATAACTATACCGACTCAATAACTCGGCGTCAATAATCCTCCCTGTGAATCAGCATACAACTGTCAATCGTTACCATCATACTCCTATTTGGAACGGTCCTTAAAAGCCTTATATGAAAGTGTACTCCACATTTGCAAGATCTGACGTCTCTATTCCTCAGATATCCTGCTCTGGTGTAGATGACCTTCCTTAATAATATAGCTTCTTTTTTTGAAGGTTGAGATAATATAGCTTCTTTGATGAAGTGAAAACCAACCTCAATATCTTTAGTACACTTCATTAATTACAAGATCAGATAATAGCTCTTCATGTCACCCACATCATCGTAGTTGTTCAAAGGAAAACCTCACTCATTTAACAAGTTTCTAATTCAATCTTGCTTACAGTGTGGGCCATTGCCTTGTACTTAAACTTTTATTTTTTACTTCTTCATCTCAGTCCAGATTTCCCCAAATGAAATGCAGTATCATAACATGAAAATCTATCATTATGCTAGATAGAATCTCAATATCATATGACCATTCTCCTATACAACAAACCATTTCTAGAAGCCTTTTTAATGTGAGTATCCTGAAAACTAATTCCAAATGATTTGGAGCTTTGCATGTACGAGTTGACAACACCTACAACAAAAGTAGTATTAGGTATTCTTAAGATGCTAACCTTCATTGATCATTTGTGATAAAACTAAATATCCTTTAGTTCATCTGCAGGTTTGCACCCAAGAAGTATAGTTTTCTCATGTAAGTTTATTGCATTTTTTATAGAGTGCAACGCCACTTTTATGTGAGTAATTTCAATCTCCTTGAAACATGTTGGATAGCTTAAGTCCTTAATAACAAATCATCTTTGAAGGTATTGCTTGACTTCAAGTATCCCTTTCTCATCACTGCAATGAGGAGCATACCATTCACGTATACAACAAGAATAACTGAACCAGAAAAGTAATGTCTTACAAGTATAGGATGATTTGTAGTATTGCGTCGAAGTCTAACCTTGCCTTATAGAATTTGTCAAATTAGTCTCAAGGACTTTGCTACAACTATAGAGTATTCATTGAAACATTAATGTATTGGCGACATTGAACATATGACGATGCTTATTTTCAGTAACACCGTTATGTTGAGATGAATAAGAGCAAGAACTTTGTTGAATGATTCGTTTGGAGGTACATAGAGAAGCAAACATTAGTAAGTCAGTTTGCAGCATTATTAGTGCGAACAATTTAATAAAAGATAAAAAGTAAACTTTTATCTCCTCAAAAATGCTGTAAAGAATAGGACATCAGCAACAACTCTCTAATTTATATCAAGTGACTTTAGAGAGTCATGTCAATAAACTTGACAAAAATAATGAAAACTCAAAAGAGTAGTAACTGGACTAAGACTTCAAATGTTCAAATGATTCTCCTATATATAATATATGCTCCAACTTGAGAAAAAAATGTTAAATAATATTCTAGAAATCTCAAGAGGCATCCTCAATATTCCATACTATCCTACAATTATTTGTTTGATACTCTATTTCCATATTGTATCCTCCTATATATAAAGGAGGATTTCTTCCAATTTACTACCTTCTCTATTGTACTTACCCTCCTACATTCCCCTCACTATTGAAATCAGTCAATAATATTAGTAAAAGTTCCTCAGAAGTTTGCCTGATTACAATTAATCACCCCACAGAAATTTATGAAATTTCAAACTTCATTGAAATTTCCAGTGGTGAAGAGATGGTAGAATCACCTTGGCAAGCCCTTCTCCTTCATTTTCTGCTAGAGCTTTTGTGTTTGCCTTAAAACTAGTCTTAGCAATCCTGACTTCAAATCCCTCCTTCTCGGCTTTTTCCCTTGCTTGAGGCTGTAAATGCAGATATCACAGAAACATTAAGTTATTCTACCAATTCTTCAAATCAGATTTAATTGATCTACCAAAACATTGCACAAAAATTAGTAGCCTTCATTGCAAACCAAGGATATCCTTCCTGTGACCCTGTCTCTGGCTAAAAATGGTTTAAGTCAGATGATTTATTTTTAATGTACACACCGTGGATTTAATTTGTACATAAAGTGTTCCAGTACAAAAGTCAGTATTTGGATGGTTTAAAAAAAAGGATCATAAATGTTTTTGTAATGATAATACTATCCTAGAGTACAAATCAAGGATCCAGATGATAGCACAAAGCAACTGGAATTCATATTAAATGCATGCCAATTTGGACAAAAGTCTCCATAAAATGCCAGTAGACTGTTCCATCTACACTATAAGGAGTCAACAACTCATAGATAACTCGCAAAGCATCTACCAGATTTTCAAAGCATGACAATCTATTGTGGAATCAATAACGCAAGTAGCAACAGCTCAAATAAAGCAAGTAGCAAAGTTTAATTTAAGAAATATATAATTTCCTTGATTAGTGACAGTGATAGGTTAAATGATTTCTACAATAAAGGAGGTTGAAGCATTACGAAAAAATTGGAGGACAAAAAGGGAAAGAAAAGCATGCACCAAAAAAGATCTTGTATGATTAGCCAAAGTCGGAGTTGTATCATATAAAATTCTAGTTGATCTTTGAAGATCTATCTTACAACATAAGGAAGGGGAACGATTAAACGAGTTAAAGAAGTAAAAGGGTCAGGCCCAAGAGTTACTCGGTGAGATGTTACATGCAGATTAGATAAACTAGAGTAACACCACATTCTGATTGAGCAGGATTCATAAATTATTTGGATAAGGTTGCAGATGACGATCTTACCTCAGTAAATCCAACCATGCTAATCTCAGGGTGGGTGAAACAGGCAGCAGGAATACTTAAGTGGTTTAGCACATTATCATTGCCGCCGATGTTCTCAATTACTGCATTAAGAAGTGAGGGACAATGTAAGAGATATTTTAAGAAATTTAACCAATATGAAGGTTTTATTAACACTTTTATGATCATAATACCTGAAATGCCCTGTGCACTGGCAGCATGAGCCAGCATCAATTTGCCATTGGCATCACCAATGCAGTATAAATGAGGAACCTAATCAATCAAGCACATTTAAGAACAAGAAATTAGGATTTGCAACTTTCCCTTGGAAAGACGAAATGACAACTTGGCTGGTAATTCTTATTCACAACATAAGACAATCATAGCGAAATATGAAGGCTAACCAGATTCCCATTTATATCAAGAACTTGCATGCGCTCATCAACTGGAACAAAGCCCCGTTGGGTTACAACATTTATCTGTGATCATGAAGAAAATATTGCTAATAAACTAACCATATACGAAGCTTATTTTCCGGTAATCATAAATTATGCAGAACAATGTTAATCACCCACATTTTCTAAGCCAAGGCCCTTGGTAAATGGAGATCTACCAGTCGCTATTAGAGCTGCATCTACCTGCGTGATGTTTTTTAAACAAAAGGCCTGACATTAATAGAGAAAATCAAAAAAAGAAAGCTTTCCCAAAGAATCTTTTTTTTTTATTATTTCATAAAGAATCTAATGTTGTGGTTTGAAGTCTGTCACAAGCATGTAATAGAGTATCATATTTGATTCTTGTTAAGGAAGACAAAATTTTCATTTTTTCATCATTAATGAGAACCAAGAGCCAGAATTAAAGATATCACAGTGAAGATAAATTGAGCAATATTTGGAGAAGGTAAGGCCGTTGGTTGCGCTGGATCAGCTCTGGCAGACTTATTGCTGGTCTGCTCTAGAACTGTTATCGGACCGATTTTGAGCGAGTTAAAGTCAACTCGAAATCGAAAATTTCGAGCTCGGCTCGGCTCGAAATCAGTCTGAAATCGAAATGGGATATGATTCGAGCCGACTCGGCTCGAAATGACTCGATTTCAAGCCGGCTCGAATCATGATTCGAATCGGCTCGTAATTGTTAAAAAAATGTAGAAATATTATGTATTAAAAAGAATTTGATTCCTAGACTATGAGGAAAATAAATCTTAGATCTCCTCCACTCTACCACAAAACCATTAACTAAATTATATATAATAACATTTAATTTATATATATATTTATATTATATATCAATATTATTTATGCTATACATATAATTTCGAGCCAAATCGAATCATGTTTCGAGCGAGCTAAGGCTAACTCGAAATTGGCTCGAAATAAACTTCGAGCCAAAATCCTTAGCTCATGATTCAATTCAAAATTTTCGAACCGATTTCGAGTTGATTCAAAAATCGAACAAGTTCCGAGCAAGTTTCGGTTTCGGATATTTTTAACAACCCTAGTCTGTTTTATTGGTATACATATATAATTTCGAACCAAATTGAATCATATTTCGAGCAAGCAAAGGCCAACTCAAAATTGGCTCGAAATGAACTTCGAGCAAAAATCCTTAGCTCATGATTCGATTCAAAATTTTCGAACCGATTTCAAGTCAATTCAAAAATCAAACGAGTTCCGAGCGAGTTTCGACTTTAGGATATTTTTAACAACCCTAGTCTGCTTATGCTATACAAATAATTTCGAGCCAAATCAAATCATGTTTCGAGCGAGCCAAGGCCAACTCGAAATTGGCTCGAAATGAACTTCGAGCCAAAATCCTTAGCTCATGACGATTCAAAATTTTCGAACCGATTTCGAGTCGATTCAAAAATCGAACGAGTTCCGAGCGAGTTTCGAGTTTTGGATATTTTTAACCACCCTAGTCTGATCACAATAGCATCTCCATTTAAGACTTACAATATCATAACTGGTAGAGCAAATAAATAATATTTTTACGAGCATTTACATATATGTCACACAAAACTTTAAATATAACACCTTTATTCAAATACATGCCACCCATAATTCAAATTTTATGAAGAGTTTTATGGCATGTAGGTAATTGTCCCTTATTTTTATTCATCCAGGTCAACATAATCACATATATCTAGTTCGGATTCTTAATTCTAATAGTGCCAGTAAGGCGGCATTGACATGGTAATCACTAACAAATTGGAGTAAAAGTTTCTCTGTTGGCAAAAAACCCAATTTCTTCATTTGAAACGAGCCATATTGAATCATTAATAAACCAGATCTTTCTTCTATAGTAAAAAATTAGGACCTTTATAAACAGGGGATAGGAGATGCTCCTCTCTTTGGCCATGAGTTTTTTTTTTCTGGATTTCTTTCCATCAGGCACATTGGATAAATATGGGTCACAAAACAAGAGGGAAACCAAGGAAACTGAAGACATCTCATCTCTGCATAAATCTATATTTTCCACGGTGCACATTAGTCACTTGCTATGAATACAATTTGAATTTAAAGGTGGATCAATGCGAGAAATCACATACATAATAACTTTATTGCAGTAGGCGGAACATTATACACTGTGGAAAAAGGTCCACATAAGCTCCATTAACTATAACTTCATTTACATCACAAATGGCTATTTTGAATTGCATAATATTGCAAGTCAATAACACTTTTTTTTTCTTTTGGCAAGTCAATAACACACTTAATATCAAACAGTTGATCCAAATATGACAGGTCTCTAGTTCAAATTTTATTAAAAAAAGCACTGAAAATTAACTCACCTCCAGTGTATCTTTAGGTTCCTTTGTTTTTGCATCGATAAGTTCAATAAGAACTGGTTTCCCTTCCTTAGCTGGGGTGATCTACAAACACATGAAAATAAAATCAGCATGCACTCATTGTTGCTAGCAAATTTCGAAATGAGTGTAAGATCTGTAAAACAATTGATAGAGGACTAAATAAAGAACCTTTTTTGCAAATACACCAGTGTGGAAATCGATTTTCCTGGGATTAATGAGAACTCTCTGGGCCAATTTCCCTACTTCAGGATCAAAGCCAGGCATAAGTTGATCCAGGGCTTCGATAAAAGTGACCTGCAAAGGGCAAGAGTCGAAGAATAAACCAACTTAAATTAGCATGAAGCATAGGATCATCTAAACTAACATCCTATAATAGGTTAACGAAAATTGCAAACACTAAGTAAAAGAATATCTACTATGATGACCACAAGCTGCTTAATTCATTGATATTTGAAGGACAATGACATGTGGACTACGTGTTATTTGACTATCAACGAGCTGCATATTGTTATGTATTGTTCAAGTCAATGTTGTTTTCAGCTCAGGTTGTGATATTTTGGGCACACTACAATCTAAATAGCAATGCAAATACCAGAAAAATTAGCTATCTTAACTTAGGAAGATCTGCATAGCCTGATGACTTAAGAAGCCAATTAGATGAGTGGCATTTATTGTTTCTATAAAATGACACCTTGTGCGTGAACCATAAAATGTGAAGTAATCAATTTGCATAAAAATATAAGTTGAGAACTGACAATCCGATGTAGTCAATCATGACGCACATCAACAACATGGACACCATCTCTACCCCTGAACATAGACATTCTGTATATTTGTATATATTTGTGTATTAGTAATAGTATCATTTGTTTAATTCATATTTGGTGGAATTATATAAGGGAGGGTTATGCAGTTGTATATCATGTGCTTGTATGTTGGTGGAGTATATTTATTATGGGTACAAGAGTTATATAGATTGTATATATAGAAAACTTTAACAGGTAAAATCAGCTACTGGGCAGATAGCTAGATAAACAGCCGGATCATTCACGTAAGTCGGGCTCACCAGATCGAAAATGGAGATTGATTAGCCAGATAATCTGCCTCTATTTGAATAAGTCTGGCCACTACTAACAGAACTGTCTGCCCTTCATAGGTGGGAGTAGTTACACATTACTTAGACTGTTTGCTTCCCTGGCCAAATAATCCATCTTGACAATTTTTGCAGTATCTCAGGAATTCAATTTTAAATTCCAACCATTTGGCATCCAAGATGACGGGAGATGCTTTTTGAGAAGAAATTCACAAGTTTGGAGACTATATACCACTAGAGGTGCTAATGCAGCCTAAAGAACTAGGAAGGTTCTAGGAGTTGTTCTTGAGCGAGGCAAATGCCCATGGCTCCAAGGAGGCAAAGGTGCTGTTTACCTTACATTTTAGAAGTTATTGGAGGTACCTCGCATTTAGACCCATTTATTCTCTTTAGAATTTTCCCCAGTTATTGTTGAAAATTCCCAGACATTTTTGGATTTCTTTTTGTTCTAACATCATACACCTTGTATTTGTTGATGTTCTTGTGTAAATCTTAGTTGGTAACTGTTGAACTTGTTGCTTGCTTGATTTATAAGTATTCTATGTTTTAAAATTATAAAATTTCGTTACATGTTTGTAACTTAACATAGCTTCTCATCATTTTCCATGTACTAGTATTTGATAGGTTACATCTTATATTTGGTGCAATTTATGTGAAGTTTATTATCTTGATTGCCAGACTAAATGCACAAAATATAACATAATTTCTATTTAATAACTATGAAAGGATGCAGTTGCATCTTATATGGCATATAGATTAGAGATCCTAAGGTAGAAACTCCAATCCGAAAGATAGGTTTCTATCCTTCAAATTTTAGTTTATTTCCTATGTTTTCCTTTCTAATTTGAATTACAACTTCAGATAATCCAATTCCCTGGTGGAAATAGAATAATTGGCACTTAGATCCTCATCATAAATGGACACTCTTAAAAGTCATGAATAATAATAACTTTTAAGACGCCAAGAATTTGGTGCATGGTATATCACACGATCAAAGTATTTATCAGAAGTTAGTATGAAAACTATACTACTTCCACAAACAGGGTTGATATCAAGTCGAGTTTGAGCGAGTTGAGTCAACTTGAACTCAAAAATTTCAAGTTTAAACTAATTAGAAATCGACTCAAATTTGAAATAGTTTTGATTCTAAGCTGACTTGACTCGAAATAATGATTCCGAGTCAACGCAATTTCAGATTTGAGTCCAACTCGATTTAGTTGTCAAATGCCAAAGTTAAAATATGAACATGATGCCACCACTAAGGTTTGATCCTGGTTCCGAGGATTAAAAGCACCAAGCTTTAATCACCAGGCTAGCATGTTTTATTAAATTTACTTTGAACATTCATATATATAATATGATTATACAAATATATATAATTTAAATATAGATTTTGAGCCGGCTTGCTCAATTTTCAAGCGAGTTATGTGAAACTCAAAATCAAATTCGAGCTAGTATACGTTTGAATCAATTATTTTTTAGTCGATTCCAAACTACGCAATTTTCAAATGATTTTCAAGTTTTGAGTATTTTGCCCACCCTTACTTACAAGTATGTTATTGCATTTTTGGAAAAGTTGCATAAGTCATATTAAACAAGGACAAGGCTCTTAACGATTAATCCAATCTGATCTCGACTTAAGATTGAATTAAAAGTTTCTGATTCGATCTCAATCTAATCTATGATTTGGATAAGGAGAGTTCAATCTAATCTCGATTCGATCTTGACTTGGCTTATTGGTTATCGATTCAAATTTAATCCATGCCAAAATAAATTTGACTTTCAAATTTCAAGCTTTTAGTCAATCTTATGCATCCATGTGTTTCTCATTCAATCATTTTTAAAATCCTCATCGTTCATCTAATCTAACAGCTCTAAATAAAAACAAAAAAAACTTGATATGTAAATTTGAATAAAAATCATAGCAGGAAATTCTAAGAATATCATATAGTAGACTATTGCTTGGAAACTAACAAAACGAAGCTAATTGTATATATGTATAATATTTATTATTATTATTACTAACATTTTTTTGATAATATATTAATACTATCATTATTATTATTCTTTTCATTATTATTTTCCAATCGACACAATCTTAAGCTAGCCTAATCTGATCCTATGCTCGCACAAAATTGAATTGATGAATGTATTAAGCCAAGAAAAAGATTGCTAGTTAGCTCGCTTAGATCAGGTCAATCTCAAATTGATCCAAAATCCGATTTAACTTTCGATCGATCTTCAATCCTCATGCAGAATTAACAATCCGAAACAAAGATAGCATGATCATGTACCATGAAAGGAGAAAACTATTCTTTGATACCAGCACATGTCAAGAAACAGATTTTGCATTGTTTATTAAATCACTTGTCAATAAATATTTTTACTAGCTTTTGCACACAGTAGTATTAATTACAAATGTTGAATTTCCAGTAAGAAGAAGACTGCATGTATTGCGCATGCAAAACATTCATTGTCATATGAAGTAACAGTATCATTCATAGTTGTAAAAGTGTAACATATCCAACTGATGGGCACAGATGTTTCTAACTCAAAATAGAAAGTTCATTTCACTCGCAAACGTGACTATCCAAAAATAAGAATAACATGGTCAAAACTCAAAACAGATTAAATCAATTCAGAATTCTTAATCTAAACTAGACAATGATTTTGTAGTGAAGTACTTATAGTCACTGTTGTTTCCATCTCCCTTGAGATTAAGACAAAACAACACTATAGTATGTAGACCTAATGTCATTACATATATTTTGGGAACTCCTAACAGAAACCAAATCCAGGGATCTAATATTAATGATAACATAGCAACCGCTGAGATCCATATACACTATAAGAATTATTTCATTATTTCTGACTCCATAATTAAAATGTAAATCTTTAGGAAGACCTACATAATTCACCCCACATCCTCGCTTTTCACCAAAGTCTGATTTTACTACCAGTAGAACAGTCATGTCCCAGAATGTGCACGGCTAACCAATATAAAACGTGTGCAAGTTATTTTCATTTAGTGCTAAAAACCAACGCTTCAGAGAAGCATAAAATATAACTTTAAAAGGAAAGTATAAACATAGTAGCAACAATATATTTAAACCAATTATAGTTACAAGGAATTGGCAAAGAAATTGAATCCTTAGAAACAAAATTTCACGACATTGTTGGTGGTGGCTTCGAAATACCTCACTTCCAAGGGCTGTATACACATCACTAAATTCAAGCCCAATATAACCACTTCCTATGATAGAAATCCAATCTGGAACCCATTCCAATTTAAGGGCTTGATCACTAGTGAATACAGTCTTCCCTGAAAAGTAGAATCAGATAATTCAGCTTTCGTAACAATAAGAAACATAATACAAAATTAAACACAACAAGATAACAATTCACTAGCTCTAGGTTTCAATCAAATTTTTTTTCTTAAGTGGTAGGCCAAATAAGGTAAAATGTATTAAGGATGAAGATCAAAAAATACTTTTTATGGAAGAAGATATCAAAGATAGATAAATGAGTTACTTTCAACAACTTTTCAATGAAGGTTGTGAAAATTCAATTAATTTTATAGAATTCAGCACAAAAAAAGAGTAAAAATTACTCTTACATCCAACGTATCAGTAAAGTTGAAGTCTAGAAAGCTTTAAAGAAGATGAAGTATAAAAAAAACAGCAGGACCAGATAACATCCCAATAGATGTTTGAAAGTACTTAGGAGATGAAAGAATTTCTTAGCTCACCAAATTATTTAATATGATTTTGAAGACTAAAAAAATGTCAAATGAATAGAGAAAGAGTATATTGATAACTACTTACAAAGATAAAGACGATATACAGAATTGTGCTAATTATAAAAGAATTAAATTAACAAGTCATACTTTAAAACTTTGAGAGAGGGTGATCGAACATAGGTTACGTCATAATACTAAGATATCAGAGAATCAGTTTGGTTTATGCCAGGTACATCTACTATAGAGCTATTCATTTATTGAGAAACTTATTCATTTATTGAGACTTTAAAAATTACTCTTACATCCAACGTATTCATTTCTCTCTCTCCGTAAACTTCTCCATTAAGTTTCTCAATAAATGAATAGCTCTATAGTAGATGTACCTGGCATAAACCAAATTGATTCTCTGAAACTATAAAGCTTATGATAAAGTCTCAAGAGAAGAACTTTGGAGAGTTTTAGAAAAAAATGAATTTGCACTGCTTATATTCAAGTTATTAAAAATATATATAAAGGAGTTGTTACCTGTGTTCGGACACAAGGAGGTTTGACTAAGAATTTTGCTATTTAAGTTGGATTATACCAAGGTTCGGCTTTAAGTCTGTATCTCCTGACCGGACATATCCAAGATGAGGTGCCTTGGTGTATGCTCTTCGCAGATAATATTGTCCTTATTGAGAAAACTAAAGAGAGCTAAAGCGAAACTCAAATTTTGAAAGAATCCTCTAGAATCTAAATGTTTTCATTTCAATAGATCAAAAATTGAATATATGGAATGCACATTTAATCAAAAAGGACATACTTATATTGGAGATGTGACAATTAGTGATCAAATTGTCAAGAAGAGTGAGCGCTTTAGATAATTTAGATCAATCATACAAAATGATGGTGAAATAGATGATGATGTTATTAGCAGGATTCAAGCAAGATGATTAAAATAGAGAAATGCTTCTAATGTATTGTGCGATAGAAAAATCTCACCCAAACTTAAAGATAAATTTTATAAAACTGTAGTAAGATTAGCGATGTTATATGGTGCTGAATGTTGATTTGCAAAGAGAAAACATACAAATAAAATAAATATTACAAAAATGAGGATGCTAAAATAAATGTGTGGATATACACGAAAGAATAGAATAAGAAATGAGTATATCCGAAAGAAAGTTGGTGCTACACCAATTGAGAATAAACTTAGAGAAAGTTAGCTTAGATGGTTTAGACATATAAATCGTAGGTCGATTGAAGCTCCAGTTAGAAAAATCGAATTATTAGATCTTGCCAATACACAAAGAGGAAAAGGGAGACCAAAAAAGACATGAGAAGAAACTATAAGGAGTGATCTTAGTTACTTAGACTTAGAAAAAAATATGATAATTGATAGAGCGCAATGGAAACAAAGGATTCATGTAGCTAACCCCATCTAGTGGGATTAAGGCTTGGTTATTGTTGTTGTTGTTGGTAGGCCAAATAATCCTATAATATCAAACCATTAAAAGGAGAAAAATTTATCTAAATATAATGGATAGCAAGATCCTTGTAAAAAAAAAAGAATAGGTTCATTTGAAGTGAAGACTCCTTGAGATGTTGCTACTCCAAACAAGTCTACAAAAATTGTGTTGATTAAAGGTCAAAGCTAAGCCAACAATTTAATCTCTTAAAATCCATTAGGTGGATTTAAAGCACTTACATAACGTGTAGATTACTAATAAAATTTTTAACAAGAAGTTCAAATTATTAAAGTAGCTTTTCTTTCCTTTTTTTCCTTTGTCATAAAACTTTTTGAGTAGCTTTGGAGATAATATCAAGTAGCCGATGTAAATGTAAAGGCATTTAAGCTTTTTTCTTGCCTTCACAGATTGTTATTTAGTAACGTTCTAATCTAACATATCAACACGTGGTTAAGACTATGTGATGGGAAGTTTCTTCAAAAAAAGGCATACCTCCTAGAAATAGGTTAACCCATTAACATGTCATCTGCTCCTTAATGTGCTGAGATTAACATTTATACTAGGACACTAGATTCAATGCATAACCCAAAAGCAGAGAATCAATCACTAAATAAACAAAGATGACAAATAACAATAATAACAACCACAACAACAAAACCTTTATCCGACTAGTTGGGGTCAACTACATAAATCATATGTTTCCATTGCACACTATCAAATGGCAGCTTCTCATTTAACTCTAAGTATGCAAAATCATTCCTTAAAGTTTTTTATTAAATCTTGTATATGTCCAAACTATCTAAGTCAACTCTCTCACGAATATACTCATTTCTCATATTATCCTTTTATGTATACTCACTCATCCACCTTAACACCCTCCTTTCCGCAACCCTTATTTCGTTCGTATGTTTTTATTTTACAGACCAGCACTCAACACTATATAACATTGTAGGGCTTACTATTGTCTTATAAAATTTACTTTTAAACTTGATTAAGATTTTTCTATAACACAATATAATAGATGTATTTTTTTACTTAATTCATTTTATTTAGATTCTACTAATAACATTATCATCTATTTACTGTCATATTGTATGATTAATCTGATGTATCTAAACCATCCTAATAATTTAATCACCAATTGTTATCTTCTGAATACAAATGCTTTTATATTGACTAAAATTTTACTTTATATATTCGATTTTAAATTTACTAAAAAGAAAACTTTTAAGTTATTTCTTTATAGCTTGAATTTCGCGTTGACCCCATCTCTAGTGATAACAATAAGAATACATGCACTAACATATATTTTTTTGACTATGTCCAGTTAGGACCTTCATAACCAATATAAAAAGATATAAACTTTAAGTTACAATTTGGTGTAATCCAATTATAATAAAGAATTCCTTAGTTAAACCTTCTTGTGTTCAAATATAAGTAATAAATAAACAATGAAATTTCAATAAAATGCAAATATTCAGCAAACTTAACCACATACTTTAACATCACAGTTTTACTGTCAAAGATTGACAAAAAGTGTTGCCTCTCAATAAAAATCAAAATTGACCAAAAATTATGATGCATATAAAAAATTACCAAAAGATCAAAATAGAATATCATGTAGAACAGAATGTTCTCAACAAACACCATAATTCGACTTCTCAAAAAATCTTAACCAAAAGAGGCTTAGACATCAACTTTAAATTTAAAATCAGTTTACCTAATAATACTCTCAAAAAATTCTTCATAGAAGTAGAGGAACATGGACAATAATACACAAACAAAAATTAAAAAAACACGTTAATCATGTTCTCTCATACAAGTAAATCTTGATTTTGCCAATTTTGTCTACAAGCAAACACATGAAATGCTAAATAAAACAACAAAGGACTCTGCCAAATAAAAGAATAAATGAGGTTCACATAAATTCATCCTAAAGAGGTAGAAATATAAAAGAAATAGTAATTACCATCAACTTCAATCCCACTGGGTATGAATGGTACAGAACCTGTCGCAATTATTATGTCCTTGGCTGTGACTTCTTTCTCCTGAAAACCAACTTTTCCATACTTCACCTTGTGAGTTCCCTGTTACACAGAGACAAGTGTAACTATTCCTTAGAAGAAGGGACATGATAACTTCAATGAGAACTCATCTGAAGGTTTCTATTCAAATTTACCAGATCATGACATCCATAATGCAGCAGAATGCCTACTATTACTCGAGCAACAAAGGGACAAAGAATGACTTACTACAACTGACCCGAACCCAGTCAGTATGTCGACCCCTAGTGCTTTCAATGAATTGGTCAAATTGCCGCGAATCTTGGATGCAAGGTTATTCGCATGATCAGCTACACCTTGCCTATCATAACTATGTGATGAGACCTACAATTTCAGGTAATAAAGAAAAATAGAATTTAACTTAGAAAAAGTATTTGAACAATAACAAAGTAATATATATATATATATATATATATTAAAGCACAAATAAAGAGATATAGTTAAGCTGATCCATAGATAAAAACAACATAGCAGTAAGACTTCTCCAATGACAGCTTTCTTATTAGAAACAAAAACTAATTAATACACATGATTTTTCTCCATCAAGGAAATCGAAGCTTTCAGAATCTTTTAACAGAAATAGATTAGCTAAGAAATCAGAAATTCTAGAAAAGCATGAGGGACAATTGATTTCAAGTAAAACCTGTCAAGTACGACACTATTGAGGACCGCCACGTCATGTAGATTGTATTGGTGGATATCCAAAAGTCAAAACAAGAAAAGAAGTACAGCACCGTTTGGAAGCACCACATTTTCTCATGCTCTTTAGCATTTTTTGAAAATGATTTGCAAAACTTCTTGCAAATGACACGTTAGACACAATCAACTCTATCTTAGCTATATGCCAAATCAGTTCAATCTAAGTCCTGCTTTCTGTAGGAATGCAGCTATATTTACTAGTGGAAAACACAAATTTACATGTATCTTGTTTAGACAACTATATTTACTAGTGGAAAACACAATCTAAGCAACTCTATGCTTAGAGACAAGTATCCTGTCATGCACACAAATATATACACATGTATCTTGTTTGGATAACACTAACTTATACACCAAATCAGTTCCCTCTTAACTCCCTGTTTCTACGGAATGCAGCTATGCATGTCACATGTATACCTACCCACAAAATTATCTTGTTTAGGCAACTCTATCTAAGCTATATGCCAAAGCAGTCCCTTCTAGTTCCTGCTTTCATAGTAATGTAACTATGTTTACTAGTTAGTGGAAACACATGACTACAACAGATAAGCACTTTCGCTTGGAATGTCATGCATACACACACATGCATGCGTATCTTGTTTAGATGTGTCTCCTATCTATTTCCATGTTTCAAAGACAAAAAAATTTCTACAGTTGCAAAGCTTTAAGAAAAAAAAAACTTGAGTGACTTGTAATAAAAGAGCTTGAGCAATAAAGCTCATATTAGTCGGACTTCTTACAAGTAAATAGGAAGTATAAAATTTCAACAAAAGAATTTTAGATTATGCAGCATTATAAAGGATGCAATGGGAATAAAACATAACATGGATTTCAGATAGAATGATTGATTCTTTAAATATTAAAGACTTCAGATTAAAATACAAGCTGTAAGCAGTCACTGGAGGAACATATATTAAGAATATGACTTGATACCTGCAAACCCATTGATTTCAAGTGATCTTCGCTTTGAAATTCACGCATCCTACCACTCACAGCAAGAAGAGCTTTAGAAGGAACACAGCCCCGGTTTACACAGGTTCCTCCAATAACATCCCCCTCAATGATTGCTGTTTTCAGACCCTGCCACAAAATCAGGTTAAGTAATTACATAGACTGAATTTCATCAAAAAAAAAAAGAACATAGACCGCAACCAAATAATAACTGAGGTACAATGCTTAGAAACACTCCTAAGCGCAAAAGAAAAACTTTAGGCCGTGACCTGTCATTTAATAATAGTGTCGGACACTTATAACCACATGAATGTATAGCACATCTGAATTTGTTTTGGTAATTTTAGCGGATGCTTTATAAAAAACTAAGGTCTGGCTAAGACATATCTTTAACTTTTAGTAATAAAGACAACTTTGTTGTTTACTTACAGCCATGAACTTTTGCCAGACAAGTTTCTTTTACTTCAAATATTCCTCTCAGTAATTAAAATAAAGGAAAGCATCCACTACAAGAATGACTGGGCTTATCATATTTTTAATATTTGTGAGGAAGAATACAATCACATTAGAATTTGAATGTTGCATGAAGATCATACTGGCATTTGGAAACCACTTCTAAGAAGTATAAATTTAAATTTAAGATGTTTACACTTAAAGCGCACTAGCACATCCAAACTCACATCCCTGACCACCCCAACCCCAATAGCGGATTGGTCAGGGGTGGGTTGGGGATGTGACACAAACAGTTGCGGCACCTTTATGTCGTTTCAAAATTTAAGAAGCTTAAAACCCTTTAAGCTGCTTAAAATATAAGATACCCAAAAGAAGCTCAAAACTCTTTTTGAAATATAAGATACCCGAAAGAAGCTTAAAATTTAAGTTATTTCAAAGACTAAAAATTTAAGCTACCTATAATTACAAATTTGTGTATGCTATTTCCAAAATAGCAGAAGGATCCTCCATAATCTCTTTCAGTTTGTTTTCATTATCTAGATTACAACAACAACAATCAAGCATTTACCCCTTTAAGTGGGCTCGGATATATAAATTCTTTATTTCCAATGCACTCTATCAAATAATAAATTCTTATTTATCTCGAAGTATGTAAGATCATTTTTTATAGCTTCTTGTCATGTCTTTTTTGGCCTTTCCCTTCCTCTTTTTACACAGGTAAGACCCAATAACTCAACTTTCATTATTGAAATTTCTATCAGCCTATAATTTATATGTTCAAACTATCCAAGCTGACTTTTTCCGAACTTATCCTCAATTGAGGTCATTCCAATTTTCTCACAGATATACTCATTTCTCACATTGTCCTTTTGCATACACCCACTCATTCACTTTAGCATCCTCATTTTTACAACACTTCTTTATTTATGTATTTCTACTTTATAGGCCAGCATATTCAGCACTATATAATATCATTGATCTTATAATTGTTTTATAAAATTTACTGAATAAAATTTTTCTATCGCATAATATACTAGATGCATTTTTTCACTTTATTAATTCTGCTTAGATCCTACTAATAACATTACTATTATTTCACTATCATTTTGTATGATTGATCCAAGCCTCCAAGATAACTAAAGCGCTCACTCTTCTTGGTAATTGATTACTAATTATCACATCACTAATATAGGTGCTTCTTTCTTGACTAAATGTGCATTCCATATAGATTACTACACCTAAATCCTTCATTGGAGACAAGTATTTCTTCCATAACTAAATAGAAAAAGGTACCTGAATTTATTCTGCCAGACAGCTCTGTGATTCTTAACGACTATTCTAGGGTTATCGACTCATCATATATATGAATGAGTAGGGGCAGCTTCCATAACAGCTTTTAAAGGAGTACAAGCAACATGCATAACTGCATTTTAAATCAGCAAGGGATCAGAAGCCAGGGTTAGTTCCGCAAAGACAATGCCTCCAGAATTGTGAAAAGATATAGTGGACACCATAATACAATATATGCGGGAGGAGCAATTCAACGCACAAGATTTTCGAAGGAGCATTATGAGTTTCTTCTGTTAAAGTCCAGTTTCTCCAAGAAAGAAGAGTCGAAGAAATTCCAATCAAGAGACCCAAGTTTCACTCAGCAGCTAGCAAAAGAAGGCGGTACCTTCTCCACGGCATGCAGCGCCGCGCCGTGCCCGCCCACACCAGCTCCAATGATGATGAGGTCGTAATCATACCCCTTCCCCGCGCTGCCATTGCTAGTAGCAGCGGCCACGGTCTTCCTGCAAAGCCTAAGAGAAGAAGCCAACGGCGGGACCGTCTCCGACCCCAGCGCCTCCCGGCGGAGCCCACAGAAGCGAAGTTTCAACCCCCCGACGCTGGCCCCGGAGGCGAAAGACCTCGCCGCCGAATCCGATCGGGAGATCGCCGGCAAGGACAGGGAGAGAGAAATGGCGGCCTGCATATCCAGCACTACTGCAGATGTAGATCAGAGAGGGAAGGATAGGGGAAGAGATAGAGAGAGAATCGGGGATCTGGCGAAGAATAAGAGGGAGAACGGGCAGGGAAGGGAGAGGCCTCGAGAAGTTCGGAGCAGGAGGACGACGGAGGACGGAGTGATCGAAGTGGGTTCAAGCCGATCTGGCAACAGGCCAAAAAAGATGGCTTATTTAAGTCATAATTGAAATTTTAAATTTATTTAAAAAATATTTTTAAAAATTATTTTATATCTAATTTTACATAAATTTTAATATTAAATAATTATTTTATTTCACATTCAATATAATTTTTAATATAACTAACTCAATTTATTTCACATCATACATATTTTTCTAAAAATTTTCACAAAAATTTTCTATACAATTTTTTTCCTCCAACTAAACAGAACCAAGTCTGATTTATTTATTATCAATTTAAACTTAATTAAAATTAAATTAATTTAAACTTAATTAATTTTAATCTTTTTCTAATTAAAATTTAAAATATAAATAATTTATTTACTTAATTTTCTATATCTACCGTCCATGTTATAAATGAATGGCAGATTAATCATTTCACATAACATATGTCAGGAAGAAACTTAGCTCTGTTTGGCGCGAGGACCAAAATCAGAACCAAAATGGTACTAGGTTAAAAGACAACAATAAAAATAATAAATAAATTTTCTAATCATTCTACAAAAATTTTAATATAAAAAATATTAAAATTATTGAGTATACGAAATAAAATAATATTTTTTTATATTAGAATTTGTGTAGAATGATTAAAAAATTTTATTTATTATTATTATTATTTTTTAAACTAGTACTATTTTTGTTCTGATTTTGGTCCTTGCGCTAAAATCAGAGCTTTAATTATTTCATGCAGTGTATTAATCTCATGGTCGCCTAAGTAAATCCAGGTGTCTAAAAGCTGTTGGCTACCATTTCAACTAAAACTCCACGTGGCATACATAGAGTGCGTCTGACTGTACTCTACTCCGCCCAAACGCGTGTCCAATTGGAAAAATTATTGGGTTCGAAGAGCTCGCCATGTCACCTTTTCATACACCAATTAAACGGCGACATATGGCAGCAGGCGGCTCACTACAGCTGGGTTCGGAGATCGATGTGCTTGTTATCGGTATAAAAGTACTTGTTATAGACATAAATGTGCTTGTTATAGGCATAAAAGTGCTTATTTATATATATTTATGCTTATAACGAGCACATTTAGGCATAAAAGTGCTTGTTATAGGCAAAAAATGTGCTTATTATAGACATAAATGTACCTATTATAAGCATAAATGTGCTTGTTATAAGCATAAAGGTACTTGTTATAGGCTATTATAGGCATAAATGTGCTTGTTATAGGCATAAATGTGTTTGTTAAAAGCATAAATGTGCTCGTTAAAAGCATAAATATGCTCATTATAAGCATAAATATATACAAAATAAGCACATTTATGCCTATAACAAGTACATTTATGCCTATAACAAGCACCTTTATATTTATAACAAGCACATCGATCTCTGAATCCAGCTGTATTGGGCTGCTCGCTGCCAGTTGTTATCATTTAATTGGTGTATGAAAAGGTGACGTGACAAGCTTTCCGAACCTAATAATTTTTCGTAGACTGTTAATTTTGCTAAAACATCAAAAATCGTTCAAAAATTGAATCAAATTTCGAATCAAATTAAGTTCAATTTGATCCAAATGAGTCAACTAACGAGCTATTTTTTGGCTTGAAATTTCTATCAATTCAATCTTGAGCCGACATAGAATCAGATCGAGACAACTCAAAATCGAATCGATTAAAATAATAAAAGATATTATTTATAGATATATTTATACATATAACTAGATTTTAGTATATAATTATATTTTTCAGTAGTCTAATGTAAGGCTTTATAAAATTTCATTAAAATTTTCTTTATAGTCATTAAAACTATATTTACTGTAAATTTTTTTTATTTTTAAATAATAGATCAGAACGAATAGCCATAATTTAAAATTTTTGAATGAACAAATATATTTATACATAATATTTAGCTAAAAATTAAAAATTAAATTAATTTTAGCTCAAATCGATCTCTTCTTATTTATTTTCTAGGTCAAATTAAGAGCGAATTGAAAACTTTTAATTTTATTTTGAGTTGAGATCGGATACTTAATGGCCCTAGAAATAATTGAAGAATTCTATTAATATTTTCTTAGCTAAATCTATCTCTAATTACACAGACATGTTTAGTATTTTAAGTATGTTAAATTTTTTTCATCTCTTTTTCTTTCTTTTTTTTATGTATTCACTATCAACTATGAATTCGAATTATCTGTGTGTAAAATAATTGTTTTTCTTTCTCTTCGATCTGTTAGAGATTTTATATCTGTAAAATCTAGCGTGTGGCACTAGGGGAGATAAAAGACAATAATAAAGAAAGAGTGTGACAGGTGTAGGGGTGGCAATATATGATTCGACCCGTGAACTCGATCCGAACCTGATCCGCAAATTTCGGGTATGGGTCATGAATTTTGACCCATTTATTAAACGGGTCGGGTTCGGGTTGGGCATAATCGGGTCGGATAGGGTTCGGGTTGGGTATTTATCAAAAAATATTTTATAAAAGGGTCGGGTCGACCCGCCAACCCGACCCATTTATTAATCAGGACGGGTTCGAGTCATGAATTTTGACCCATTTAATAAATGGGTCGGGTTCGGGTTGAGGCTATTCGGGTCGGGTCGGATTCGGGTTCGACCCGAACCCGACCCGCCGACCCATTTTGCCACCCCTAGACAGGTGCACTGCGATTATTCAAATTAAAAGTAAATATACACACACACGTATAAATTGGAGAAATTATTGCGTCCGAATAGAGCACCATTCGAATGCCCAATCAGAGCTCACCATGTGTACGCAGACCCAATTGTATTGCACACGTGGCGTCCGGATAGTGCTCCATCCGGACGAAATAATTTCTCTACATATTGGGCTGTCATCGATCCGATTTCGAGCCAAGCCAATGCCGGCTCGAAATCAGATTGATCATATTTCGATCGACTCAAAATTAGCTCGAAGTCAATTGCGTTTGACTTCGAGCCAGCTTGAGTCGATTTCAATCGACTTCGAGCCGATTTCGAATCATTTTTTAGCGGCTTGAAATAATGAAAACTCAATTTTTTTCGAGCCGATCTCGAGCCGGCTAGGCTCGACTTGATTTGTCTCTTAGCTCGGTTTATAATATATATATATATATATATATATATATTAAAAAAAATATTATTCAAAGTAATAGAAATAGTGAAAGATTTTTCTTTTAAAGCTTGAGGCATCTGTTTTAAGATTATTCCCTCACCAACTGATAAAAGCGAAGGTTCTCAAAAGGATAATTTGCTTTAAGATCCAAAGGTTAGAGAGCATTGCACTTACATCCACATCCTTAAAATAAATTACACTTTAACTCTCCAAGCTATTACTATTTTGCACTAAAGTCACCGTAATAAGACCCAAGTGTAATATACCTTCAACCTCAGGGACCCACAAGAAATTTATCCAATGCCAAATTCCCTTGCTCTTTTCTCCCTGCTTGCAGAGCATTTATTGCAGTCTTCATTGTGATGGCGAATGCTTCATTTTGGCAGCCATGAGCACTATGAGGTTTTGCTGTGAATGGTGAGCAATATATAAATATAATATATTTATATAATTATATATATGATTTATTGCTTATAATTGAGATTTAATTAATTTTTTATTTTGTATCAGCAATAATATTTTGTATCCTAAGGAAGATAGAGAGCAGAAGGTCCTCCTCTATGCATGTAGAAATTGTGATCATAAGGTATTTTGTTCTTTATTTCCAGCAATTTATGATGTAAATCATCAAAAATTTGTGATATTT
This sequence comes from Apostasia shenzhenica, assembly GCA_002786265.1. NCBI lineage: Eukaryota > Viridiplantae > Streptophyta > Magnoliopsida > Asparagales > Orchidaceae > Apostasia > Apostasia shenzhenica. Next base: position 4,189,992 of record KZ452001.1, read on the forward strand.
TCAAAGAAATTTTGGTTTTCGACAAATATATACATAACCATGTTCGAGTTCCGATGTTCTTTTCTGAGTAAAGTAATGTTAAAAATTTGATCGTCAATTGATTTTAGCTAAAGAGTGAATCGAGAGTTTTGAGTTCGATCTAAGTTAGGCCTAACTCGTTGGCTGTCTTTTCTTATTTTCAGTAAAACCTTTGGTATGATTTATAGTTGTTTATTTTATTAGTTCAAATTTAAGACGTCTATCTTGTTCTAACGGCTAGTCCAAAACAAATCATTGAATAATTAGATCAAAATTTATAACCCAAAGTGACTCGATTGTCTTATGATTTGCTCGAATCCGACTCGAATTTTTTCGCTCTCAATTGGGCTCAGGAGGTTGCTGAGAGCTACTGCGTGTACAGAAATGTGATAGATCATGACATTGGAGAGCTCACACAAACCCTACAAGATGTGGCTGCTGATCCAACTCTCCCTCGCACCAAGACTGTCGTGTGTGCTCTCTGTGGCCATCCAGAAGCAGTCTTCTTTCAGGTCAGCACTTCAAACTCGATAATAACTCGTATTTTGTTCGATACGAAATCAATTTCGATTTTCTTACGAGTTGCTGTTACCTTGTTCCAAATGAGATGGCTTTCAACTTACAACTGTGGAGTTCGTTGCATATTAAAATTGAGAGAAAAGTCGAGGAATTAAGTACGACTTATTATTACTATTTTTAAAATTAATATTATTTTAGTCATGATTTTAATTTTCGTGCAAAATAGAGCCTTAATGTCTTACATAACTTACAAGATATGAGTTGATACTTGGAATGAATAACATTTGAGCCTCTTTTATTTTTTTTTTTATATAATTTCTTTAGTTTTTTGAATTCAACAAATTTGTTTATTAATTTAAGTAAACTGTAAATAAATTTTTTTTATAATGAATATTATTTTTATAACTTTTTGATAGTGATTGCTATCCAATCGTACATATCACCTAATCCTATTATAAATGTAATTATTTTATATTTTTTTTTTGTTATATAAAAGTAATGATATTGTAAAAAAAAAACTAATCTGTTTAATTTAAAATTAGAGAAACCTATATGTATATAAGAAAAAATAAGAGCAACCAAAATTAACTTATAGGTTATGGCCCAAGTCTCAAGAATAATTTACATGTTTTTTTTTTAATTTTATGCTACAAATAATTGAAAGCGACGAGAATTCAAGCACTAGACCTCTGACTTTTGACGCTTAAAATTCGTGTTCTATTTAAACAGTGATAGCAGATATATATACTTTTTGAAATTTGACTTTGGCCTATACAATATTTAAGAAAAAATAAAAGTACATTAAATATAAAAAATCTCCAAATTTTTTCTGAGGATCGAATGAAAATCCTACAACAGAAGGGATATACTCCCTTCCGAATGCGCCAAAATCCACCGCTCTATTGATGGGTCTTATATGCAAGTGAAATTCGACAAAACGTCAGATTTGTACTTAAACATTTTACGTGTTATTAGAGGTGATGTGAAGAAGATTAATACTTTCATTATCATACAGCCTCATTTGGTTCGAGATGTGTTTTTTGCCTAAATATAAATTTCAACTATAAAAATTAACTTTATGTCACATCTAATATAAATACGAATATTAGAATTAAAAGTATTTACATTTTACACATTTTTAATAGTAAAATAAATTTGAGATTTTTACATATATGATATGAAATTTACACGAAATTATGCATTTCACCATCAATTCGTAAATATTACCACTATCACACCATATTCATTTAAATATTTTGCATTTCACATATTTGACAGTCGTTATAATAGTCAATCAAAGCCTATAAATGAATATAGTGTGACAGTAATAATATTTACGAATTGATAGTAAAATATGTAATTTCGTGTAAATTTTATGTCCTGTATGTAAAAACTCCTATTAAATTTTTCTCCTAATAAATTTAAAAAATAAAATATTTTATTTTTCATGTCTTAAAAAAAACTCGAACAAAACGAGATTTAACTAATTGAGAAATTGAAATCTGCAGGCAGCTGGAAGGGAGGAGGAAGGGATGACGCTCTTTTTCGTCTGCTGCAACGCAAATTGTGGTCACAGGTGGCGAGACTGAGCCTTAGAAAATAAAAACTTCATATTTATGTTCCAAATAATCATGAAATTAACTGTTATGAATCAAAGTCAGTTCAAAAAAAAAAAATAGTATTACATGATTTTTTTCTTATAGTCCATAAAATTTGAATTATTACATTTAAGTTCCTGAACTTTAAATATTTTTATTTTCTGATCCATCAGTCATTCTCTCTGAACTTTAATTAGAATTTTATTCACTATCATTTACTGTAACCTTTAAATAAAAAGTGTCATCTAAATAACTTTGTAGGATTATGCAATCTTTTACATTATCAGTTGAACATTTTTCGTTAAATTGGACCACCATTCGGTCTGACTCCTATTTTTGGCGCCTATTCGGGGCAAGTTTAGGCACTAAAAAAAGCTCATTAAAATTGGTGCTCTCTTAAACTAATGAAAAAAGAACTCGCTAAATAAAGCTTATTAAAGTCGGTAAGAGCTTGTTTGAGAATCAAGAGATCTCAGGTTAGAACCATAGCATCTCGATTTCTAAAACATTTTAAAGGATAATAAAATGGATTAAAGAAGGGCTAATATCTTCCATTTTAACTTCCAAATAAAAAGGCGGTGTTCTCCTTATTTAGTTGTGTTATTTTGTGATTTAAATGTACAAATATTGTTCACTTTGCCTTCTAAAATCTTCATAATTTGAGTACTTTTCGAAAGGTCATCAATCTCAATGCAACTCAACTCAAATATACTTAACTACAGAGTTTCTCATCATTAACCTTACAATTTTTTTTTAAATTTCTATTATTTGAAATCAAGTTATCTACCTACACAACTCAAAAATCTTTTTCTAACGTGAGATGATTTATTTTTGAACCTCTCCACCTAATAGCCTGCTAAGAATTACTTCTTGTCTGAGTGATTTCACTCCGGTAATCAATCTTCACCCTCTTCGATCATGAGTCGTTGCTCTTTAACTTTCACCTAATTTATCATTAAACTATATCGCACGATATATGAGGCCAACTTTAATACTATATTGTAAAGCCAGCTTGAGTTAATAACATTGGCATCTTTTAGAGCAAAATCATAGAGTTAATGATAGAAAACTCCATAATTAAATGTACTTGAGTTAGAATAATATTGAGATCAGTAAACTTTTTAGGAAATACTCAAATCTCTAAAATCAAAGCGAATAATACTTCTATATTTAACACATAATATGTTACATTAATATTAGAGGTAATTCCACTTAGGCCCCTAAAGTTTACTCGACTTGTCACGCAGGTCCACAATTTTGAAAACATACCAAACAGGTCCCCAAAATTTACTGTATACGCTATTGTAGTCTTTAATATTTATAAAAAATTTCCAATAAGGTCCAATTAAATATTTCATTAAATCAAAATCTTAATTAAAAAATCATAAATTTTTTTTAATATGAAACTACTATTATACCTCTGATCTTTACAGCCGGCAGCGCGCTGCACCGCGTGCTAGTGACACTGCGGCGACCAGCCCGCAGGCTCCCTGCGCACGTCGGCTTCTTCGCTCGGGTCGTCGCAGCCCTGCGCTCAGACGCCAACGCGTAGGGCTCCAGCGCGCGGGTCGCCGCAACTCTTCAGCGATGCTGTGGCGACCCGCGCGCAGGGCCACACGTTGCGGCAACCCGCGCTAGGACGCCCGCGCTCCGGGTCGCGCGCTGCGGCAACCGGTGTGCGGATGCCGGTGCACATGGCCGCCTACAAGCAGACATCGGCTGCCGCGCGCTGTCGGCCACCTGCGCGCGGACATTGGTGCTTCGAGCAACCGAAGATCGAAAATATGGAAGAGTAAAAAAAGTATTTTCATAATTTTAAAATTATTTAATGGATATCGTCACAGAAGGACTATAATAATTTATACAGTAAATTTTGAGGACCTGTGTGGCATATTTTAAAAATTATAAACCAACATAGCAAGTCGAGTAGATATCAGAAGCCTAAGTGAAATTAACTCTTAATATTATCCTAGCTACGAGTATATAAGAGTTTTAAATTTGAAATATACTCTCATTATAATTACAAATAAAATAAGAAAAATTATGGTGCTCAAGTTAAAAAAAAAAAAAAACCTGAAAAAAAAAGAATCAATTTTTTTTTTTAAAAAAAAAACCTCCGAATAAAAAATAAAAAAGAGAGCTTTGTACAAAATCAGAAAACATGCCCTGCTTCCCTTCTTTCCCCAGCCCGGCAACCCTAGCTCTACTCTTCGTCGATCTTCTCCCCTGCACCTCCACCTCCACTCCCACGCCACCCCATCCCTCCATCTCCCTTTGCCAAAATGGCAAAGAGCTCGCTCAGGCACACTTTCTCCTCCCCAAATCGTCCCACCTCACAAACTTCGCCTACAACTCCCTCATCCGCTCCTATACAGCCGCCGGCGATCCGAGGTCAGCCCTCCAGTTCTCCGACATGACCAGCGACCCGTCCCTTCGCCCCGACCGCGTCACTTTGACCTTCGTCCCCAACGCGTGCTCCAACGTTCTTCCCCTTGGGCAAGCAGTTCCACTCCTTGATGGTAAAATTTCCGGAAAATTTCCGGAAAATTTCCCAACGCATTCGTGGAATTCGCTTATGAACTTCTATCTGAAGGCCGGGGAAGGAAGATACATCCACGCTGAGCTGGATCCTCTACCGGATGAAGAACCCAGACGTTGTTTCTTGGAACTGCTTGCTCGATGGGCAAATGAAATCCGGGGACTTAGCAGGCGCACAGAAGGTGTTCGACGAAATGCCCACAAGAGATGTGGTCTCATCGACGATGATGCTGATGGGATTCATAAACGCGGAGATGATCGTAGAAGCCCGCAAGGTGTTCAATGAAATGCCTGAGCTGGGGAGCACAGCGAGGCACTGTCCTTGTTCAGAGAAATGCAAGTGATGGGTGTTGAATTAGATCAAATAACACTTGACGGTTTTTCTCTCCGCTTGTGCTGGATTGGGCACCATTGAACAAGGAAGATGGATCCATGCTCAGATCAACAAGCGCCAAATCGAAGTTAATGCTAATCTCTGCACTTCTATCATGTACTCAAAATGCGGACAGATCAATCTGGCTTATGACATGTTCAATGGGTTTTGAAACAAAGAAGTGTTTTTGTGGAATGCAATGTTGAGTGGGTTAGCAATGCATTCAAGGGGGGGAAGAAGCGGTTTGCTTGTTCCGTGAAATGTGTGAAATTGGTATCAAACCCAATGAGATCACATTCGTCTGTGTTCTCCCGGCTTGCAGCCACTTGGAGCTAGTTGATTCGGGTTCGCAAATTTTCCAGAGCATGGAAAGAGATCATGGAATCGAGCCAACTATGGAACATTTCAGCTGCATTGTCGATCTCCTTGGTCGTGCGAGGATGATGGATGATGGCCAAGAAGGTGATAAGGGTGATGCACCCGACAGAGATGTTTGGAGAGCTCTTTGTGGTGCTTGCAAGCTGCATGGGGAGGGTGAATTCGGGGAAGAGGTGGAGAGGATTTTGTTGGAGGAAGAGCCCTTTGATGATGGGAGTTAGGTTCTTCTAGTTGGGATATACGCTAGGATTGAAAGATGGGAAGATGCTGTGAGAGTGAGGAAGATGATGAAGGAGAGGGGTGAGGAAGAAGCCTGGCTGTGGCTCCATTGAAATTCATGGCACTGTTCATGAGTTTGCATCTGGGGATGAATTTCATCCTTTGAGGATAGAGATTTATGCAGTGTTGAATGGATTGAGTGACCAGATTTTTCATGGGCGATGAAGCTGATGGTATAATGTAAATAGTTTTACCTCCGATCATCAAATGGGCTTAATTAGTGTGTATAATTTCATTTATAATGTTATAAAAAAAGGATTTGGAATGCAAACTTTGTGAAGAAAGATGGGCCAAATGTTTTCTTAAGGTAGATCAAAGAACGAAAGCATGAGAGGATTTACCCTACCAATCCCAATTGCATTCATATTTTGATATAAATCAAATCTCACACGTTACATTCTTTTAGTTAGCAGTACAAATTTTCTTCAAGATTACTATCACTCATTCGTTCATGTAACAAACATAGGAAACCATGAAATGTATGAGAATACACTGCTGAAGTTATAACTTAGCTCTGGTCTTCAAGTAGCACCTTGTTCATCTAAAAGTTTCAACACCAAAATTTCTTTGCGCGGCGGCTTATGACAAGACTTGTAGCTGAATTGAGTCAAGAAAAAAACATGAGCATACCTGAAATATGATTTCACTCCGATGGATGAGTGAATTATTTGCTAGGCATCTATGAAACGGATGTCAAAAGTGTTGGGATGGATCTGCCACACGTTCAAGGAGGCATATTCTTCCAAACACTCATTCAGCTGTGCTTCGCTATATCCCTGTCCAAAGAAACGTTATGGTTTGCACCTCATTGCAATTTTTTTTTTTTTTGATTATCAAATGTTCATTTGTATAAAGTGGTTATGGATAAAGATTAAAGCAGATACATAAATAAAAAGAGATTTACCGAAATTCATCTCAAATTGGGGTTACATTTTTTGGATAATCAGTTGATAGAGAATTCACTAGGATGGTGGCCATTCCGAAATCAGAATGACTCATATCATAACCTAACAAAACAAAGTTTATATAGCACTCTGAAACAAATGAACTCTCAAACTATCCGAACAGAGCATTAGATGGGTTGGAAAATAACTTGGGTACTAATAACATAAAAGATTGTTGCAAGTGTGAACTAATGTTGCGTGCATTAAGACGTGAATATTTGATAGGATTTATTTTATGAAGTCATCATCAGTAAGCAGTACTGAAGATGACTCTGATAATCGTAAGAATATTTTTGGGTCTAAGATTTAATATAATATTAAAGTCAGAAGTCTCAAGTTCGAACCTTAGTGTCCTCCAATTATCTCTTGTATAAAAAAAATAAGAAAAGACATGTTGAATCCACATTGCACATCAAAGAAGCTTGAACTTGATGGAGCATGCAAGAATATAAAAAATTTCAAGGTTATTACCTATAAACTTGAACTTTCAAGTCAATTTGTAATAAAAAATTTAACACTTATAATGTACATGTATAGAAATTTATTGTTAGGGGAGCAATACTTTGGAGAATCAAGTTGAGGCTAATATATAAGTGTGAATACATTTCCACTCAAAAGTGTAGTAAGCCAATGGAGAAGGGCTAACACGTTCATATTAAGAGCTCAACTTGTTGATCATCTAAATATCGAGCAATTCTTATGTGTATCCTAACAATCTCCCTTACATTAAAATTCATCTACATTGGATCCATTCCCCTTCCAATAAGGCACTTGATATATCAAGTACATGCAACCAAGAGTTCACTCAACCACTTTGTACCACAATGAGTCACCCTCTCTTGGAATTACTCAACCAAGTTAAGCCATAGAAACCCATGGGATAATCTTGTATGACCATTTTGATCGTAATCGAATGATCAACTTTGATACTACTTGTTAAGGTAATAAAACTTTAGAAGATCAAGTTAAAGCTAGTAGATAAATGTGAAAATCTTCCAACCCAGGAGCTTAAACAAATGGGCAAGAGCAAGAGTTTCTATTTTAACATCTCAACATGTTAATCATCCAATTTGAAATAATTCACATATGTATCCCAACATTTAGCACATGCTTTTATATATGATCTTGTATAAAATGGAACAAAATACAAATTGAATTTCAAGAACGAGACAGAAATTAAGGCTCTGTTTGGTAATAAGAAAAAAAAAGAATGTAGTTGGAATTTTTTAGCTATTTTTGAAAAATGTGTATGATGTGAAATAAAATAAGTTGATTATATTAAAAATTATGTATGATGTGAAATAAAGTTGATTGATTTATTGAGAATTGAGTTGGATGTGAAATAAAGTGATTGTTTAATGTTGGAATTTGTGTGAGATGAGATATAAAATAATTTTTTTAAGTTTTTTTAAAATAAATTTAAGATTTTGGCTATGGGTAATTTTAGCCATGATTTTTAGCCCATTGCCAAACAGAGCCTAACAGTCACATTAAAGGGCATTGTATTCCAACTCTCTCTCTCTCTCCAGCCAAACTAAATGAATACAAATGGTTGTTTCTAAATTTAAGAAGATAACTCATTGAATGACATTTAAAGGGCATTCAGATCAATGTAATCTTAGCATTATGTAATCTAAATATTATGACATTTAGATGTTATCTTTTAAGTGATAATTTCATAATTTTTAAAAAAATTATTTATACGTATCATTAAACTAAGCAAATATTTTCGCTACATAACATAACATAATACTAAGATAATAATGAATCAATTTCACCCCTTTAGATTTATTACCACTTTACGATCTGATGATTGCAATTACATATAGATTTGGCTTATTTGATTGATACTCCACTTCAGACTGGAATACATGTCAGGTTAAGATGTTGAAACAACGATTTTGAAAATTGCACTAATAGTTTAAGTCAAATTTAGTATTGCAAAAGTCCAAATTGAAATTGTATTGCATGAAACTAAGTATGAAATAATCACACCATAAACAATGTCCTCATTCCATTTATTAACAAAATGATGCTTAGTATTGCATGGTGAAGTAATTGAATTATGCATAAAAACAAAATAAATCACACTCTTCAAACTAAATCCAACCAAACAGTCGCCAAATTTACTTAGATTTCTTAAATGCCTAAATAGAAAATATAAGGGTTACCTTTCTTGAGATCAAGTTGAGAGCATGAGAATAGCTCACATCTAATCTGTTGGTTCTTGCAGCCTCATCGCGCAAGATTGAATAGATGTCAGAGATAGCATCCAATCCAGATCGTTGACGATCCTCCGAGTACAGCGAGAACTTTGACATTTGCATTAATCTCAGTGCCTCATCTACATCACTTTGTGCAACTGTTTCTGAAAACCGAAGTCTGGCCAAAGCCTAAAATTTATAAAAGGAGACGTTCTATAAGGTAGTCAAGCTATAGGAGAAACATACTTCAGGCATCTTCGACTAACATTAATAACAACGATAATCCACATACTATCGAAATTCGTAGAATGCTCAGAAGTGTCCTGACAGTTGTGTAAGAGTGAGGTGCGCTAGAGTTGGCTTCTTCTTGGCGAATACTGGAGTATGCAGTGGCTATATATTCCTCAAGTTCCCTTGGGACTGAAGGGCTGATTCTTCTTGCAGCTGATATATATGCTCTGTCGTAATCACAAAAAAAATAAACAGATGTGCACTATCCAAAACGATACATGCAAGAAACTGCTTTACACGAAAGTCAAAAAAGCTTGGTTAGTGCTATAAGGCAGGTTGCCATTTGGTTGAAGCAATTTGTCATCGAGCCATTCTCTTAATAGTCATCGAGCCATTCACAATGGAAAAAATGCAGGTGTTTAATATCTGAAGTTATCTCAAAAATACAAATGCAGCTCTCTAGGCCCCCTCACTGTATGGAAAAAAAATTAAAAGCATTCTAATGAGATAAAAAAGGAGGTTAGCAAAGAAGAATCACCTGAGGACGGACGGTTCAAGTGGTGTAAAACCAAGTGAAGGAGATTCAAGTTTCTGATGGACATGAACAATGTGTCTAGCCATTTCAAGGTCAGTGTCCATGTCTGCCCTATCTAGAATCAACCATAGGAGATCAAATCGTGACAGAAGAGCAGGAGGAAGATTGATATTTTCAGCTGGAGACCTTCGAAGATCGTATCTTCCCCTTGAAAAGAGACACACAAGTTACATTAGCCAACTACTTTTCAGACTTCACCTGGTGCACAACTTGAGCAAACTTGCCTTACCAGGCAGGATTTGCAGCAGCAAGAACCGCAGTCCGAGCATTTAAAGAAGTAGTGATTCCAGCCTTTGCAATGCTAACCGTCTGCTGCTCCATTACTTCATGAATAGCAGTTCTATCTGATTCTTCCATCTTATCAAACTCATCAATGGCACATATGCCCATATCAGCAAGTACCTAAAATTTAAGCAATTTCCCGTTTAAAACCTAAAATAGCCATTTATGACTTTGATAACTACTATATAATAGCATTATTACTTAAAAAAGAATGATACACGGCACTATTTGAGAAGTAATGTCTTTTTAAAGAAAATGTTTACTCGAGCTAGAAGATTCTTTTACTACAGTTCTACAGTACTGCAAGGTATGAGAGAACCCACTGAAGATCAGCAGGGCAAAACATTATAGGTACTATAATGTTGGTGGTCTAAATGTAAGAAAAATAAGTCAGGATCTTTATCCATGGAATTAGATCACCAAAATAAAGATTATACCAGACTGCACCATAACATTGAAAAGAATATTTAATTTCAACACAGATATCAAGTATCCTAGAGCAAATATAGACAAGATCTTCCCCTTCTCATTCTTCTCTCAGGATAACGATTATCGATGAGTAAAAACTGTAGAACATAAAGAGAGAAGAGTGGACCAAGCCTATTTACAATAAAACCTTAATGGACCTCTCCCATCATGGGTCGCACTCGGGTTGGGCTTACATTGACTGTCAACTCACATCATTAAACTAAATAGTTAACACACAGCCTAAAATAAATATGATCAAACCGAAATTAGACTAAACATGTAATGCCTAAATTGACCTCAAATTCATCAACCCAAATTAATAAAATAATTAACGGCAGCCAAAAAATTCTAAGTCCAAATCCTACCAGGGATGATTTCCACTAAACTGTAATCCGCCAAGTAGCCAAAAGTTATAATCCAAAAGAACATCCAGTGGGTTGAAAAGCTTTTAGAGTATAATACGCATGAGATAGGTGAATAAAATCAAATTATACAGATTCATGCACTTATGAAAAAAAATAAAGAACATAGACAAAAGGCATATAAAACTAGCCATGGTTATAATTTGATTCCGTCAGTTGCTGTGCAAATTAACACTAATTTTTTCCCCAAAAATAAAACTCATTTACAGATAAGTGAGAATAATCATCGTGCGCAGTTCTTCATATTATCAGAAGGCTTACCAGTGCTCCTCCTTCAAGAACCATCTCATTAGTGACGGGATCTCTCTGCACAGCTGCGGTAAGACCAACACCACTACTTCCTCTGCCTGTTGTATATACTCCCCTTGGTGCTACATTTATAATATGTTTGAGCAGTTGACTTTTTGCAACACCAGGATCACCCATCAAACAGATATGCAAATCCCCCCTGATCTGAATTTTCACATTGAGTATTAAACAAGAAATAACAAGCATGCAAATAAAAATTCAAGAGTCTAAATCACAAAATTTACGTAGTACTCACCCAAGGCATTTAAATATGGAGTTTTGCATGCTTTTGTTTATCCACTGTGATAGTTGTGGTGGTTTAAGTTACTGCTAACTTAGGCGGAGAATATTAGAGTCTTCATCAATATAAAAAGCTAACATTGCATACATCACATCATTCGAAAAAAGACAAACAAGATATTCCTATTTAAAATGAATGTGTTGATAACATAATAGCATTTAACCATCATTTTAAAATCATGATTTAGATGGTTAGTACATAAATAAGCACCTTTATTGTCACATATGCATATTTGTTGATATCTAAATGCGATACAGTACTCTTTAAGGGATTTCTTCTGTCAGTTTTCATCAACAACAACAACCAAGCCTTAATCCCACTAAGTGGGGTTGGCTATATGAATCCTTTGTTTCTATTGCACTCTATTAATTAACAAATCCTTATCTAAGTCTAAGTAAAATCACTTCTTATAGTTTCTTGCTATGTCTTCTTTGGTCTCCCTCTTCCTTTTTGTACATGGACAAAATTCAATAACTCGATTTTCCTAACTGGAGCTTCAATCAGTCTATGATTGAAGGGATTTCTTCCATCAATTTTCACCATTGTGTAAAAATAACCCATCTAAAGAGCCAGGTAGGTATCTGTGATCTCTTGTTGCTTTGAACTAATAAAAAATGAAAAAGAATCCCTGGATAGGAACAATCAGTGTACAGTGTTCACTAAATTTTAGATACATTGCAGAACAGAAATATAAATTCAATACAAAGCAATACATGTCCAAACAACATTTCTGGAAAAAGAAAATGTATCAGTTTGGGATCAGCACTAATCCAAGACCTTAATTCAGAAGTATATACCTTCATACCATCAGAGAGCTTTCGGTGAGGTGCACCCACAAGGAGTAGGAGAAGAGCCTTCTTGACATCCTCATGACCAAAAATTTCAGGTGCCAAAGACCTTGCAAGCTTATTGTATATATCACCATCCTCAGCTAATCTTTCAATTTGCTCTTGCTCATCTCCACTGAGTTCATACCTGTACTTTATAAAGCTAAAAATAAACTGCCAATACGCAAAAAAGTTGTTGAATAATGAACAATTAAACCATCAAAAAACCTTTCAGTGTTGGGTCTCATGTCATGAAAAATATTTTAAACATAATTGGCTGCATTTCTTCAGAATTCATATAATAGTGATGAAGCCAAATTCTCAACATACATTTCAACAAAATTTGGACGGATTTGCATTGGCATACAGAAAGAGATGGAACAACAGAAGTGCCTCTTTTTTTGATAGAAAAAAGAACAGCTGAAGTGCCTCAATTACCCTTTCAGTTGTCTTTTAAGGAAAGTCAAAGAGACATTTGAGGAGATGCTTGACTGTATCAATCTGTTTTGCCTTATGAATTGAAATAATTCTTTAATGAACCAAATTAAGTTTTGATAGTTGCAATTTTGTAACTGAGGAATATTCATATACACTTAGATATCTGAAAAATAATTTTATAAGAGGACTAAACTATGATTGATTAATTTTGCGTAACAATTGCACGCTACAAATTATTTTGGAAGCAGTTCGTGAAGTCTTCTTCAAAATCAACACTTCTGTAATGAGGCATCAAGGCAATGCATTTTTGGTGCAAAGGCAATGATCACGCTAACTTCAATTAGTTATTCACACTAAATCAGACCATGAAATGACTTACTCTTCGTATTTTTTCTTGAAATGACTGACAGACATGGCCTCCAAGAAGGTGTCTGCGACCAAGCCTGCCCGCAGTGCTCTAAAACCAGTATAAGGAATTGGTAAAAAAATGCCCGACAGCTCCACAACATCGCCTGGGGCAACCTTAGGAAACAAAAGATCAATAAACTACTTCAGCTATGCTTCATTCGAAAACATAAAACATAAGAAAAACAAATTTGTGGGAAAATCAAATTCCAATGATGGAATTGCCTTAATTAAAATATTTAACTATTTCAAAATTGCTTATTCTAAATCCAGGTTGATCTAGCAGCCAAGCAAAGCCATTTATCTATACGTTTAGAACAACTCCCACAGACGAAGAGCTTTTTCATTCTCAAAAAGTGTAAATGGCTGTGTTGAATATTTTTGCCAGATGAATTAAGCGCATGATAAGTTTACTTGGCTTGGAGGGTTATAGGAGCCTTTGCTCTCATCATATATGGTTATGCCACTTAGTTTCCAATACCAACAGTTAAAAAGCACAATAGCAAGCACTAAATGGATAATGAGAAGTTCAATAAGAGGTCATTGACCTTTCTAGTTAACTCTCCTCTGAGATGAACAGTCAAAGAACGTGGAATGTGACCTTTAGGAACATGCTCTGCTAATTCTTGAATCTTGGCCTACAGGAAAATAAACAAAATGGTAGCGTGAAACCATAAGAAATTAAAAGAAAATGGATGCTTAGCTGGTTAGTTTGTCCATCAGGGGTGTAGAAATTGGCTGAGCATGAATAATTTCAAGAGCATAGTTTTACATATTTGCTTTTGTTCTGAAAGAAGGGTATCATGATATAAAACCAATTGCTTTTAAATATACTTGGCATATTCAGTATGCCTTTGAAAATGGTTACACAACATAGAATGAAAGCTTAAATAGTAGTATCAAGATGCAAGTTTATTCAATGAAGAAAAGAAAAAAAAAACAATAGTGATTAGATAAGGCATTACATAAAAGATTATCTAGGGAATTCATGTCCATAGCCAATGGTAATATAGCAGTAAGGTATACACCTAACTAATATTGAATCCTCCAATTGTGTAAACAATATACAATGCTCAAACATTTCATACACAAGGAGAATTGGAAACAGTATTACCTGAAGGATCCACAATAATAGTAGTAGAAAGGCTGCCTAGTAAGGATTCACAAGATTTTGAAAGGTTTGATGGATGAAATCAAGTTTTACTCTTCACACTCTCATACAAAGAATCATTTGGAAGATGAGTCAAAGCCAACAACACAATTAGAGTACAAATTTAAACTGGCCATCTAATATTTTGACATCTTGAAGTCAAAGCCTATGCCAATGGCAATGCATTGCATTCTTTTCACTACTATATGTCCCCTTATTCGATGTTTCTTCTAATTTATTTCATGGACTTTTTCTTCCCCTTTTCGTGCTCTGGTGTCTAAAGATAGATTTGTTAATGTTAGCTAAAAATATATTAATCATAAGTCTATAATTGAAATGGCCAGACTGGTTTTAATGCTTAAAAAAGGAAAACAATAGAGCCTTCAAATAGTGATGATTAAATTCAAAAAAATAGCTATAATGGCAAGGAAAACAACTGATACACATCTGGATGGAAGTCAATAGATTAAATTATTAGATATGGAAGGTTAAAGCAACCAACCATACTTCACAGATTCATTTGTAGGAAGCAAGTTTGTGGACACTATCTCTCGTTAAAAAGCTTTAGATCCATTGTAATAATAAAGCAGCAAATTAATCATGAACGACTTCAATAGGTTATTAGTTCACGGAGGGAAGAAACTCCCAAGAAGCCTTGCCACCAACCTTTTTTTTGTTGATTCTTGCCCCAAAGCACCACAATTCCCCCCACCCCAATTAGGAATTGTGGTAACGTGAATTCGAACCTGAGACCTCCTAGTTCCAAGCAAGCTCTCTCCACACTGGGCTAGGAGAAGCTCCACCCAACAACTTAATTTTGCAAACTACATAATACGTTTATTGATGCAATAAATTTCATTTCAGGCAGATAAATAGGACATTGTAAGTCAATTATCAATGGTGGAGAAGATGTTTTCTCAATCAGGAATGGAATACATTTATGATAAACTCAGGTGACAATAAAAAGATGTAAAGTCTAAAGAAGGTACCTCTTGAAATTTCAAAAACTTGGAAGCCCTCAACTGAAGGATAAGGTTTCCCTTAGTGTTGTTTGTTTTGCACCGAACTGAGGGGCATTCAAACAAAGGCATGAATATTCTAGCAGTTACTTCCTGGTAGTATTGCCAAGAATATTAGTCAACATCTGAAACTGCAGGAATAAAGAACACTTGGAAATAAAAGGTATCCTTCAGAAAACGACAGAAATACAGAAAAAATTCAGACATGCTATGGTTTCTGCTAGACACAATGAACGTCTAAAATTTACAGTGACAATAAAACTTTAGAAAAACTTGTGTTTCATAATAAATTACAAACGTCGAAGCAGCGCTTAGATTATCAGCCTCAATTGCAAGTACCGATAAGATCAGACTTATTTTTAGCTACTGATAGTTTGAAAGGATAATTTCTATTAAACTCTCTAGCTAATTATTGGGTGGTCAATGTTTCGAAAAACTAAATTGAATGCATGTTTCTATAACCGGTGAAGTGGAAAAATGTGCTTGTCACAAAACCAGCATAGTGATGTTATTTTTTTATAAGAAACTAAATAAATCTGTGTTTTTGAAGACTGACGTTCTTATTGAAGTACCTGGTAGATCTCAAACCCGCACTCCTCACATGTATAAACTGCAACTTGCATCAAAGGCTTTACATCTGAGCAACGTGTTATAATGCCTGAAATCTTGACAAGCTGGCCTATATGTGAAGCCTTAACTTGCCTTATAGTATATGGTGTTCCTTTTGAGAATGCCTTTATGTATACTTCGCTGTGCATACAAAATGCAGCTTAAGAATTTAAAGGATACACATAATTAAGAAGAAAGGAAACCATGAAATGCATAATGTTAAAAAATGATAGAAAGGCACTTTCCTACCTTAATTTACACCATACATGCAAGTAAATTGATAACAGAATGGAGTCCTACACCAGCTGTTCGTAAAAAAAGCTTACAAATTTTTTGAAACTATTTCTTTTCTCCAACCAAATAGGACCAAGGCCAACAACAAACATTGTCACAAGTTTATAATAACTTAAAAAGCTTATCCATTTATTGTCTTATAGTCAAACATATTGTAGACATCTTACTGTCATGCCCTTTTTTTAATATTACTCATATGTAGCGTAATGTTAATAGGATGAACAATTTTGGACACATTATGCTTCATAATAACTTGAATGCTTTCCATCAAAAAAAAAAGTTGAATGCTTGGGAGAGAGGTATGTCTCTCTCCATTGATTTTCGCAACATCTTCAAAAATTTGCTAACTCTTATGCTTTTGTATATTAGATACCATTGAATCCGGTATCTAATAAGTTCTACCTACTATTGGATTTGAACCAATGACTCCTGCCGTATGAAAGCAATACTCTAACCACTGAGTTAAGTAGGCCATTTATCACCAAAAAAAGTCTTCATCACTTCGTGTGATTGTGATTATAGGTAAAATAAAGCTTCACTTTGTCGTGACATGACCGAGCATTTCCTAACATATAGTCTTTTTCTGGAAGATACCACTTGCCATTGTTTGGGCTTGTCATAGTAATATTTGTTCTCCCACCTTTACTGTCTATGCAACCTCCATTTTTTGATTTATTTCAGGATGTTATAGATTTTGGAATTCAATATTCTTTTTTTCTTTTCCTGCTTAGGAATAGCTCTGGCAGACGCTTGTGTTGCCACGGAGGCTTTAAGGACTGGAGTCATGCTATTTCTTTTAACTATATTCAATGGGCCAGAATTATTTGACGTGGGGACGGAGATAACCATTTGGGGTTCGATTTCTAGAGTTGGATGCTTTGTTTGAGCTGCTTTTCCCTTCTGGTTAGCTGAGGCTCTACGTCTTGCCCTTCGATTCATTGAGGTTTTAGAGTTTGTTGATTCTCCGATGAATTGGAGGACTAGTGGAAGTGTTCCTTGCTTTGGACGGCTTGCAAAAAACAGAAACTATCCTTGATTATCGATATAAACCGTCCTTTTATTGGATGCCTTTCCTCATATGACAATCTCTGAAACACAGATCTTCTTTGAGTGTTGTATGCTCCCATTCTTTCTTCTTTCGGGAGGCTTATTGTTTGGATGTTTGGTCTCTTTCCCCTACCACGAAGGCACAAGATGACAATCCCTTCATCAGTCTTCGCCTTGTTTGAAGAACGATCATTTTCAGATCTGGCCATGCTCTTGTTCTGCGACAGATCTTCAGGAATAATTGTCCCAAACTGAATAGGGTTTCCATCTGAACCAATAGTAATGATAGCTCCATTGATGTTTATTGACGTCCCTTGTCCCAGTTAGATTGTTGAATATTTTTTAGCTGGGACCTTGGTAGCAGGCCTCTTGACAAACGTCATTTTACCCTCAATGAGTAAGGATTAGTTTTCTTTGATTAGGTTATCAAGTTGTTAAAGAGAATCTTCTCCAAAGATGAAAAAAAAAAATCATCCCCAGCAGAGTCGCCAGAAACCTATAGTGTTTTGAAAGGGCGGAAAGTCGATAAGTTTATAATGCATTTGAAGAATTCTGTCTTCTCGATACATATAGATATCTCCCTAAAGGTGATAATTCAAGAACTTCAGAGTTCTGAGAATCTTACGATTTCCTACAGAGGCAAGCCTCTGTAGTTAATTACCTATCCTCCATTGGAGGAATGAAATTTTTGATCGATGGAGAAGATTTTTTCATTACATTGATGACCTAAATTCAAGAGCGAAGATGATTGCATTTGTGATGACTATCATCTAGGTAAAACCAACTGATATAAATTCTCCTTACTGAGATTAGCCTATGTAGTTAATTACCTATCCTCCATTGGAGGAATGAAATTTTTGATCGATGGAGAAGATTTTTTCATTACATTGATGACCTAAATTCAAGAGCAAAGATAATTGCATTTGTGATGACTGTCATCTAGGTAAAACCAACTGATATAAATTCTCCTTACTGGGATTTACCCAGCTGGGATTTACTCGTGATCTATTTATCATTTTTTGACCCAACTCATTGAGCTTACGAGATAGTGTTTCAGGGGCATGGCAGCCTGCTATTAAGAGGTAGGCATCACAAGTTTTTTTGGTGGAACTTAGAGTCTTTTGGTTTTGATTCGACAATATGTTTAGTGTTTGCTCTCATCGTGGCATCACTTTATTCAGGCCACAATAACCATCTTCACTCAGCAGTGTGTGTTTTCAAAGCGGAGATATGCTTTAGAAAGCTTTAACACAGAAGACTTTAGAAGCGACTTTTGGAAACGACCCTTGGTGTTTGAAGAGATTGCATCGAAGACAATCTTTTATATATAAGATTTGCGCGAACAACCTTCAATGCATAAAGGGGTGGCTTCAAAAGATCAAGCATAATATATGATGATATAGTTTTGAAAACAATCTTCGACGTATGGAAAGATTGCTTTGAAATATCGTGCACAGTGTTTTGGAGTTCGAATGAATTAGTTTAAAGCTTTGGTTCGAAGAGGTTTCTTCGAAAAGATTGTTTCATTTTCCCTCAAAGCTTTATGGGAGGATAGGCTTGAAAGACTTGGGTCGAAAGCATTGTTCAAAAAGGTTCTTTCAAAAAAAGATAGTTTCATCTCCCTTAGGTAAAACCAAGGTTTTCAGAACCGGACCGAAGATCGAACCGGTCAATCGACTGGTTAATGGTTTTATTGGTTCAACCGGTTGAACCGCGGTTCAAACGGAGAAACCGGAAACCCTAGAAATTTTGAATCCTCAATCCTCTGCTCCTGCGCCGCTCCGCTCCGGCACCGCTCTGCTCAGGCGCCGCTCAGGCGCCGCTCCGCTCCGGCGCCGCTCCCGCTCCCGCTCCGGCGCCGCTCCGCTCCGCTCCGCTCCGCGCCGCTCCCTCTCCTATCGCGATCTTGTTTCCGGAGCCCTCGCTCAAATCCGGTTTGACCAGTTAATAACCGGCTCGTCCGGTTTAGCGGTTGAACCGGTTATTACCGGTCCAATCCGGTTTTTTATTGATTTGGGTTTTAACATTGAACCAGACCGGACCTTGGGCCGGTTCGCGATCGAACTGGCCGGTCCGGTCCGGTTTTGAAAACCTTGGGTAAAACTTCATGAGAGAATAGGTTTGAAAGTCTTGGTTTGAAAGGATAATTTCATCCCTTTTAGAGCCTTATAGGAGGATAGGCTTAAAAGACTTGATTTGAAAGGATCTTTCGAAGAGATAATTTCATCACCCTTAGAGGTTTATGGGAGGATAGGCTTAAAAAATTTGTTTCGAAAAGATCTTTTGAAGAGAGAATTTCATCCACCTTAGAGCCTTATGGGAGGATAGGCTTGAAAGCCTTGGTTCAAAATGATCTTTCGAAGAAATAATTTCATCCCCTTAAAGCCTTATGGGGGGATAGGTTAAAAGACTTTAGGTCGAAAGAAAGTGCCAAGTCTGCATTTCAACATTCTTAGCCTTTAGGAATTTTAGTTCTTTGGCCTTGTTCGAAAAGGATGAAGGCCATATCAAGAGTTGCTGACCCAAGTACCATTCTCAATTTCATTTTTCTAAAGGAGTTGGCTGATATTAGTGCAAGATAAGAAGATGGTGCTGTTATGCACACTGCCCGGAGGCATTGAAAGAGTTCAATAAAGCTGATCATCATGTTTGTCCCTGTTTTAGATAGTGCTTACCCCATAGACTCCACTGGGGACTGATGGTAGATTTTTATAGCAATTTGTTGAGAATTTCTTACTAATTTAGGGCAATTTTGCCATTATATCAATGAGAGGATTATGTTTTTTTTATCTTTTTTTTTTAATTTTAAAATATTATGTTATTCTGGCCTCTGAATTTCATAGATTTAGGCCTGTATTTCTTAGTTCATGAAAACTTCTGGTAGCTCGCGTCTTGAAGATCTCAGAATTTATCTTGCTGGAGTATTTTTAGAGAATAACTATGGCTAGCATGAGCCTTTAAGTTCGCTAAAGAGAGAGGAAGAATATAGAACGCAATAGTAGAAAAAAGGGGCTCACCAGTCTTCACTTCCTTTGCTCACTGTCTTTCGTCCTGCACTTAAAACACTTCAAGGTTCCAGCTAGACTTTACAGTAGCAATAGTCCAGCCAGAATCCAACACTCCCTACCATAACCCTAGGGGGGAATTTATAGGTCGGCCTGGTGGTTGTCCTGTTGTATTTTTGACTAAAATAGATGACTGATTCTGTCAAAATTACAGTTCTTCGAAGGTTATCTTCGATGGGAGAACCTCGGTTTCGTAGAAGCTTCATTCTTAGCTTATTTAGATCTTCGAAGACTTTGGGTCTATCGAAGGCATAGGGTCTTATGCTATTACTTAGAATTTTATCCTACAAGTGCCTCTAATTCATTTGGGCCTCTTTCTCGAGGATGCGTTCCTTTGAAAATGAAAAAAGGTTCGAAAACATTGAACCTTTTCAAACAGTCATTTGGACCGTTGCTATTTCATTTTGAAATTTTTTTAAGTGCAAACAACTTTTATGAACTATCCTTAAATCATGAAAAAGTTGTCTTTTATTTTTTTTTTCCATAGAAAATGAGTTGTTGACAACTCACTCATTATTGAACTCATGACAACACATCTTAAAGCTTGAGCTGAGAGAAATAATTTTTTAATATTCATTTTATGGATTTTCATATTTACAATTATGGATATTCTCATTTATTTTTTTTATTTTAGTTGTCATTTCATCTTGCCTCATTTACAAATATATTAATTTCTTCCTTTCTTTTTTAGCTGGCCATCAATAATTAATTAGCTCAATTCTTTTTTTCATGTTAAGACATGCTTTTCATACTTATATTTTATATTTTTGACATGATATAACTAAATGGGCTTCCTATTAATTTATTTCACTTATCTTTCATGGTCAAATGACCAGATTTAACCCCACCTTTTGCTTAAAACAAAAATAGCACTCACTGTTTTGAAAAACACTCATTGGAAATTATTCTATGCTGTTTCAGCTCTTCTCCTCCAGCTCCACACATTTTTTCTTCTCCTTTATGTAAGAACTTGTAAATTTTCTTGAAAGCGATCACTAAAGAAGGAAATTAAAGTGTTCTATAAAGTGATAAGAAGCTTAATCAATTTATTTCTTATAAATTTCTTTCTCAACTTTCTCTTTTCTCTTTATGCAATTAGTTTTTTACATTATTTGAAGTTTTTTTGATTTTTCTGATTTTATTGGTGAAGAGCAGAAAGTTTATTTATCCTTTATTTTTAGAACTTACCTCTGATTTTATCTTTTCACATAAGTTTTCATCTCCTTACACTCTCTCATCATAAAGGTGTGTAGTTGAGTGCTCTTTGAATTTATGTGAGTTTTTCTTTTGGCAAACTTGTTCATGCACTAGAGCTTTTCATTGTAATAATTTTTTTGTGCATAAGTTATTTTTTTATTTTAATTAGGTTGCTAGTCTAGAGTTATTTTTTTGTGCACGAAAGCTTTATTTTTTTATTTTTTTTGTGCATAAGTTCATCTCCTTACACCGGTTTTAGGTCCGGACCTAGAACCGATCCGATCCAAACCTGGAACCGATCTGATCCAGTTCCAACCGGTTCTGAATCTGGTCCGGAACTGGTTTACTTAGCTTGGATTCGGTCCGAGATTAAAACCACACCCTTCAAAAACGACATGATCCGCTGGGGGTTTATTAGGGGTATGAGCAACAGTGGGATGGCGAAATCTAAGTGTCGTACTCGCACCTCCCTAGAGTTTCTTTGAGTTCTAATATATGAGAACTAAAAGAACATAACTGGAAAAGTCTGCATTATTGAAGACTTCCCACTAAAAGTGAGGGACAGTCCTCTTCTCACTTGCAGACAAAGAACTCTCCATCGCAATAACAAGAAGACAAAAAAAAAGAATTTGAAAATGGGGTTTAAACAATGAAAGTCGCGAAAAGAGCAAAATCCTAAAACAAAGGGCTTACAACAAAGAGACACGACTACAACGAAGAAAGAGAAAGAAAAAAAAAACTCGAAGAATATATATATTTAAAACCAAATTTAAAAAGAGACTTTTCAGCTTTCCAAGACAGCTGTCAGTAACTGATAGAAATTTTAAATTAATTGAGTACCTTCGGAGAAAGAATCCCTTCGAAAATATCTATTTCAAATATCATCCCTTCGAAGCTCTCTATCAACGTTCAAAAACTCTCCAACTTGTCAAAATCCACATGAAGACAAGTAAAAAAGAAAAGTGGTAAAGGAAAGAAGAAGGAAAGTTTACTTCACCACTAAAGAACAGTTTACAAAGTTACAAGACAAATAAATTTTATAAATAAAATATTACAAATGTTCTACAAAGCAAAAAATAATATATACAAATCAAGGTCTGCTCCCTCTCTCCTTTAGCTCCTTTAAATCCTTGAAGATGTTTTCATATCTGCGCAGAGTCTTCTGAAGCTCCAAAGAATGACCCTTCTCCATTCTTTTCAAAAAGATGCCAACTCCTCTTAGATGACCTTCAAAAGAATAGCTTCTTCAGCTCTGACCAAGGCATTGCGCTCCCTCTGAAGGCAAGTGAAGTTGTATGTGTGAAGATCATCCTTGGATGCTCTAGTACAACAATATACTTCTTCATCTCTATAATTTACCACTGGAGGAAGGCTTTGTCTCTATTTCATTCTGATAGAGAAGAGAAGAACATAATCTTCTAGTTAACATAATGGCACGATTGCCTTAAATCAGTAAGAAATCTCCAATGAATTGCTATAAAAATTTGCTATCAATCCCTAGTCGAGTCTATGGGGTAAATACTATTTAAAACAGAAAAAAGCATGATGACTAACTTTATTGAACTCTTTTGATACCTCCAAGTAATGTGCATAACAGCATCATCTCCTTATCCTGCGTTAATACCAACAAACTCCTCTAGTTAAACAAAATCAAGAATAATTCTTGGGTCAACTCCTAATATTTAGCCTTCATTCTTTTCAAACAAGGCCAAAGATCTAAAATTCTTAAAGGCTAAGAATATTGAAATGCAGACTTGGCACTTTCTTGTGACCCAAAGTTTTTGAACCTATCCCCCCATAAAAGGGGGATGAAATTATCTCTTCGAAATACCCTTTCGAACAAAAGCTTTCAAATCTATCCTCCCATAAGACTCTAAGGGGGATTAAATTATCTCTTCGAAAGATACTTTCGAACCAAGTCTTTCAAGCCTATCGTCCCATAAGGCTCTGAGGGGAATGAAATTATCTCTTCAAAAGATCCTTTCGAACTAAATTTTTCAAGCCTATCCTCCCAAAAGACTCTAAAAGAGATGAAATTATCTTTTCGAAAGATCCTTTCAAATAAAGGATTTCAAACCTATCCTTCTATGAAGCTTTACCTAAGGGAGATGAAACTATCTTTTTCAAAAGAACCTTTTCGAACAAGGCTTTCGACCCAAATCTTCCAAGCCTATCTCCCATAAAGCTTTGAGAGAAAATGAAACAATCTTTTCAAAGGAACCTCTTCGAACCAAAGCTTTGAACCAATTCCTTCGAACTCCAAAACACCATGCACGATTTTTTAAGGCAATCTCTCTATACACAGAAGATTGTCTTCAAAACGATCTCATCATATATCGTGCTCGATTTTTCGAAGACACCCCTTTATGCATTAAATTTGTTCACATAAATCTCATACATAAAAGATCGTCTTCGATGTAATCTCTTCAAACACGAAGAGTTGTTTCCGAAGGCTGCTTCTGAAGTCTCATGCATTGAAGTTTTCTGAAGTATATCTTCCCTTTGAAAACACACACTATTGATTGAAGATACACATTGTGGCCCGAATAAAGTGACACTTCAATGAGAGCAAAGACTAAACATGTTGTCGAATGAAAGCCAAAAAACTCTAAGTTCCACCAAAAAAATTTGTGATGCCTACCCCTTGATAGCAGCCTGCTACGCCCCTGAAACGCTATCCCGCAGCTTAATGAGCTGGGTCAAAAATAATAAAAAGATCACAAGTGGGTAAATCATAACTGGGCAAATCCCAGTAATGAAAATTTATATCAGTTAGTTTTACCTAAATAACAATTATCACAATGTAATAATCTTCGCTCTTGAATTCAGATCATCAATGTAAAGAAGGAATCTTCCCCATCGATCAAAAATTTCATTCCTCCAATAAAGAATAGGTAATTAACTACAGAGATGTGCCTTTGTAGAAAATTATAAGATCCCCAGAACTCTGAAATTCTAAAATTATGATCTCTAGGGCAAAATCTATATATCTCGAGAAAATGAAATTCTTCAAATGCAATATAAGCTTGTTGACTTTCCACCCTCTCGAGACGCTATAAAAATAAAAACAAGCTATTTTTTAGGCATAATTGTGGAGATTTTCTAATTGATAAAAGAGATACAAAAAGAGCCATTGGAAAAGCTCCCAACGGTTAAAAAAGGTGTAGGATAACAAGGCTTAATTTTAGGCAATATAATTAACATAATGAAGTAAATTAAGCTCATAAGTAAAAAAAAGAATTAAAAAGAAAAATAATAAAAATTATGAGCAAATAAATGAGAATAAATAAAATTAAATAAAAATATAAATGAAAATAAAAAAAGTGATCAAAATTAAGAAGTAAATAATTAATCGAACCACTAAGACAAATAAGATTAATTTGGAGAGAGAATTAAGAAAACTTAATTCCATCAAAATCAAAAGTGTTCTAGAAAAAATATAAGTAAAAATTTTGGCAAACAAATGCATGCTTACAAAATAATCTTAGAAGAAAAAAAATTTAAAATAAAGTTCATATATTCTTTTAGACTTGAACAACATTTCACAATAAAATACTTAACCTGATTACATATTAAATAAGAGAATTAGTTCATTAATCTTGACGTAATTGTACTCATCAAAATCAATAGAATTTAACATATATTTTATCACAATTCATTCCTACCAAGAAAAAAAGTGTAGCACCAATAAATCCATGAGAAAGTATTTGTAAAATAGCTCCATTGAGTCCTATGCCAAAAAATAGAGACAAGCTAAATGGAAAGACATTAGGACGCTATTTCATTGGCCATATAGATGATTAGAGTAAATACATATTTTGAGATGAGTAGAAAGGTTATTGAAAGCAATGATGTCTTATTTGATGAGAGCACTATTTATAAATCAAGGCAAAAATCTAGTTGTATACCAAAGAAGGTAAGATTAAGCTAAAAAATAGTTTAGAGGTATCTCAGAGAGAGACTTGACCCTGTTGAGAATTATAAAGTATATAATCTTATTTGAGAACATTTGGCATGACAAAGAACATTTGTTAGATTTTTGCATTTGTTTCAAGGTAGGTTATGAGGCTTTCGTGTTTGTTTCAATGTCTATTATAAGGCTTTCGCATTTATTTCAATGTCTGTTAAAAATTTTTCGCATTTATATCAGCGTTTGTTATGAGATTTTTTATAAATATTTTATGTACATCTAATCTTAATCTAGTTTGATCATTGTATACTCTCTGGAAACTTTTGAAAAATAGTAAAAAAAAATTTTCGTACGGCCATAATTTTTCCCCAAATTTATAGTTTTCTCTATAAATATGGTATTTTCTATTTCTTCTTTATTCTAAGATTTGCATTGGATCTTCTGCATGGCTTATGATATCAATATGTTTTTTTATTGCATTGTTGTGAGAATTATCCTGGGCTTTATGTTACTAAGCGAGATCGCATTCTTAACACTAATGTATCAGTAAAAAGATCAAAGTTGAGTCAAATTATCCTCATTATGATTAGGCAATGTTGACCTAGAATGTGCTCCATAAATCAGGTAGAAAAGTGAATTTGAGGCAAGTTATCCTGTCAAAGAAAAACCAGAATTAACCACCAATGTTCAGTCAAAACCAAAGTTGTAGCACATTATCCTGCCTATAAAAAGTTGGAAATTGAATGCCAGTGTATTACACTGTATCAGTGAAAGCTAAACTTGTGCCAAGTTATCTTGCCTAAGAAAATTCAGAAAATAACCGTTAATATGTTATACAATATCAGAAAGAAAACAGAAGCTGTGGCAAATTTTCATAGCAAGCAACTAAATCAACAATTTCACATCTTATTCCCAACTTACAAGAACCGTCTAATATCAGGAGGCATCCTTCGGAAGGGATCGGAGTTATCAGCACTCTCTGTCAAGTCTTCTGCCCTCTGCGTCATGAGAATATCATGATCATCTTCAGCCGAGAACAGCTCCGTAGGGTCAGGCATAAGCTCATCCACTGCCTCCGCGAAAATGCTGACGTACCTACGCGTGTTCTCCGTCACTCTCTGCAGAAACTCTTCATCCAGATCTTTATACTGGAAAAAAAAAACTCCGATGAAAGCCTCAGGTAGAACGTTAACCTAAAATAAACAAAATATAAAGAAAAATGAAGCGTACATTGAAGAGATCGTCAAGCTCGATCTGGACAGCACGGATACGGCGGTTCGCGACATCTTGCTGAAGAATTTGAAAGAGGCAAAAACAGTTCAGAATTACATTAGGGCTTCGGATCTCGAGAGAGACGCAGTAGTGGAAGCCAGAGAAATGGCGAATTACAAGAAGATTGAGGTATTTGCGCTCGCCAATGCTGTCGGCGAAGTTCGTGAGGAAGTCCTTGGCGAGGGCTGGATGCAAGAAACGAATAAGAGGAAAAAGAAGAAGGGTTGGGGAGTTTGCCGGAGAGATGCCCGGCGGAACTGGCTGTGATGTGAAAAGCGTTACCTTTGTCGGCAACGAAGTCAGGGTTCTTCGTCGCCATTCCTGACAGAGAGATCCAGACCGAGATATAATCGCGAGAGATCGTGAGAGCAGTGGGGAATGGAGGATTGGGGTAAAGACTGTCGGGATGTGCAGTTTTGGCGGGAAATGTTAGTTTTGGCGGGAAATATCCCGTGAAAATCATATCAGCTTCACGAATTGCTGCAGCCGTCCGATCTGAGATAATGTGAATCTTGATGCTGTATTTTGAGACGCAAATTACTATAATATCCCAATGGTTTTACCAGATTTCTCCTGCCCGGTAAATAGGGAGACCAATTTCAGTTCGTGTAATTTCATTCAGGGCTCTCAAGTTGAACACAGATATTGGAGTCCATAAAAATAAAAAAATAATATTTGGATCTCTTTCACATATTTTTTTTTAAAATTTCATTAAATTTGATCATTTAATAGAAATTTTTTATATTTAAATATATATTTTAAAATTTTTTAAAATACAACTTAACAGTCAAACGTAATTCATTAAAAAAATCCCACATGAAAAATATTATGGCAAGAGAGACTCGGGCAATATATTTTTATTTTTATAAACCTGTGTGAACTACGTCTATCTCAGGGAACTAGATAAAAGTACTTCATTTAATTTTACCATAAAAATTATGAATTTACTTTAAAATATGTATATGATAAGAAATAAAATTAATTAACTATATTAAAATTTATATAATATATAAAATAAAATTGATTGATATATTAAAAATAATATAGAATATAAAATACAGTAATTTTTTTATAAAATTAATTTAATATTATATTTTATTTTTTATAATAAAAAAACTATTTTTGTCTCCGACCAAAATACTTGACATAAGCCTTTAATTATTTTATTTGAAAATATAGAAAACTATAAGCGATAAATTAAAAAAGGAAGACTAAGGCCCTGCTTGGCGCAAGTATTAAAATCAAAATCAAAATGATACTAGTTAAAAATAATAATAATAATAATAATAATAAATAAATGTTTTTAATCATTCTACATAGATTTTAATATAAAAAAATATTATTTTATTTCACATACTAAATAATTTTTAATAAAAATATCAACTTTATTTCACATTATAAACTTAAATATTTAATTCTACTATTTGGGTCTATGATGTGAAATAAAGTTGATATTTTTATAAAAATTATTAAGTATGTAAAATAAAATAATATTTTTTATATTAAAATATGTATGAAATAATTAAAAATTTTATTATTATTATTATTATTATTATTATTATTATTATTATTATTATTATTATTATTAAACTAGTACTATTTTGATTCTGATTTTAGTCTTCATGCTAAACAGGGTCTAAAGTAAAATTATAAATCAACTGCATAGAATCATTCAAGACCCACGTTCCCCAAAAAACATCATTGAGCCTTCCCACGAAACCCTTCAGGGCCCCATCATCCCAAGCCAAGTTTACTTTGATCCTAAAAAAATCGGAAAATGTAAAATCGGTCTATTTTTGGCCAATTTATTTTGATCAAATCTCGCAATGGTGATCCTAGTACTGAATCGGCCTTCCAACATCAGGATTGCAAATCTTCTAAATGTTGTTGTTTTGAAGAAAATAGTAACTTTAAAAAGGAGATTGAAGATGACACTATTAGAAATCTAGGGTTGATTAGTCCACTCGGAGTTGACCCATATTCCTGTCCCTCTTTTTTTTGAAGGGTGTGGTTATAATCTTAGAAGCAGGGGAAGAGGCAGGGTAGAGGTCCCAGGGGAATTTAAAAAAAAAAAAAAAAAGACCCCACCAGCGCCCCTTGGGTTATATTATAGCCTCATTTCATTGGGCTATAATAGTTCTGGGCCTTGACTTGAAGTTTGCTTTTGGTTATTCATTGGGCCTTACTGGGCTTATTTCCTTGGGCTTTTTTCTGCATTTTTGGGCTTTACTCAATCCTGGGTCTCTTTTGGGCTGGGATGGTTGAGTTCCTGGGCTCCTTTTTTGCATTCTGGATGGGCTTTGGGCCGCTCTGTTGGGCTCATTGATTCTCTAGTTGAGCTTCCTTTTGGGCTTTTTTCAATTCTTGAAGAACTTGGGCTTTTCGTTGGGCCCATGTAGGCCTTTTCTCTTTTGGCAAGCAGGGCCAGGCTAGTGGGATTAATTCTGTTGGGGCCATTTGGGCCTGTTATGTTTGGTTGGCCTCACTAATCTTTAAGGGCTTCCTCTCCTTAGGTTAGTGGGCTGTAATTTCCTTCTTGGGCTGGGCTTAATTGGGCTAATATACCTAGGGTCATAATTGAGCCTTACTAAATCTGGCATGTTGTAAAGGGCTAATATACCTAGGGTCATATTGAGCCTTACTAAATCTGGCATGTTGTAATGGGCTTTGAGCCTTATGTTATGCATCTTGTCATGATTTGTACCAAGTTTTTTCAATTTCTTTTGTTGGGCCTTCGTCCTTTTTTTGTAAACCCATAAAGAGTTATGGGTCTTCTCTTACTATCTTGCTCTCTTGTATTTAAATGATGAAATTTGTTGTTGAGGGCCATATGAATTGATCCCTCCTCATGTAGGGATTAAATAATATATATATTCTTAATCTCCCTTTTTGCACCTAATTATTAAAACTGAGGCATTTTTAAATTAACAACATTCTCTTTCTTGTATCGTTCTCAATTTGCTTTTTTAGAAAAACCCTATAGATTTTTATCTTTTTAATATTTTTGTACCTTTTGATGAAAAGAATAAACAAGTGTATTCGTGCGCTATCAAAAGTGTGCCTTTTTTAATTTTGTTTGATAGTTTCTTTATGAGTCTCTAGATTCAAACATTGATTATTATCATGCTTTTACATATATAGAGTCATGTCATATATTCGAATTAATGGTCATTTGCTGACCCATTATGTAGATATAAATCTAATCCTCGGTTTCTCAAATTAAGTTAATTGATAGACTTACTTATTTGCTTTATAATGAATTGAAAGAATTTTTGAGTAGACAACATAGCACATTAACACAAATGAATAAAAATATACTTTTGTTATAAATTTCATGACTTTTTCTGTAGGAAGGTTACGGCTTCACTTCCATTCCCGAGCCACAACAGGTGAGTTATTCTGTTGTAAAACACTCAACATGTTTTGCAGGAATTAATGCGAAATGCTTTTGACCTCATGTTCCTTACGTCCATCTAACCTTGGTTTCATATGATAAAAGGAAACACTTATTGCATCTGATATACTGAAACTTTTTCAGAGAATTCATAATCCATTGTATGCATTACCAGTGTGTGATTGCCCTTTAAATCCAAAATTGCCTTTTTCATAGCTAAAATAAAATCCATCTTCATTCTATGCACTCAGTATTTGACTACTTTTAACGCATTCGCCATATCAACTCTCTCTATAATATCATTAAGCGACGTATTTGATTGTATAATGTGCATTATATTAATACGAAACTTGATGTCATCATTTTCTATTAATTCAAAAAGAGATTCAGTTTATCATCATAGATTTATCTAGCATTACTTATCTCATATTGTTAAGCAAGTCATCTTTGCTTCCATATTCAAGCTTCTTACACTAGCTGTATTGACATACGACATCCTCTGTAAAATCTAATTTGACTACAGAGAATTCTAACTGATGGTTCAGATTGTGCTTTATGAGAGCACTTTAAGCTATAGTGCAGAGACTGAAATACGTCTAGAAATGAGAAGGTAGATTGGCAACCTTGAACCTTTGGGTACGATCTTTAAGACAACCGAGGGTATGCGGATTTTAGGGCAGGCGCTTAGACGAATTGGACGTAGGAGCGAGGACTTGAGGGCACCGTATTGCTAGGAGTCAAGCTGGGGTGGACCAGGCTTAATTAGAGCATCTTATGGTCCATTTCAACCAGGGGTCGGCCTTAAGCGATTCCCCCGATGATGATCGGATGGATATTATTTGCCACATTGGGGGATTCAGTGATTGATTGTGTTGGACTCTCGCCAAAACAAGTATTAAAAAGAGACAATTGACATTTATGGAAGAAGTAAGCTCTTAATTCCCACACGACTTGAGCTTAAGTTAAATGAAATTGCCACCAAAAGAAAGGTTGTTGGCTGTAAGGCGAATCTACAAAAGACTTTCCTGTGACTTAGGTAGAGCAAAGAAAGCAAAAGAAAGAAAGGAATTCCTTCAAAGAAACAAGGCTTTCCTAAAGCAGCTTTACAAGAAATTTTGGACAATCAACTGAAGAATCTCTAAATGTCCTCAAATTAAACAAATGTTATAGCCTCATTGTGGGGGCCCCGTGTGAGGTTTGAGGATACAACAACAACAACCAGCCCTTGTAAAGCCGTTACTAGTGGTCGGTCCGACTTACATTGAATCCTGTCCATTAGCGCTTTATTCAGTGTACCAAAATTCGTTATTCTTAAGTTAAGTTAACAAAATCCACTTCCGTTATAGCCATTGTCCTTCTTTGGCTCCCTCCGTCTATACATTGGGCAGAGAATCCAATTACCATGTAAGCTGAGTTCATTCGGCCTTAGCGATGTTTAATGAATTCCAAAACATCTGAACGATTTCTCTTAAGTATCCCTTCAATGGTGCAACACCAACTCTCGAATAGTTACCATTTTCTCATCTATGCGGTGGTTATATCACACATCCACCTGTAACATTCCTACAGTTGCTTTGCCAATTTATTATTTGTATTGTTATAGGTCCTCGTTGCAGCCAACGATTTCCAAGCACCATTATTATCATTCGCTTGGGCCTACTACAGTTATTAAAGTTTACTTCTTATATTCTGACTGAGATTTTCCTAATTCGCCACCAATACAATCCAAGATTGATGTCTCCACTTGACCACCATCATTCCCTCGCCTAGTGACCAGGCTTGCGCTGTTAATTTGACTCTACTAGTGGCGGCATTTAACCCTGAGCTTGAAAAGTTGGGATATAGCAGCAACAACGAAATTTCTGCCTTTTAGTATTGTCTTGCCAAATAGCTTTTAAACAAAGAATTCAGTAATTCCTCAACATCGGGAGCACGGTTTAAGTCTACAGCACTCTGCCCATTTTCCGGAATTTTTTTTTCACCATCACAACAGTTTGGCGAGCTACTGATGGGGTAGGTGAGTTTTCCTGAATGAATCCGGCGGCTCAGCGAGCTTTTTCGTACTTCCTCCCGATAGTTGCTCGTTGTTTTTCGGCCACAGGTGAAGGTTTCTCTTCTTCTGATCTGATGGTGAGTTTACTCCTGATTTAAGGCTTAGTCGAGTTTCCAGCTACTGCCCTATCTATCTCTGGCAATGTCGCTAGGTTCCCCAGGCAACACATGTCGGCCGACGCAGGCTTTTCATTATCAGGAAAATCCTTTAGACGATTAATACAGTTTTTTTTTTTTTTATTAATTTCTCTTAATTACGTCAATTATTCTATTCACTCATTCAATTGAAGGATTGATCAAGGTATCTTAAACCAGTTCTTGACAATTAATCACTCAATGCCACATCTCAAATTATAAGTATTTTCCCCTTAGTGAGAGTATCCAATTATTTAATAAGAAACTAGTTATCTATCTTCTTAGAATTGGACATTCCCGAAAAAGCCGGCAATTCTTTGTCAGTAGCAGACGCTCAACCCCACATTCTTCCTTAGTTTTATTAAATTAGAATAGAAATTAATTCTTTCGACCAAAGAGTTCTTAGATTATTAAAAGAATTATTAAATCAAAAAGGATCCAATTGTGAACTCACAGCTAATTCACTATCACAAAGAGAAATATCCTTAAGTTCAGGATTCCTTATTACTCGTAATTAACTGAATATCGTTCACAAGAGTTAGAAGTGATCATTCCCGTTGGACTTTTACTTTGACTGGTCAATTCAGTCAACTTAGCTTGCCACGATTAAAGAGTTCGTCCTTCAACTTCACCACATTGATAGTCGGATCGACAATATAGCTTGTAAACAGTGGTAGAATTATTAGTGGAAATGAACAGAATTAAGAAGAAAAAAAAAAAATTAAATTGAGAATTGGAAACAAACCAAACAGTAAGAAGGAATAGAAAGTGGTTTGACAAAACAGTAAATTTGAAGGCAATTATTATTTTATCAATTAAAATAAGTCAAGTACAAATTAATAAGGAAAATTATTAAGAATTAGCTTCTTCAAGGAAGGAATTAGAATTTGTAGAACGGATGAAAAGTTAATTCCTTAAATTATCAAAAAGTAAATTTCCAAATTAACAAAAATTTAAATTAAACATTAGTTATTAATTAAAAATGAACCAGGTAAAGCCAACATCTTCAATCTAGAAAGGAAAATAAACCATTCCTAAATTAACAAAATTATTGCAAATTATTCAAAAAATTAATTATTGTGCTCTCTCGAAGATTCTGTTCCGGTCATGCATGTTTTATGTCATTAATGTCACTGACATACCCACTTAAATAAGAGGAAACCAAACAAGTCACATTCAAAAATTCCAATTTGGAACATTACACAACTAAGTATAAACGATACATTCACTCATATATAAAAGGTACAGGCCAGCATTTATTATTATTGACATTGATTTCCACTTGGCATTAAATGAATTCTTAGTGCTAAAGGGAATTTCTCCTTCTTCCATTGAACAGTGGGACACGTTCTCGGCTAGATTCAAAAAACATTATTCACATTGGCAGTGACTGAAACAAAAATTATTACTTCCCTATAAGATTTAAGCTGTCAGTTACTTATTGAGCTAAACCTTGCCTAATTATTTGCTCAATTAACAGTAAGACTTCACATTTCATTACTCTTTGTGGGTTTGGTAATTTGTTGCCAATTCACATTGTTTTCTCATAATTTTTTCCGTTTTATGCATTAAGCGGAATGATCTGATAATGCATGCAAAGTTCTGTTATGTGCGTCACGAGATGAAAGACACATGTGTAGACGAAAGATGATTGCAAACAATCCTGATGTTTTCACGCAAAATAATTATTGTTATAGTAGTGAAGCGTACCTTTCCACCAAGGAGAGTGCCCAACAACCTTACAAGGAGTTTTCATTAAAGAGATTTTCACTCAATATAACATTACTAAAAACGGAACATTAAACCAAGAACAGGTTTTGTCAATCAACATACTCACCAAGTGCATGAAAAAATTAAATAGGAGATTATAGACAATTACATTGCCTAATTCAACATCAAACAGAACGACCTTTGAGAGGGGTATCAGTTTTAGTTGGGAAAGATAAAGTTGCATTCATAATAATTAAGCATTGCTGTCAAGTATGAATACAAGAAAATTAGGATAACGATTAAACTGTCTATGCACATCAACAACTGAGAATCACATTATATTGGCAATATATGGTAATACCGACTTATAAAAGAGGAAGTCAGCAGCGTTGGTCTCTTTCAATTTTGATAATAAGGAAAAAAGATTTTGGTTCTTGTCGATAAACATAACATTATAAATCATGGTTTCAAGGTCAACAGTAGAAAAGAAATTGCTAATGGTTCCGCAAAAAAAAGATGTTGTTCTGAGGATGTGCGCGTCCTTGAATAAAAAAATGGCCCATAGAATAACTGGAAATAAAGACTAAAATATTAAATTTAAGAGAAACACAGAAAAAGGACCGACAATAGTAGATCCACAAGAACATAGAACAAATTATAGATAGATCTCTGTTAAGACCCTATGTGGTGATCCTGATAAAAATATTGACGACGCAATGTAAATACACTAACCCTATTGTAATCTATTATACCAGTGTAGGATTAAACAGAACATGAGAGTGAGAAGAATTCTTCACATGATATTCAGAGCCTTCGTGTGGCTTAAGGGTTTCTTTGCGTCTCCGTCTTCCTTTTGTGTCATAATTATCAGCAGGCCAGGCGGCTCGACGCGTGAACTCCATTTTCATAGTGCCAAGCTTCGCTTGCTAAGGCTTGGCAGCAGCATAAACTCTTCTCTCTGCAAAGCAATACCTGTAGCAAAGCAAAACGCCGGTGGGGCTTGCGGGGTTTTCTCGTGTTGACCGACCTTCAAATCTCTCATGTCTCTTTACACTAGCGTACCCCCCCCCCACGTAGACTACAAACTTCACTTGATGCGCCAAGCCGTTGGCAGCAGTGCCATAACAGTGCCAAGGCGTCGGGCTCCTGGTGGTTGTGCTTGACTAGTCTTTTATCTCGTCCTGCAATGATCTTTCGTCGCTATTCCTTACAACAAGCAGTGCAATCTTGTCTCTTCCTCGTGTGGTCTCTGGAGTGCTCACGTGAGTGCATAGCAGTGGTTGCGCGTTACTCTTCTGTGCTAAGTATATGTTCTATCAATCCAGATAACTATTGAAATAAGCTAGATTCCCAAGGTATTATAGAACCCTCTTAAGTTTTCTTCATTTTTTAAAACTCACATAACCTGTTTTGTTTCTTTTTTGTTGTGTACGGTTGTTTTAGTATGTCCGCTAGTACTTTACAGGTAGCAATAGTACAGCCAAACCAACACCCTACCATAACCCAGGGGTATTTTATAGTCGGTTCCTGGTGGTTGTCCTATTTGTATTTTTGACTAAAATAGAAGAACGATTTCTGTCAAAATTAACAGTTCTTCGAAGGTACTTCCGATGGGCAGAACCGGTTCGTAAAGCTTCATTCTGCTTATTAGATCTTCGTAAGAACTTGTGGGTTTATCGGGCATCAGGGTCTTATGCTATTACTTAGAATTTATCTCAAGTGCCTCTTAATTCATTGGCCTCTTTCTCGAGATTGCGTCCTTTGAAAATGAAAAAAGTTCGAGAACATTAAACTTTCAAACAGTCATTGAACCGTGCTATTTATTTTGAAATTTTTTTAAGTGCAAACATACTTTTATGAACTATCCTTAAATTCATGAAAATGTTGTCTTTTAAGTTGTTTTTTTTCCATAGTGAAATGAGTTGTTACAACTCACGTGTCATTATTGAATCTCATGACAAACATCTTAAAGCCTGAGTCTGGAGAGAATAGATTCTTTTAATATTCATATTTATGATTTCATATTTACAAGTTATGGATATTCTCATTATTTTTTTTAATTTTAGCTTGTAATTTCATCTTGCCTTCATTTACAAATTATATTAATTTCTTCTTTCTTTTTAGCTGGCCATCAATCATTAATTAGCTTCAATTCTGTTTTTCAGTTAAGACATCTTTTTCATATCTTATTTGAACGAATGATAGTAACTAATATGGGCTCCTATTAAGGTTTATTTCACTTATCCTTTCATGGTAAATGACCAGATTTAAGCCCCACTTTTCTTAAATACAAAAATGCACTCACTGGTTTTGAATAAACCATGGAATTATTCTAATGCTGTTTCAGCTCTTCTCCTCCAGCTCAGCAATTTTTCTTCTCCTTTATGTAAGAACTTGTAAATTTTTCTCTGAAAGCGATCACTAAGAAGAATTAAGTGTCGTATGTAAAGTGATAGAAAGCTTAATTCAATTGATTTCTTATAAAAATTTCTTTCTCACTTTCTCTTTTTCTTCTTTATGCAATTAGTTTTTTACATATTTGAAGTTTTTTTTTGATTTTTCTGAATTTTATTGGTGGAAGAGCATTAAAGTTTTATTGTATCTTTATTTTTAGAATTACCTCTGATTATCTTTTTCCACATTAAGTTTTCATCTCCTTACTACTCTCTCATCCATAAAGGTGTGTAGTTGAAGTGCTTCTTTGAATTGTATGTGAAGTTTTCTTTTGCAAACTTGTTCATGCACTGAGCTTTTCTATTGTAATAATGTTTTTTGTGCAAATAAGTTATTTTATTTTACATTAGGTTGCTAGTCGCTAGAGTTTTTTTTTTGTGCACGAAAGCTTTAATTTTTTTATTTTTTTCTGTGCATAAGTTAATCTCCTTACACCGGTTTTAGGTCGGACCTGGAGATCCGATCCAATTCCAAACCTGAAGCCTGATCTGATCCAGTTCCAAAACCGGGTTCTGAAATCTGGTCGGAAACTTGGGTTTAACTCTTAGTCTTGTGTGGTCGGTCGAGAATTAGAACGCACACCGCTTCCAAAAAGACCATGATCCGCGGGTGGGGTTTTATAGGGGAGTAGCAACTAGTGTGGATGGCGAAATTCTAAAGTGTCTGTACTCCGGCACCTCCGCTAGAGTTTTGCTTTTGATTCTAAATTTAGTGAGAACTATAAAGAACTAATCTGGAAAAGTCTGCATTATTGATAGACTTCCACTAAATAGTGAGGGACAGGTCCCTCTCAATCTTGCAGACAAAGACTATCTCCTATTCGCAGATATCAAGAAAACAAAAAAAAGAATTTGAAAAAATGGGGTTTAAACAAGAAATCGCTGAAAGGAGCAAAATCCTAAAACAGAGGTGCTTTACCCAACAAAGAACATCGACTACATCACTGAATGAAAGAAGGAAAGAAAAAAAAATAACTCGAGATGAATATATATTAGTTTAAAAAACCAAATTTATAAAAGAGACTTTGCAGTCTTTCTTCAAGACAGCTGGTGCAGTAACTGACTTAGAATATTTAAAAAGTTAATTGAGTACCTGCGGAGTAAAGAATCTCCTTTCGAAAATTATCTATTTCAAATATAATCCCTTCGCAGCTCTCTATCATAACGTTCAAAGACTCTCTCAGACTTGTCAAATCGCACATGAAGACAAGTAGAAAAAGAAAGTGGTAAGGAATAGAAGAAGGAAAGTTTATTCACACTAATAGAACAGTTTACAAAGTTACAAAGACAATAAATTTTAATAAAATTAAAATATTACAAATTTCCTCAAAAGCAAATATATATCAAAATAAAGGTCCTGCTCCCTCTCTCCCTTTAGCTCCTTTAATCCTTGAAGATTTCATATCGCGCAGAGTCTTCTGAACTCCAAAGAATGACCCTCTCCATTTTTTCAAAAGATGCCAACTCCTCTAGATAACCTTCAAAAAATAGTTCTTCAGCTCTGACCAAAAGGCCATTGCGCTCCCTCTGAAGGCAGTGAAATTGGTTTTGAAGAATCATCCTTGAGATGCTTAGTACAAAAATATATTCTTTCATCTCTATAATTTTACCACTGGAGACAGGCTTGTCTCTATTTCATTCTGAGTAGAGAGAGAAGAACATGAAATCTTCTAGGTTTACATAAATGGCAGATTGCCTTAAATCAGTAAGAATATCTCCAATGAATGCATAAAATTTGCTATTAATTCCTAGCGATGTCTACTGGGGTAAATTACTATTAAACGGAAAAAGCAATGATGATAACTTAATTGAACTCTTTTTTGATACCTTCCAAAGTAATGTGCATAACAGCGATATCTTCCTTAATCCTGCGTTAATAGCCAACAAACTTCCTCTAGTTAAACAAAATCAAGATTATCTTGGTCAACTCCTAATATATAGCTCATTCTTTCAAAACAGGCCAAAGGATCTAAAATTCTTAAAGGCTTAAATATGAATGCCAGACTTGCAGCTTTCTTGTGACCAAGTTTTTGAACGCTATCCCCATAAAATCGGGATGAAATTTATCTCTTCGAAATAAACCTTTCGAACAAAAGCTTTCAGTCTATGCCTCCCATTAAGACTCTAAGGGGAATTAAATTAATCTTCTCGAAAGATACTTTCGACCAAGTTTTCAAGCCTATCGTCCCATAATGGTCTGGAGGGTAATGAAATATTTTCAAAAGATCTTTCGAACTAAATTTTTCCAAGCCAATCCTCCCAAAGACTCTAAAGAGATGAAATGTATACTTTTCAATAGATCCTTTCAAATAAAGGATTTCAAACCTATACTTCTATGAAGCTTACCTAAAGGGAAATTAAACTACTCTTTTCGGAAAGAACCTTTCGAACAGGCTTCCGAACCGTCAATCTTCCAATGCCTAGTCTCCCATAAAGCTTTGAGAGAAAATGAATACATATCTTTTCAAAGGAACCTCTCGATAATCCAAAGCTTTGAACAATTCCTTGCGAACTCCAAACACCTGTGCACTTTTTTTAAGGCAATCTTCTATAAACAGACAGAAGATTTCTTGCAAGAACGATCGTCATCATAATTATGCGTGGCTCGGATTTTTCGAAGACACCTCTTATGCAATTAAATTTGTTACATAAATCTCATACAATAAAGATTCATGCTTCGATGTAATCTCTTAAACACAAGAGTTGTTTCCGAAGGATGCTGCTGAAGTCTCCATCATTGAAGTTTTCTGAAGTATATCTTTCCCTTTGACGAACACACACTATTGATTGAAGATACACATTGTGGCTGGATATTTAAGTGACACTTCAATGAGAGCAAAGACTAACATGTTGTCCGAGATGAAAAGCCAAAAATACTCTGAAGTTCACCAAAAAATTTGTGATGCCTACTCCCTGATTATGCAGCCTGCTAGCCCTGAAAGCTCCGCAGCTTAATGACGTGGTCAAATAAATTAAAAAAGATCACAATGTGGGTAAATCATAACTGGGCAAATCCAGTAATTGAAAATTATATCAGTTATGTTTTCCTAATAACAATTATCGACAATTGTATATAATCTTCGCAGTCTTGAATTTCTAGATCATCAAATGTAGACGAAGGAATCTTTCCCCATCGATCAAAAATTTCATTCCTCCAATTAAGATGTAATAACTAAGAGAGTGCTTTTGATAGAAAATTTATAAGATCCCAGAACTCTGAAATTCTATAAATTAATGAATTCTAGGCAAAATCTATATATCCGGAGAAATGGAATTATCAAATGCAATATAGCTTTGTTGACTTTCCACC
The DNA here is from genome assembly GCA_002786265.1 of Apostasia shenzhenica. NCBI lineage: Eukaryota > Viridiplantae > Streptophyta > Magnoliopsida > Asparagales > Orchidaceae > Apostasia > Apostasia shenzhenica. The sequence continues at coordinate 4,229,717 of KZ452001.1, forward strand.
TTGAGACGCTATAAATAAAAAAGCTTATTTTTTAGGCATAATTGTTGTGAGATTTTCAAATTGAATGAACAAGAAGATAACAAAAAGAACCATTGGAAAGCTCCCGAATGGTTAAAAAAGGTGTATGGATAGCGAGGCTTAAATCTTTAGGCAATTTTTATTAACATATATGAAGTAAAGTTAGTCTCATTTAAGTAAAAAAATAAGGAAATTAAAGAAGAAAAATAAATAAAAATTATGAAGCAATAAAGAGAATATAAAATTATAATAAAAATATAAATGAAAATAAAAATGATCAAAATAAGAATTAAATATTAATCGAACCGACTAAGATAAATAAATTAAATTTGGGAGAGAATTAAGTAAAACTATTCCATCAAACAATCAAAGTGTGTCTAGAAAAAATATAGTAATATAATTTTGCAAACAAATGTCTTACAATAATCTTAGGAAGAATAAAAAAATTTTAAAAAAAGTTCATATAGTTCCTTTTGAGACTTGAACAACATTTCACAATAAAATACTTAACCTGATTACAATATTGAAGATAAGGAGAATTGAGTTTTATGTGATAATTCTTGGACGTAATTTGTACTCATGCAAAATCATATAGAAATGTTAACATATTATTTTATCAAACAATTCATTCCTTACCAAAGAATAAAATTTAGCACCAATATAAATCTCATTGAGAAAGGTATTTGTAAAATATGTCCATTCGAGTCCTATCCAAAAAAATTAAGACATAGCGTAAAGATGGAAAAGACATTAGGGACGCTTATTCATTGGCCATATAGATGATTAGAGTAAATACAATATTTTGAGAATTGAGTAGAAGGTTTTGAAGCAATGATGTCTTATTGATGAAGCACTATTTAGTATAATCAAATGGCAAAAATCTAGTAGTACAAAGAAGGTAAGATTAAGTCTAAAAAATAGTTTAAGAGGAAAAATCATCTCAGAGATGAGACTTGACCTGTTGAGAAATTATAAAGAATATCTAATCTCTATTGAGAACATTGGCCTAAGACAAGAACAATTTGTTAGAATTTTTGCATTTGTTTCAAGGTAAGGTTATGAGGCTTTCGTTTTTCAATGTCTATTATAGGTTCGCATTTATTCAATTCTGTTAAAAAATTTTTCGCATTTATATCGGCTTTGTTATGAATTTTTATAATATTTATGTACATCTATTTAACTAGTTATTGATCATTGTATACTCTCTGGAAACTTTTGAAAATAGTAAAAATCTTGTCGGAAGCGGCATTAATTTCCCGCAAATATTTATGGTTTCTCTTAAAAGTAGGTTTTTCTATAATAATTGAGTTTCTTTCTTCTATATCTCAGTAGATTTTGCATTGGATCTTGCTGCATGGCTTATGATATCATATATGTTTTTTTATTGCAATTGTTGTGAGAATTATCCTGGGCTTTATGTTACCTAAACAGATCGCATTCTGTTAAAAGCACTAGTTAGTAAAAAGATTCAAAGTGAGTTCAATTATCCATTATGATTAGGAATGGTTTGACCATTGTGCTCATAAAATCTAGGTTAGAAAAGTGGAATTTGAGTGCAAGTTATCCTGTAATAGAAAACCTAGAATTTAAATTTCCAACTCAATGTTTCTAGTTGATCAGAAAACCATAAGTTATAGGCACATTATATACGCGCATAAAAAAGATTGGAAGAGATGCCAAGTGTATTACACTGAGCAGTGAAAGCTAAACTTGGGCCTAAGTTATCTTGCACATAAGAAAAAATTCAAAAATAACCGTTTGAATATAGGTATTAACAATATCAAAGAAAAAGAAGCTGGTGCAAAGTTTCATAGCAGCAACTCAATCAAACAATTTCACAAATCTTATTCCCAACTTTTACAGAAACCGTCTAATATCAGGTAGGCTCCTTACGGAAAGGGATCGAGTTGATCAGGCATCTCTTTTCAGTCTTCTGACTCATCTGCGCATGAGAATATCATGATCTTCTTCACCGAGAAGCAGCATCCGGTAGGTTGTCAAGTGCATATTAAGCTGCATCCACTGGTCTCGTTCCTTGAGGAAATGCTTGACGTACCATACGGCTGTTTCATCACGTCACTCATCTGATGCAGAACTCTTTCCATCTGATACTTTTTATGACTGGAAAAAAAAAACTCCGATGAATAGCTCTCAGGTAGAATCGTTAAATTGCTAAATAAACATATAATTATAAAGAAAAGTGAAGCGGATACATTGAAGAAGATCTTCAAGCTCGATCCTGGACATGCACGGATGACTGGCGGTTCGGCTTTGAATCTTGCTGAAATGAATTTTGAAAAGAGGCAAAAACAGTTAGAATACATAGGCTTCGGATCTCGAAGAGAGTACTCAGTAATGGAAGCGAGAGAATGCGAATTACAAGAAGAGTATGAGGTATTTTGCGCTCGCCAAATTGCTGTCGCTGAAGTTCGTGAGAAGTCCTTGGCGAGGCGGATGCAGAAAACGGAAATAAGAGGAAAAGAAGAAGGGTTGGTGGAGTTTTGCCGGATGAAGATGCCCAGCGGAACTGGCTGTGATGTGAAAGCGTGTAACCGTTATGTCGGCAACAGAAGTCAGGGTTTCTTCGTCGCCAATTCCTGACAGAAGAGATCCAGACCGAGATATAATCGCTGAGAGATCGTGAGAGCAGTGGGAATGGAGGATTGTGGGTAAAGACTGTCGGAATTTGCAGTTTTTGTGCGGAAATGGTTAGTTTTGGGGAGAATTATCGCGTTGAAAATGCATTCAGCTCAGCATGATGCTGGCAGGCTTCGTCCGATCTGAGATAAGTGTGATCTTGATAGTTTGTATTTTGAAGACCTGCAGAATTACTATAATAAGTCCCCATGGTTTTACCAAGATTGTTCTGCCTGCTCGCGGATATAGGGAGACAATTTTCAATTTCGTAGTATTGTCTTCAGGCTCTCAAGTTGACAAGATTATGGAGTCATTAAAAATAAAAAAAATAATATTTGGATTCTTCTTCACATAAATTTTTTTTTATTTCATTAAATTGAAGCATTTAAGAACAATTTTTTTATATTTAAATATATTATTTTTACATTTTTTAAATAACAACTAACGGTCAAACGATTACACGTTAATGAGTCCACAATGAAATGTATGCAAAAGAATCGTACCAATGGTTGTAATATGCAAAGTAGTTTTAATTTTTAATAACCTGTGGTGAACTACGTCTACTGCAGGGAACTAGAAAAGTACTTTCATTTTTAATTTTACCATAAAAATATTATGAAATTTACTTTAAATTAATGATTAGATAAAAATAATAAATTTAAAGCTATATTAAAATTATATAATATATATAAAATAAGTTGATTGTATATTAAAAAGAATGATATAGAATATATAAAATTGACATTGTTTTTTTAATAAATTGTAATTAATATTTATTTTTTATTTTTTATAATAAAATAACTATTTATGTGTCTCGCTGTAAGACAACATATACTGTGACAATAAGCCTTTAAATATTTTATTTGAAAATATAGAGTGAAAACTATAATAGTATAAAATTAAAAAAAAGGTAAGACTAAGACCGCTAGCTTCGGACGATATTAAAATCAGGAAAGCCAAAATGATCTAGATTAAAATAATATTGAAATATGAAAAATAAAATAAATTTTTTAATCATTCTTACATAGATTTTAATATAAAAGAATTAATTATTGTTATTGTTCACATACTCAATAATTTTTTAATAAAAATCAACTTTAATTTCACATTATAAACTTTCAAATATTTAATTCCTACTGAATTTGGGGTCTAGGATGTGAAGATAAAGTTGATATTTTTTAATAAATTAATTATTAAGTATTTGAAAGTATTTTTACACTGTAATTAATTAAAAATTATATTATTATTATTATTATTAAACTAGTACTATTTTGAATTCTGATTTTAGTCTTCAATGCTAAAACAGGGCCTAAAGTAATATTATAAATCAACTGCAATAGAAACCATTCAAGGCCACGCTTCCCAAAAAACATCAATTGAGCTTCCGAGAAAACCCTTTAGGTGCCCATATTCCCAAGCCAAGTTTTACTTGTGATCCAAAAAAACGGAAAATGTAGATCGGTTCATTTGTTGGCCAATTTATTTTGATCAAATCTTCGCAATGGTGAATCACATAGTAACTGAATTGGCCTTCGACAACATTCAGTGATTGCAAATCTTAGATGTTGTTTTGTTTTTGAAGAAAATAGTAAATCTTAAAAAGGAGGATTGAAGATGGCACTAATTAGAGAATCTAAGGGTATGATTAGTCCCCACAATCGAGTTGAACCCTATTCCTGTCCCTACGTTTTTGGAAAGGGTGTGTTATAATCTTGAAAAGCAGGGAAGAGGCAGGTATAATTTGTATTTGAGTGGGTGAGCCAGGGAATTTAAAAAAAAAAAAAAAAAGACCCACTCCAGCGCCTTTGGGGTTAATTATAGCCTCAATTTCATTGGCTATAATAGTTAATCGGCCTTGACTTGAAGATTTGCTTTTGGTTATTCAATTGGGCCTTACTGGTCTTATTTCCTTGGCTTTTTTCTGCAATTTTTTGGGCTTTACTCCATCCTGGGTCTCTTTTTGGCTGGGATGGTTGAGTTCCTGGGTCCGTTTGCATCTGGATGGGCTTTGGCCGCTCTGTTGGGCTCATTGATTCTCTGTTTGAGCTTCCTTTTGGCTTTTTTCAATTCTTGAAGAACTTGGGCTTTTCGTGTGGCCATAGTAGGCCTTTTCTCTTTTGCAAGCAGGGCGAGCTAGTGGGAATTAATTCTGTTGGGCCTTTTGGGCCTGTTATGTTTGGTTGGCCTCACTTAATCTTTAAGGGCTTCCTCTTCCTTAGGTTAGTGGGTGTAATTTCTTCTTGGCTGGGCTTAAATGGGCTAATATACCTAGGGTCATAATTGAGCCTTACTAAATCTGGCATGTTGTAATGGGCTTTGAACCTTATGTTATGCATCTTGTCATGATTTGTACCATTTTTTTCAATTTTTTTTGTTGGGTCTTCGGTCCTTTTTTTGTCAGGGGTCATATCTAGTATTCAGAGTTTGCCTCGATTTGGTACCGCTCTCGCGGCCCGCACCGAAACAGTGCTTTACCCCTAGATGTCCAGTCAACTGCTGCGCCTCAACGCATTTCGGGGAGAACCAGCTAGCTCTGGGTTTCGACGTGGCATTTCACCGCCTGATTTACTAAAATATATCAACTGGTTCCCAATGTTTCAACTTTTTTCATCTTTAAAAAATCATCAATGGTAGGCACTTGATTAACTCAAGTTCTTAACGACAGGTATAAACCCTAGCTTCTTTCTTTCTCTTGAGCCTTTAGGTCATTGTCAAATTTCATCACAGGCACGACGGAATCTTCTACCAAAATTCCCATCGTGGACCAGACGCAGACAAGGATGAAGGATAGGACCATAAAGAGTTATTGGGGTCTCTCTTAATTTTGCTCTCTTTGTATTTAAATGAATAAATTTGCTGTTGGGGCCATATGTAATTGATCCCTTCCTCAATGTTAGGGATTAAATAACAAATATATATATATATAATATTATATATATTATATAATAATATATATATAATATATTATATAGTATATAGTAGTAGTG
>KZ452001.1:4242773-4275022 GCA_002786265.1 Apostasia shenzhenica
TCAATATAGCAAACATTAGGTGTGTAATCATAGTTATATATTAAAAAACCTTCATATAGATAAGATTAAGGTCAAATTGCATATATTCTCCTCAAATAAAACAAAAATTAATGGAATATACTCACAATTGCATGTATTCACTTAAAATAACTTATTATGCAAAGAATCGTACTCTAAATGCTTGTACTCCACTCGAATTCAACGTAATGCAATGAATAGCAGAAAAAAACATTATTATTCAACTTAAATTCATTTATATGTCATAAATTACACCCTAAAAGAGCCTATTATCTTAACATTGATATATACTAACAAAAAGATGTATAATTATAGGTATTACATTAAAACAGAATAAAATGTCCCTAATAGATCGCCACATATCATTGTTCGACTGAAATATATCAATATAGCAAACGTTATGTGTGTAATCAGAGTAATATGTTTAAAAACATTCATATAGATAAGATAAAGATCAAATTGCATATATTCTCTTCAAATACAATAAATATTAATTGAATACACACACACAATTGCTTGTTTTAGTTAAAATATGTTATTATATAATGAATCATGCTCTAAATGCTTGTACTCCACTTGAATTCAACGTAATGCAATAAATAGCTGCAAAAACATCACTATTCAATTCAAATTCATTGTTATGTCATAAATCAGACCCTAAAAGAGCCTATTCTCTTAAACTTAATCGATATACTGATAAATAGATGTGTAATTATAGGTATTGCATTAAAACACAATCAAATGTCCCTAAAAGATCACCAAATATCAATTTGCGGTTTAAATACATCAATATAGCAAACATTAGGTGTGTAATCAGAGTAACATGTTAAAAAACCTTTATATAAATAAGATTAAGGTCAAATTGCATATATTCTCTTCAAATACAACAAAAATTAATTGAATACACTGACAACTATATGTATTCAATTAAAATAACTTATTATGCAATGAATTATATACTCTAAATGCTTGCACTCTACTTAAATCCAACGTAATGCAATAAATAGCTGCAAAACCATCACTATTCAACTTAAATTCATTGATATGTCATAAATCAGTCCCTAAGAGAGCCTATTCCCTTAAACATTGATCGATATACTAATAAAAAGATGTATAATTATAGGTATTACATTAAAACATAATTAAATATCCCTAATAGATCGCCACATATCTTTTTTTGACTGAAATACGTCAATATAGCAAACATTAGGTGTGTAATCAGAGTATTATGTTAAAAAACCTTCTTATAGACAAGTGTAAAGTCAAATTGCATACATTCTCTTCTAATACAATAAAAACTAATTGAATACGAACACAATTGCTTATATTCAGTTAAAATAACTAATTATGCAATGAATCGTATTCTAAATGCTTGTACTCCACTTGAATTCAACGTAATGCAATGAATATCTGCAAAAATACTACTCAACTCAATTTCATTGATAAGTCATAAATCAGACCCTAAAAAAGTCTATTTTTTTAAAATTGATCGATATACTGATAATTAGAAGTGTAATTATAAGTATTACATTAAGACGCAATCAAATGTCCCTAATAGATCGCCAAATATCAATTTTTGATTGAAATAGATCAATATAGCAAACATTAGGTGTCTAATCATAGTAATATATTAAAAAACCTTCATATAGATAAGATTAAGGTCAAATTGCATATCTACTCCTCAAATACAACAACAATTAATGGAATATACTCACAATTGCATGTATTCAGTTAAAATAACTTATTATGCAATGAATCGTACTCTAAAAGTTGTACTCCACTTGAATTCAACGAAATGCAATAAATAGCTGCAAAAACATCATTATTCAACTCAAATTCATTAATATGTCATAAGTCAATCCCTAAAAGAGCATATTCTCTTAACAATTAATCGATATACTAATAAAAAGATGTATAATTACAGGTATTACATTAAAACGAAATCAAATGTCCCTAATAGATAGCCACATATTATTTTTCGACTGAAATACGTCAATATAGAAAATATTAGGTGTGTAATTAAAGTATTATGTTAAAAAACTTTATATAGACAAGAGTAAAGTCTAATTACATATATTTTCCTCAAAATTAATAAAAACTAATTGAATACCCACACAATTTCATGTGTTCTATTAAAATAACTAATTATGCAATGAATCGTACTCTAAATGCTTGTACTCCACTTGAATTCAATGTAATGCAATGAATAGCTGCAAAAACTTCACTATTCAACTCAAATTCATTAAAATGTCAAAAATCAGACCCTAAAAAAGCCTATTCTCTTAAAAGAGATCCATATAGTGACAAATAGATGTGTAATTATAGGTATTACATTAAAACGCAATCAAATATCCCTAATAGATCGCCAACTATCAATTTTTATTTGAAATACATCAATATAACAAATATTAGGTGTGCAATCAGAGTAATATGTTAAAAAAACCTTTACATAGATAAGATTAAGGTCAAATTGCATATATTCTCTTCAAATACAACAAAAATTATTTGAATACACTCACAATTGTATGTATTCAAATAAAATAACTTATTATGCAATGAATCATACTTTAAATGCTTGCACTCCACTTAAATCCCACGTAATGCAATGAATAGCTGCAAAAACATCACACTATTCAACTTAAATTCATTGATATGTCATAAATCAGTCCCTAAAAGAGTCTATCTTACAAATTGATCGATATACTAACAAAAAGATGTATAATTATAGGTATTACAATAAAACGTAATTAAATGTCCCTAATAGATAGCCACATATCTTTTTTTAACTGAAATACGTCAATATAGCAAACATTAGGTGTGTAATCAGAGTATTATGTTAAAAAACTTTCATATAGACAAGTGTAAAGTTAAATTGCATATATTCTCTTCAAATATAATAAAAACTAATTGAATACGAACACAATTGCTTATATTCAGTTAAAATAACTAATTATGCAAACAATCGTACTCTAAATGCTTGTACTCCACTTGAATTCAACGTAATGCAATGAATATCTGCAAAAACATTACTATTCAACTCAAATTCGTTGATATGTCACAAATAAGACCCTAAAAGAGCATATTCTCTTAAAATGGATTGATATACTGTCAATTAGAAGTGTAATTATAAATATTACATTAAAACGCAATCAAATGTCACTAATAGATTGCTAAATATAAATTTTAGGTTGAAATACATCAATATAGCAAACATTAGGTGTGTAATCAAAGTAATATCTTAAAAAACTTCATATAGATACGATTAAGGTCAAATTGCATGTATTCTCTTCAAATACAATAAAAATTAATTAAATACACTTACAATTACATATATTTAGTTAAAATATCTTATTATGCAATAAATCGTACTCTAAATGCATGTACTCCACTTGAATTCAACGTAATGCAATGAATAGTTGCAAAAATATTACTATTCAACTGAAATTCATTGATATGTCATAAATCAGTCATAAAAGAGCCTATTCTCTCAAACATTGTTCGATATACTAACAAAAAGATGTATAATTATAGGTATTATATTAAAACGTAATTAAATGTCCCTAATAGATCGTCACATATTTTTTTTGACTGAAATACGTCAACATAACAAATATTAGGTATGTAATCAGAGTATTATGTTAAAAAACCTTCATATAGACTAGTGTAAAGTTAAATTTCAAACATTCTTTTCAAATATAATAAACACTAATTGAATACGAACACAATTGCTTATATTAAGTTAAAATAACTAATTATACAATGAATCGTACTCTAAATGCTTGTACTCCACTTGAATTCAATGTAATGCAATGAATATCTGCAAAAAAACGTCACTATTCAACTCAAATTCATTGATATGTCATAGATCAGACCATAAAAGAGCCTATTCTCTTAAAATGGATTGATATACTGACAATTAAAAGTGTAATTATAAGTATTACATTAAAATATACTCAAATATCACTAATAGATTGCTAAATATCAATTTTCGGTTGAAATACATCAATATAGCAAACATTAAATGTGTAATCAAAGTAATATATTGAAAAACTTCATATATATAAGATTATGGTCAAATTGCATATATTCTCTTCAATTGCAACAAAACTTAAATGACTACACTCACAATTACATGTATTCCGTTAAAATAACTTATTATGCAATAAATCGTACTCTAAACGCTTGTACTCTACTTGAATTCAACGTAATGCAATGAATAGTTGCAAAAACATTACTATTCAACTCAAATTCATTGATAAGTCATACATTAGTCCATAAAAGAGCTTATTCTCTTAAAAATTGATCGATACACTAACAAAAAAATGTATAATTATAGGTATTACATTAAAACGCAATCAAATGTCCCTAATAGATCTTCACATATCATTGTTCGACTGAAATACGTTAATATAGCAAACATTTGGAATGTAATCAGAGTATTATGTTAAAAAACCATCATATAGACAAGCGTAAAGTCTAATTGCATACATTCTCTTCAGAAACAATAAAACCTAACTGAATACCCATACAATTACTTGTGTTCAGTTAAAATAACTAATTATGCAATGAATCGCTCTCTAAATGCTTGTACTCCACATGAATTCAACGTAATGCAATGAATAGCTGAAAAAATATCACTATTCAACTCAAATTCATTACAATGTCATAAATTAGACCTTAAAAGAGCATATTCTCTTAAAAGTGATCGATATACTAACAAATATATGTTTAATTACTGGTATTACATTAAAACACAATCAAATGTCCCTAATAAATCGCCAAATATGAATTTTAGGTTGAAATACATCAATATAGCAAATATTAGGTGTGCAATCAGAGTAATATGTTAAAAAACCATCATATAGATAAGATTAAGGTCAAATTGCATATATTCTCTTCAAATACAATAAAAATTAATTAAATACACTCACAATTGTATGTATTCAAATAAAATAACTTATTATGCAATGAATCATACTTTAAATGCTTGTACTCCACTTAAATCCCACGTAATGCAAGGAATAGCTGCAAAAATATCACTATTCAACTTAAATTCATTGATATGTCATAAATCAGTCCCTAAAAGAGCCTATTGTCTTAAAGTTGATCAACATATTAACAAAAAGATGTATAATTATAAGTATTATATTAAAACGCAATTAAATGTCCCTAATAGATCGCCACATATCATTTTTCGACTGAAATACGTCAACGCAAACATTAGGCGTGTAATCAAAGTATTATGTTAAAAAACTTTCATATAGTCAAGTGTAAAGTCAAATTGCATCCATTTTCTTCAAATACAATAAAAACTAATTGAATACGAACACAATTGCTTATATTCAATTAAAATAACTAATTATGCAATGAATCGTACTCTAAATACTTGTACTCCACTTGAATTCAACGTAATGCAATGAATATCTGCAAAAACATCACTATTCAACTCAAATTCATTAAAATGTCAAAAATCAGACCCTAAAAGAGCCTATTCTCTTAAAAGTGATCGATATAGTGACAAATAAATGCGTAATTATAGGTATTACATTAAAACGCAATCAAATGTCACTAATAGATTGCTAAATATAAATTTTAGGTTGAAATACATCAATATAGCAAATATTAGGTGTGCAATCAAAGTAATATATTAAAAAACCTTCATATAGATAAGATTAAGGTCAAATTGCATATATTCTCCTCAAATAAAACACAAATTAATGGAATACACTCACAATTGCATGTATTCACTTAAAATAACTTATTATCCACAGAATCGTACTTTAAATACTTGTACTCCACTTGAATTCAATGTAATGCATTGAATAGCTGCAAATACATTATTATTCAACTAAAATTCATTGATATGTTATAAATCTATCCCTAAAAGAGCATATTTTCTTAAAAATTGATCGATATACTAACAAAAAGATGTATAATTATAGGTATTACATTAAAACGCAATCAAAGGTTCCTAATAAACTACAACATTCTCTTTAAATACATTAATATAGCAAACATTAGGTGTGTAATCTGAGTATTATGTTAAAAAATCTTTATATAGATAAGAGTAAAGTCAAATTACATACATTCTCTTCAAATACAATAAAAACTAGCTGAATACTGACACAATTGCTTGTATTCAGTTAAAATAACTAATTATGCAATGAATCATACTCTAAATTCTTGTATTCCACTTGAATTTAACGTAATGCAATGAATAGCTGCGAAAACATTACTATTCAACTCAAATTCATTGATATGTCATAAATCAGACCCTAAAAGAGCCTATTCTCTTAAAATAGATTGATATACTGACAAATAGAGGTGTAATTATAAGTATTACATTAAAACGCAATCAAATGTCCCTAACAGTTCGCCAAATATCAATTTTCGATTGAAATACTTCAATATAGCAAACATTAGGTGTGTAATCAGAGTAATATGTTAAAAAACCTTCGTATAGGTATGATTAAGGTCAAATTGCATGTATTCTCTTCAAATACAACAAATATTAGTTGAATACACTCACAGTCGCATGTATTCAGTTAAAATTACTTATTATGCTATGAATCATACTCTAAATGCTTGTACTCCACTTGAATTCAAGTAATGCAATGAATAACTGCAAAAACAATATTATTCAACTCAAATTCATTAATATGTCATAAGTCAGTCCCTAAAAGAGTCTATGCTCCTAAACATTGATTGATATACTGACAAATAGATGTGTAATTATAGATATTACATTAAAACACAATCAAATGTCCCTAATAGATCGCTAAATATCAATTTTTGGTTGAAATACAATAATATAGCCAACATTTGGTGTGCAATCAGAGTAATATGTTAAAAAATCTTCATATAGATAAGATTAATGTCAAATTGCATATATTTTCTTCAAATACAACAAAAATTAATTGAATACACTCACAATTGCATGTATTCAATTAAAATAACTTATTCTGTAATGAATCGTACTCTAAATGCTTGTACTTCATTTGAATTCAACGTAATGCAATGAATAGTTGGAAAAACATCACTATTCAACTTAAATTCATTGATATGTCATAAATCAGTCCCTAAAAGAGTCTATTCTCATAGAAATTGATCGATATACTAACAAAAATATGTATAATTATAGGTATTACATTTAAACGCAATCAAATGTCCCTAATAGATCGATACATATCATTTTTCGACTGAAATACGTCAATATAGCAAATATTAGGTGTATAATCAGAGTATTATGTTAAAAAAACCTTCATATAGACAAGTATAAAGTCAAATTGCATACATTCTCTTCAAATACAATAAAAACTAATTGAATACGAACACAATTGCTTATATTCAGTTAAAATAACTAATTATGCAATGAATCGTACTCTAAATGTTTGTACTAAACTTGAATTCAACGTAATGCAATGAATATCTGCAAAAACAGCACTATTCAACTCAAATTCATTGATATGTCACAAATAAAACCCTAAAAGACCCAATTCTCTTAAAATATATCTAATACTGACAATTAGAAGTGTAATTATAAGTACTACATTAAAACGCAACCAAATGTCTCCAATAGATTGCCAAATATCAATTTTCGGTTGAAATACATCAATATAGCAAATATTAGGTGTGCAATCAGAATAATATGTTAAAAACCTTCATATAGATAAGATTAATGTCAAATTGCATATATATTCTATTCAAATATAACAAAAATTAATTGAATATACTCACAATTGCATGTATTCAATTAAAATAACTTATTATGCAATGAATCAAACTCTAAATGCTTGCACTCCACTTAAATCCAACTTAATGCAATGAATAGCTGTAAAAATATCACTATTCAACTCAAATTCTTTGATATGTCATAAATAAGTCCCTAAAAGAGCCTATTCTCTTAAACATTGATCGATATACTAACAAAAAGATATATAATTATAGGTATTACATTAAAACGCAATTAAATTCCCTAATAGACCGCCAAATATCATTTTCCTACTGAAATACGTCAATATAGCAAATATTAAGTGTGTAATCAGAGTATTATGTTAAAAAAACCTTCATATGGACAAGAGTAAAGTCAAATTACATACATTCTCTTCAAATACAATTAAAACTAATCGAATACTATTATAATTGCTGATATTCAGTTAAAATAACTAATTATGCAATGTACCGTACTCTAAATGAATGTACTCCACTTGAATTCAATGTAATGCAATGAATAGCTGCAAAAATATAACGATTCAACTCAAATTTATTGATATGTCATAAATCAAACCCTAAAAGAGCCTATTCTCTTAAAATTGATCGATATACTGATAAATAGATGTGTAATTATAGGTATTATATTAAAACACCATCAAATTTCCCTAATAGATCACCAAATATCAATTTTCGATTGAAATACATCAATATAGCAAATATTAGGTGTGTAATCAGAGTAATATGTTTAAAAACATTCATATTGATAAGATTAATGTGAAATTGCACATATTCTCTTCAAATACCACAAAAATTAATTGAATACGCACACAATTGCTTGTATTCAGTTAAAATAACTTATTATGTAATGAATCGTACTCTAAATGCTTGTACTCCACTTGACTTCAATGTAACGCAATGAATAGTTGCAAAAGCATCACTATTCAACTCAAATTCATTGATATATCATAAATCAGTCTCTAAAAGAGTCTATTCTCTTAAAAAATAATCGATATACTAACAAAAAGATGTATAATTAGAGGTATTACATCAAAACACAATCAAATGTCCCTAATAGATCGTCACATATCATTTTTCGACTGAAATACGTCAATATAGCAAATATTAGGTGTGTAATCAGAGTATTATGTTAAAAAACCTTCATATAAATAAGAGTAAAGTCAAATTGCATACATTCTCTTCAAATACAACAAAAACTAATTGAATACTAACACAATTGCTTATATTCAGTTAAAATAACTAATTATACAATGAATCATACTCTAAATACTTGTACTCCACTTGAATTCAATGTAATGCAATGAATATCTGCAAAAACATCACTATTCAACTCAAATTCATTGATATGTCATAATCAAATCCTAAAAGAGCATATTCTTTTAAAATTAATCGATATACTGACAATTAGAAGTGTAATTATAAGTATTATATTAAAACGCACTCAAATGTCCCTAATAGATTGTCAAATATCAATTTTCAGTTGAAATACATCAATATAGCAATCATTAGGTGCGTAATCATAGTAATATATTAAAAAACCTTCATATAGACAAGATTAAGGTCAAATTGCATATATTCTCTTTAAATACAATAAAAATTATTTGAATACACTCACAATTGCATGTATTCAGTTAAAATAACTTATTATGCAATGAATCATAGTCTAAATGCTTGTATTCTACTTGAATTCAACGTAATGCAATGAATAGCTACAAAAATGTTACTATTCAACTCAAATTCATTGATATGTCATAAATCAGACCATAAAAGAGCCTATTCTCATAAAATTGATTGATATACTGATAAATAGATGTGCAATTATAGGTATTACATTAAAATGCAATTAAATGTCCCTGATAGACTGCCAATATATCAATTTTTAGTTGAAATACATCAATAAAGCAAATATTAGTTGTGTAATCAGAGTAATATGTTAAAAAACTTTCATATAGATAAGATTACGGGCAAATTGCATATATTCTCTTCAAATACAACAAAAATTAAATGAATACTCTCACAATTGCATGTATTCAGTTAAAATAACTTATTATGCAATGAATCGTACTCTAAATGCTTATACTCCGCTTGAATTCGATGTAATGCAATAAATAGTTGCAAAAACATCATTATTCAACTCAAATTAATTAATATGTCATTAGTTAGTCCCTAAAAGAGCCTATTTTCTTAAAAAATGATCGATATACTAACAAAAAGATGCATAATTATAGGTATTATATTAAAACACAATCAAATGTCCCTAATAGATCGCCACATATCATTGTTCGACTGAAATACATTAATATAACAAACATTTGGTATGTAATCAGAGTATTATGTTAAAAAACCATCATATAGACAAGAGTAAAGTAAAATTGCATACATTCTCTTTAAATATAATAAAAAAAACTAATTAAATACTCATACAATTGCTTGTATTCAGTTTAAATAACTAATTATGCAATGAATCGTACTTTAAATACTTGTACTCCATATGAATTCAACGTATTGCAATGAATAGCTGCAAAAACGTTACTATTCAACTCAAATTCATTTATATGTTATAAATCAGACCATAAAAGAGCCTATTCTCTTTTAATTGATTGATATACCGATAAATAGATGTGTAATTATAGGTATTACATTAAAACTCAATCAAATTTCCCTAATAGACCGCCAAATATAAATTTTCGATTGAAATACGTCAATATAGTAAATATTAGGTATGTAATCAGAGTAATATGTTAAAAACCTTCATTTAGATAAAATTAAGATCAAATTAGATATATTCTCTTCAAATACAACAAATATTAATTGAATACACTCATAATTGTATGTATTCAGTTAAAATAACTTATTATACAATGAATCATGCTCTAAATGCTTGTACTCTACTTGAATTCAACGTAATGCAATGAATAGCTGTAAAAATATCATTATTTAACTCAAATTCATTAATATATCATAAATCAGTCCCTAAAAGAACCTATTCTTTTAAAAATTAATCGATATACTAACAAAAAGATGTATAATTATAGGTATTACATTAAAATGCAATCAAATGTTAATAATAGATCGCACATATTATTGTTTGACTGAAATACGTCAATATAGCAAATATTAGGTGTGTAATCAGAGTATTATGTTAAAAAACTTTATATAGACAAGAGTAAAGTCTAATTGCATACATTCTCTTCAAAAACAATAAAAATTAATTGAATACACTCACAATTGCATGTATTCAGTTAAAATAATTTATTTTGCAATGAATCATACTTTAAATGCTTGCACTCCACTTGAATTCAACGTAATGCAATGAATAGCTACAAAAATATTATTATTATTCAACTCAAATTCATTTATATGTCATAAATCAATTCCTAAAAGAGCCTATTCTCTTTTACCCAAAGCAAATATTTTAATATCTATTAGAGACATATGACTGAAATTTAAAATAATACAGATAATTACACGTCTTTTTGATAGTATGTCTATCTATTTTAAGTTATTGGGCACTTTTAAAGACTAATTTATGATAAATCCATGTACATGAATTGAATAGTAATGTTTTTCTGACTATTTATTGCATTAACGTTGAGTTCAAGCTGTATACAAGCATTTAGACAGTGATTCATTATATAATATATTATTTTAACAGAATATTTGAAATTGTACAAGTATTCAATCATTTCTGATTATTTTTGAAGAGATTAAAGGTAATTTGATTTTTATCTTATCTATATCAACGGATTTTAACAAATAGTTTCGCCAAAAATAGATATTTGGTGATATATAAGGGACATTTGATTGAGTTTTAATATAACACCATCAATTACGCATCTTTTTGATAGTATATCGATCTGTTTCTACCTATTAGGCGCTCTTAAAAACTGATTTATGACATCAATGTATTTGAATTAAATAGTAATATTTTTACAGCTATTTATTGGGTTAATATTGAATTCAAGTAGAATACAAGCATTTAGAGAATGATTCATTATGTAATAAGCAATTTTAACTGAAAGCTAGCAATTATATGAGTATTCAATTATTATTTTTGTATTTGAAGAGAATATATGCAATTTAATTGTGATCTTATCTATATCATGATATTTTAATATAATACTCTAATTAAACACGAATATTAGCTACATTGATGTATTTTAGCAGAAAATAGATATTTAGTAATCTATTAGAGAAATATGATTGAGTTTTAACATAATACCGACAAGTACATCTCTTTTTAATAATATATCAATGTATTTCAAGTCATTTGAAACTTTTGAAGACCAATTTATGATATATCTATGTATTTCATTGAATTGTACTGTTTTGCTGCTACTTATTGCATTAACATTGAATTCATGTTGAATGCAAGCATTTAGAGAATAATTCGTTATTTTGACATAATACTCACAACTATAAGTTTATTTAATGATTTTGGAATGTATTTTAAAAGAATACATACAATTAGATTTTGAACATATCTATAATAAGGCATTTTAATATATTACTAGGATTAAATAATTTTTATTTACTTTATCGAAGTATTTTAGCCAAAAGTAAATATTTGGCAGTCTATTAGCGACATATATTTTAGTTTTAATATAATACCGATAATTACACATATATTTGATAGTATATCGATCTATTATAACTTTTTAGGAACTTTCAAAGATTGATTTACGATATATCGCTGTATTTAAATTGAATAGTGATATTTTTATAATATTCATTGCGTTAACGATGACTTTAAGCCGAATACAAGCATTTAGAGAGCGATTCTTTGCATAATAAGTTATTTTAACTGAATACTAGCAATTATACGAGTATTCAATCATTTGTTATTATATTTCAAGATAATGCAAGCAATTTGACTTTAATCTTGTCAAATCAAAGTATGTTAATATAATACTCTGATTAAAGAATTATTATTTGCTATATCATTATATTTTAGCTGAAAAAAGACATTTGACAATCTATTATGGACTTCTGATTAAGTTTTAATATAATACCGGCAATTACGTATTTTTTTAACTATATATCGATTTATTGTAACCTATTAAGTATTTTTAGAGATAGATTCATTTATGACATATCAATCTATTTGAGTTGAATAGTCATGTTTTTACATCTATTCATTACGTTATTATTGAATTCAACCTGAATACAAGTATTTGTAGAATGATTTATTGAACAATAAGTTATTTTAATTGAATACTAGCAATTATACGAATACTTAATCATTTTCAATTAAATTTGAAGAGAATATAAGCAAATTTAACTTTGATCTTATCTATATCAAGGCACTTTAATGTAATACTCAGATTAAACAATTAATAATTACTATATTGATGTATTTTAATTGAAATCAGATATTTGACAATCTATTAGGAACATATGACTGAGTTTTAAAATTATACAAATTTCAATTATTTCTAATAGTTTTAGAAGTGAATATAAGTAATTTGACTTTACTTTTGTCTGTATTAAGGTATTTTAATAAAATATTCTGATTAAATAACTAATATTTGTTATATTGATGTATTCTAGTTGAAAGCATATATTTGGCGATCTATTAGGGATATTTAATTTAGTTTTAATATAATAATTGTAATTATATATTTTTTTGATAGTATATCGATCTCTTTCAACTTATTAGGCACTTTTGGAGACTGTTTTATGACATATCAATATATTGGAATTAAATAGTGACATTTTTATAGATATTCCTCGCATTAACCTTAAATTCAAGTAGAATACGTACATTTAGAGAATACATTGCATAATAACCCATTTTAACTGAATTCTAACAATTATCTGAGTATTCAATTATTTTTTATTTTATTTTAAGATAACACAAGCAATTTAACTTTAGTCTTATCTATATTAATATTTTAACATAATGTTCTAATTCAACAACTAATATTTGCTATATCGATGTATTTTAGCCGAAAAATAATATTTGGTGATCTATTAAGGAGATGATTGTATTTTAACATAATACCAGCAATTACACTTTTTTGTAGTAGATCAATGTATTTTAACTCATTTGGCACTTTTAGAGACCGATTTATGACTATCAATGTATTTCAATTGAATTGTGATATTTTTGCTTTTATTCTTTGCATTAACGTTGAATTCAAGCTGAATACAAGTATTTAGAGAATAATTTATTGCATAATTAGTTATTTTGATAAAATACTAGTAAATATAAGATTATTCAACAATTTATGAAGGTATTTAGAAAGAATATATGCAATTAAACTTTGAACATGTCTATATCAAAGAATTTTAACATATTAATAGGATTAAACAACTTATATTTATTTTATCAGAGTATTATGTTAAAATGCGTTGATATAAATAAGATCAAAGTTAAATTACTTGTATTCTCTTAAAATACTATTAAAAATTATTGAATACATGTATAATTGCTAATATTTAGTTAAAATAATTTATTATGTAGTGAATCATTCTTTAAATGCTTGTATTCTGCTTGAATTCAATATTAATGTAATAAATAGTTATAAAATATCACTATTCAATTTAAATACATTGATATGCCAAAAATCAGTCCCTAAAAGTGCCTAAAATGTTAAAACAGATCGATATATTATCTAAAAAATATGTGATTGCCGGTATTATATTAAAACTTATTCAAATATCCTTAATAGATAGCCCAATATTATTTTCAGCTAAAATATATCAATATAATAAATATTAGATATTTAATAAAAGTATTATGTTAAAATACCTTGATATAAACATGATCTAAGTCAAATTTCTTATATTCTTTTCAAATATAATATAAAATAATTGAATACTCATATAATTGTCAATATTTACTTAAAATAACTTATTATGCAATGAATTGCTTTGTAAATACTAGTATTCGGCTTGAATTCAAAGGTAATGTAATGTATAGCTGTAAAAATATTATTATTCAATTCAACTATATTGATATGTCATAAATTAATCCTTACCTACAAATTTATAATAAATCGATATACTGTAAAAAAGATATGTAATTGTCAATGTTATCTTTAAATTCAGATATATATCCCTAAGATCACCAAATATCTGCTTTCGGCCAAAATATTTTGATGAAGAAAATATAAGTTGTTTAATCCTAGCATTATATTAAAATCTCTTGATATAGATATAGTTCAAAGCTTAATTGCGTGTATTCTCTCTAAATACATTCAAAAATCGAGTTTTCTGAAAAATCACTTATTATGTAATGAATATTTCTCTAAATATTTGTATTTAGCTTGAATTCAATATTAATGCAATGAATACCTGCAAAAACGCCACAATTTAATTGAAATATATTGATACGTCATAAATCGGTCTCTATAAGTGTCAAATGAGTTTGAAATACATCGATGTACTATCAAAAAAAGATGTAATTATCGGTATTATATTAAAACTCAATATACCTCTCTAATAGACACCAAATGTTTATTTTCGACTAAAATAGATTGACATAGAAAACAATCATTATTTCATTAGAGTATTATGCTAAAATGTCTTGAAATTGATAAGATCAAAGTTAAATTGCTTGTATTCTTTTTAAATACAATAAAAATAATTTAATACTCATATAATTACTAGTATTCAGTTAAAATGGCTTTTTATGCAATAAATCGTTCTCTAAATGCTTGTATTTTACTTTATTTTAATGTTAACGCAATAAATAGTTGTAAAAACATCACTATTTAATTCAAATACATTAATTTATCATAAATCTGTCTGTAAAAGTGCATAATAGGTTGAAACAGTTTGATATATTATCAAAAAGATGTGTAATTATCGATATTATATTAGAACTCAAATATATGTCCCTAACAAATCGCCAAATACCTGTTTTCAGCTAAAATATTTCGATAAAGCAAATATAAGTTGTTTAATCCAAGTATTATATTAAAATGCCTTAATATAGATATGTTCAAACTCTAATTCAATGTATTCTTTCTAAATATATTAAAAAATTATTGAATAATCTTATAGTTTTTTTGTAATATTGAATAATCTCATAGTTGCGAGTATTACTTTTGAAATAATTAATTATATAATGAATTAGTCTCTAAATGCTTGTATTTAGCTTAAATTCAACGTTAATGCAATGATTAGCAGTAAAAATACCACAATATAATTAAAATACATTGATTTGTTGTTAATCAGTCTCTAAAGTGCCTAATAAGTTGAAATACATTGATATACTATCGAAAAGATATATAATGACCAGTATTAGAATGAAATTCTATCATATGTCCATAATAGATAGCCAAATAACTATTTTTCACTAAAATACATCGACATAATAAATACTAATTATTTAATCAGAGTATTACGTTAACTTTCCCTGATATAGACGAGATCAAAGTCAAAATCCTTGCATTCTCTTTAAATTTAATAAAAAATAATTGAATACTCATATAATTACTAGTATTTAATTAAAATAACTTATTATGCAATGAATCGTTCTCCAAATGCTTGTATTTCAGTTGAATTCAATGTTAATGCAACGAATAATTGTAAAAATATTACTATTAAATTCAACTATATTGATATATCATAAATCAGTCACTAAAAGTGCCTGATAGGTTAAAACAGATCGATATACTGTCAAAATAATGTGTAATTACAAGTGTTATATTAAATCTCATTCAAATATTCCTAATAGATTGCCAAATATCTGCTTTTAGCTAAAATAATTAATATAATAAATATTTATTATTTAATCAAAGTATTGTGTTAAACGTCTTAATATAGACAAGGTCAAAGTTAAATTTTTTATATTTTCTTCTAATACAGCAAAAAATAATTGAATACTCATATAATTGCTAGTATTAAGTTAAAATAACTTATTATACAATAAATCACTCTCAAAATCTTATATTCGACTTGAATTTTTTGTTAATATAATGAATAGTTATAAAAACATCGTTATTCAATTTAAATATATTGATATATCATAAATCAGTCTTTAAAATTGTCTATTAAGTTATAATAGATTGATATACTGTTAATAAAAAAGTATAATTATCAGTATTATATTAAAACTTAAACATATGTCCCTAACATATTTTATAAAATAAATATAAGTTGTTAAACCCTAGTATTATGTTAAAGTTCTTTGATATGGACATGTTCAAAGTTTAATTGCATATATTCTTTCTAAATACCTTTATAAATTATTGGATAATCTTATAGTTATGAGTATTCTATCAAAATAATTTATTATGAAATAAATTATTCTCTAAATACTTGTGTTTAGCTTGAATTCAACGTTAATGAAAAGAATAGAAGAAAATATCGCAATTTAATTGAAATACATTGAGTCATAAATCGGTCTCTAAAAGTGCCAAATGAGTTGAAATACATCAATGTACTAACAAAATGATATAATTATCGGTATTATGTTAAAACACAATTATATCTTCTTAATAGATCGCCAAATATCAAATTTCGATTAAAATACATCGATATAATAAATATTAATTGTTTAATTAGAGTATTATGTTAAAATATCTCAATATAGTAAGACTAAAGATAAATTGTTAGTATTATCTTAAAATAAAATAAAAAAATAATTGAATACCCAGATAATTGCTAGTATTTAGTTAAAATGGGTTTATGCAATGAATCATTCTCTAAATGTACGTATTTTACTTGAATTCAACGGTAATGCGATGAATAGTTATAAAAATATTACTATTTAATTTCAATACATTGATATGTCATAAAACAGTCTCCAAAAGTACATAATAAATTGAAAAGATTAATATACTGTCAAAAAAAATGTGATTGCTAGTACTATATTAAAACTAAATCAAATATTCCTAATATATCGCTAAATATATACTTTCGACTAGAATATATTAATATAGCAAATATTAGTTATTTAATTAGAGTATTTTGTTAAAATGCTTTGATATAGATAAGATTAATGTCAAATTGCCTATGTTCTCTTCAAAAACTATCTTAAATAATTGAATACTTGTATAAGTGTTATTATTCATTGAATATAAAATATTATGTCATGAATCATTCTCTAAATGCTTGTATACACCGTGAATTCAACTTTAATATAATGAATATTTATAAAAATATTTTTATTCAATTCATGTACACAGATATGTCAAAAAATAATCTCTAAAAGTGCCTAATATATAATTTAAAATATTTGGATATACTCTGAGAAAGATGTATAATTATCAGTATTATTACCTGATCAGTTATATGTCTCTAATAAATCTTAAAATATCTACTTACGACAAACATACATCGATATAATAAATATTAGTTGTTTAATTAGAGTATTTTATTAAAATGTCTTGATATAGATAAGATCAAAGTCAAATTATGTATTCTCATCAAATTCAATCGAAAATGATTGAATTCTCATGTAATTACAAATATTTAGTTAAAATAATATATTATGTAATGAATCGTTCTCTAAATGCTTATATTCCGCTTGAATTCAATGTAACACTATGAATAATTGTAAAAATATCACTATTCAATTCAAATACATTAATATATCAAAATCAGTCACTAAAAGTGTCTAATAGGTTAAAACAGATTGATATACTGTAAAAAAAATGTGTAATTATTAGTATTATAGTAAAACTCAATTAAATGTCTCTAATAGATTGCCAAATATCTGTTCTTAGCTAAAATACTTTGATAAAGCAAATATAAGTTGTTAAATTCTTGTATTATGTTAAAAGTCTTTGATATAGAGATGTTCAAAATTTAATTGCATGTATGCTTTCGAAATACATTAAAAAATTATTGAATAATCTTATAGTTGTGAGTATTCTATCAAAATAATTTATTATGCAATTAATTATTCTCTAAATACTTGTATTCAACTTGAATCCAATGTTTACAAAAAATAATAATAAAAATACACAATTCGATTGAAATACATTGATAGTTATAAATTGACCTCTATAGTGCCAAATAAATTGAAATACATCGATGTACTTTCAAAAAAAAGGTGTAATTGCAGTATTATATTAAAACACAATTATATCTCTTTAATAAATTATCAAATATCAATTTTCAATTAAAATACATCGATATATCAAATATTAATTATTTAATAAGAGTATTATATTAGAATGTCTCAATACAGATAAGATCAAGTTACATTTCTTGTATTATCTTTAAATAAAATAAAATAAAAATTGGATACTTAGATAATTACTAATATTCAGTTAAAATAAGTTATTATGCAATAAATTATTCTCTAAATGCTCATATTTCACTTGAATTTAATATTAACGTGATGAATAATTATAAAAATATCACTAATTTAATTCAAATATATTAATATGTCATAAAT
The DNA here is from genome assembly GCA_002786265.1 of Apostasia shenzhenica. Taxonomy (NCBI): domain Eukaryota; kingdom Viridiplantae; phylum Streptophyta; class Magnoliopsida; order Asparagales; family Orchidaceae; genus Apostasia; species Apostasia shenzhenica. The sequence goes on from KZ452001.1 coordinate 4,261,879, forward strand.
TAGTCTTTAAAAATGTCTAATAAATTGAAAGAGATCTATATACTATCAAAAAAATATGTAATTGTCAGTATTATATTAAAACTTAATCAAATATCCCTAATAGATCGCCAAATATTTACTTTCAACTAAAATATATTAAAATAATAAATATTAGTTATTTAATCAGAGTATTTTGTTATAAAAAAAATCAAAGTATTTTGTTAAAATATCTTAATATAGATAAGATCAAAATCAAATTACTTGTATTCACTTCTAAAACTATCATAAACAATTGAATACTTGTATAATTTTTAATAATCAATTAAAATAACTTATTATGCAGTGAATCATTCTCAAAATGCTTATATTCAGCTTAAATTCAATATTAATGCAAAAGAATAATTGTAAAAATATTACTATTCAATTTAAATACATGGATATATCACAAATCGGTCTCTAAAAGTACCTAATGACTTAAAATAGATGGAAATAGTATCAAATAGATGTGTAATTATAGGTATTATTTTAAAACTCAGTCATATGTCCCTAATAGATCGTAAAATACTTACTTTAAGTTAAAATACATCGATATAATAATATAAATTTTTTAATCAGACTATTAAATTAAAATGCTTTAATATAGATAAGATCAAAGTCAAATTGCTTGTATTCTCTTTAAATTCAATCAAAAGTGATTGAATACTCGTATAATTACTAGTATTCAGTTAAAATAACTTATTATGTAATGAATCATTTTATAAATGCTTGTATTCTGATTGAAATCAACGTTAATATAATGAATATACATAAAAATATCACTATTTAATTCAAATATATTGATATATCATAAATTACTTTCTAAAAGTACTTAATAGGTTAAAACAGATCGATATACTGTAAAAAATATGTAATTACCTGTATTATACTAACATCTGTCAAATGTCCCTAATAGATCGTCAAATATCTATTTTCGACTAAAATATATCAATGTAGCATATATTAGTTGTTTAATCAGAGTATTACTTTAAAATACCTTAATATAGATAAAATCAAAATCAAGTAATTTGTATTCTCTTTAAATACAATAAAAATACTCGAATACTTGTATAATTATTAATATTCAGTTAAAATAACTTATTATGCAATAAATCGCTGTCTAAACTCTCGTATTCAGTATGAATTTAGCGTTAATACAATGAATAGTTGTAAAAATATCACATTATTACATTAAAACTCAAACATATTTCCCTAATCGATCGTCAAATATCTGTTTTTGGCTAAAATACTTTGATAAAGTGAATATAACTTGTTTAATCCTAGTATTATGTTAAAATGTCTTGATATAAATATGTTTAAAGTCGAGTTGCATGTATTTTTTCTAAATACATTCAAAAATTATTGAATAATCTTTTCGTTGAGAGTGTTCTATTAAAAAAAATTATTATGCAATAAATTATTCTTTAAATACTTATATTCAGCTTTAAAATTCAATATTAATATAATGAATAGTAGCATAAATGTCACAATTCAATTAAAATAAATTGATATATCATAAATCAGACTCTAAAAGTGTCAAATGAGTTGAAATACATCGATGTACTATCAATAAGAGGTGTAATTATCGATATTATCTTAAAACTCAGTCATATCTCTCTAATATATATTTTCGGCTAAAATACATCGATATAGCAAATATTAGTTGTTTAATAAGAGTACTATATTAAAATGCCTTGATATAGATAAAATTAAAATTAAATTGCTTATATTATCTTAAAATATAATAAAAAATAATGAAATACTTCTATAATTGCTAGTATTTAGTTAAAATAACTTATTATGCAAAGAATTATTCTCTAAATGATTGTATTCTACTTGAATTTAATGTTGATATAATAAATAGTTGTAAAAATATTATTATTTAATTCAAATACAATAATATATTATAAGTCAGTCTATAAAAGTGCCTAATAGGCTCAAACAGATTGATATATAATAAAAAAAATATGTAATTGCCAGTATTACATTAACATTCAATCAAATATTCCTAATAGATTGTCAAATAGCTATTTTTAATTAAAATATATCAATATAGTAAATATTAGTTTTTTAATTAAAATATTTTGTTAAAATATCTTGATATAGACAAAATTAAAATTAAATTGCTTATATTCTCTTTAAAAATTATTAGAAATAATTGAATACTCATATAATTGCTAATATTCTATTAAAATAATTTATTATGCAATAAATTATTCTTTAAATACTTGTGTCCAGCTTGAATTCAATATTTATACAATGAGTAGTTGTAAAAATATCACAGTCCAATTTAAATGCACAAATATATCATAAATCGATCTCTAAAAGTGCCTAATAACTTAAAATAGTTAAATATACTATAAAAAAGATGTGTAATTGTTGGTATTATTTTAAAACTCACTCATATATCTTTAATGGCTAGCTAATTATCTATTTTGGCTAAAATACATTGATATAATTAATACTAGTTGTTTAATCAAAGTATTATATTAAAATGACATGATATAAATAAGATTAAAGTTAAATTACTTGTATTATCTTTAAATTCATTCGAAAATAATTAAGCATTCGTATTATTGCTAGTATTCAGTTAAAATAACTTATTATGAAATAAATCGTTCTTTAAATACTTGTATTCAGGTTAAATTCAACGTTAATGCAATGAATAGATGTAGAAATATCACTATTTAATTCAAATACATTAATATGTCATAAATCAGTATCTAAAAATATCTAATAAGTTAAAATAAATCGATATATAGTTAAAAAAATATGTAATTGCTGGTATTATATTAAAACTAATGAGAGGTTAATAATAGATAGTCAAATATCTTTTCGCTGTTAAAATAAATCGATATAGTAAATATTAGTTATTTAATCAGAGTATTATATTTCTTGCCTTAATATAAAAAAGATCAAAGTTAAATTACTTGTATTCTCTTCAAATATAGTAAAAAATTATTGAATACTCATATAGTTTCTAATATTCAGTTGAAATAACTTATTATGCAATGAATCATTCACTAAATGCTTATATTCTGCTTGAATTCAATATTAATATGATGAATATATAGTTGTAAAAATATCACTATTTAATTTAAATACATTGATATATCAAAAATCAGTCTCTAGAAGTGTCTAATAGGTTAAAAGAGATCGATATACTATTAAAAAATATGTGATTACCAGTATTTTATTAAAACTCAATGAAATATCTCTAATAGATCGACCAATATCTATTTTCAGCTAAAATATATCAATTAGTAAATATTAGTAATTTAACCAGAATATTATGTCAAAATGTCTTGACATAGACACAATCAAAGTCAAATTACTTGTATTCTCTTCAAATACAAGAGAAAATAATATAATACTCTCATAATTGCTAATATTTAGTTAAAATAATTTATTATGTAACGAATCACTCTGTAAATGCTTGTATTCGGCTTGAATTCAACGCTAATGTAATGAATAACTGTAAAAATATCACTATTAAATTCAAATACGTTGATATATCATAAATCAGTCTTTAAAGGTGTCTAAAAAATTATAATAGATCAATATACTTTAAAAAAATGTATAATTGCAGGTGTTATATTAAAATTCAGATATATATCCCTAATAGATAGCCAATTATCTGTTTTCGGCTAAAATACTTTGATAAGACAAATATAAATTATTTAATTCTAATATTATGTTAGAATCCCTTGATATAGATATATTGAATGTCTAATTGCATGTATTCTTTTTAAACATATTCAAAAATTATTGAATAATTTTATAATTGGAGTATTCTATCAAAATAATTTATTATGTAATAAATAATTTTCTAAATATTCGTATTCAGCTTGAATTCAACGTTATTGTTGAACCTCTTAATTTTGATGATTATAATTAATTTAGCATTATAGACTTATCTTATTAAGTGTGTCATCAGATTAATTACGTCATAATTGAGGTGAATACTCAAATTCAAGTTCAAGAAAAGAAGTGTACTTCATGGTTTATTTTTTATTTTTCTTTTCTAGGACATAATTATAAGCACACATATTTTTGTCAAGGATGTAACTTATACTCAATCTTAGTTAGCCTAAGGTCTATCCATTTATTGATAACATTTGCTATGAAATTCATCTCTACATCTATAGTAAAAACCAATCAATTTCAAAAATCAATTGAATTTCTCTGGGCTGGCCCAAACAGAGCAGTCCAGCCGACCTTTTGGCCCATTCAAATTTCTAAAATCAATCAATATCTTATTTCTACTATTTTGTTCTTAGCAGCCAATTTAAACATTTATTTTAATTTGAACATCCTTTAAAAAATATTTCTTTACTCTTTGTTCATTCTAAAATAAAAAAATATTTGTCTTTCCCATTTTATCTTATTCTTTCCTGCAGTTTTTGAGTTTTGTGCTGAATATATTGTCCATCTAAATCCTCTAAAATGTCAAAACCCATCTTAAGTCGTACTTTCTCCTTGTTTTAGCCATTTGGTGAAAGCTTGAGTGTTTTAGCCTTATGTTAGTTATTTAAAAATTATCTTTTCTTGCTAAAAATACTCTAGCAAGTTTTATCATTGGAAATGAGTAAATTCATTATTTTATACTTATTCACTTTAGCATTGTCCTATGTTTTATTTTAAAAGCCTTTTTCATAATTTCAAGCATAGTTGGACATGTTATTTTTTCTTAAAATACATACATAGCTGAATTCATTTGCCTCCAATGTTCCAATGGACACATCATCACTTAGAAATATCCGAAATGCTCTCTGCATGTTGCTTTCACATTAGTCTACTTGTGTGATATGTCAAAATAGTTATCTCACATTAGCTAATTCAAATTAAGGGTAAATGTTTTATGTTTCAAGCATACCGTCTGCTGTAGGAGAATAAAAACATACATTTCCTACTGTTCAAAAAAACTTTTCCTACTAAAAAAATTTTTAAGCTCTCTTTCAAATTTCTACTTGCAAACAAACTTCATCAAGGAGAAACAAAAAGAAAAAAGAGTATTGTGCTTTTTATTGTTCTGGAGTCAAGACTAGTAATTCTCATTGTTCACATTTCTTCTTGGCTTTTCGATTTTACAGTAGCCTGAAATTTTTCAAAATCTGAACCTTCACTGGTTTTATTTTTATTGCACAATAGAAACAAGATTGTATAGTTGACAGTTTCATCTCTTGAAGTTTGTTTTTTCTTGAATATTTTTGAATTTTTTTTATTTTGAATTTTTTTATTTTTAAATCTTAAATTTTTAGAGAATGTGAGGACACAATATAAACAGTTCAAATTAATAAAAATAATTAAAATTTTCACTTTTCATCATAAAGTGAAAGTAAAAAATGCATAATTCTAATAAAGGAATAAAAAAATGCAGCATTTTTACGACTCTAAAGATTAAAATTGATGTTTTTTTACCCTTGTTTTTTATTATTATATAGCGTACAAATTCTGAATATCCAATATATCGAATATCTTTTTTTTATGGAAATATATATCGAATATCACTTGCCGTATTAAATGAAATAGTTCATTGTACTGAATTTGAAATAATTATTTTCACGAATCCAAAAGCACATGTGTCAATTTTGTGTCGCTGCTAAGCTCTCCATAAATCGCTCTTCTTCCCCCGTGTTATCTTCCTCCTCTTCGGCATTTTCTCGCTTCCTGCTTAGCTTCTCGTTCTCAAATTTTATTCGTTGTAGTTCTTCTCTGTGGTCAAAGGCGTTTTCCTCCGCATTCTTACTGAATTTTCGGTGAATCTCTGTTACGAAAAGAGGGTGGATTTTCGAATTTTGCGTGAAAATCTGCTCTTGGATCCGTTCTTTTTCGATTTTTTGGTGGATATTTTGGTTCCTGGGCGACTGAGTGCCATGTTCGGTGCTTGTCCGCTTCTCTAACCCTAGTTTCTGGATCAGATCGAAGCCCTTTCTTTTGATTCAGCAATCGAGCATATCCCTTTGATGAGTGCAATTAGAACATTTCATCTCCGGCCTTTATGAACCCTAATTCCTTCTTCCGCCGGATTCGTCTTCTCCAATCCTTCTCCGTCGTCTTTCTCCACTATTTCTACGTGATCTTCTGAATTAGCAAGCCCTAGTCCTAACCATAATCTCGACCTTCCTCTGCCCTAACCCTAATCCTCTAATGTCGAACGAGGAAGAAAAGCAGCTGGCGGTCGACCAGAAAAAGCGCAGGAGAATGCTGTCAAACCGGGAATCGGCGAGGAGATCTCGAATGAGAAAGCAGCAGCATCTGGATGAGCTTGTGAACGAGGTAGCTCGACTCAAAGAAGAGAACAGCCAGGTCGCGGCTAAGGTGAAGATGAACGGCGAGAATTATGCCAGGCTTGAAGCTGAGAACATGGTGATGAGGTCCCAAGTATTCGAATTAACGGAGAGGCTCCAATTCATGAAATCGCTGCTGAAGCTAGTGGAGGCGGCCAGCGGGATGGCTATGGAGATCCCTGAAATCCCAGATCCACTGCTGAAGCCGTGGAAGTTCTCCTGCCTGACAAACTCCATCGCCTCCGTGCAGTTGTTCCAGTGCTGAATTTCTCAGGTGTTGTGGTTGTTCTTAATCTGTTCTCCTGCATTTGAGGCTCTGCATTTTACTTTTCGTTGCATCAATGGTTAGCTGTAAGTCTTGTGCTTTGGAATTACTTGCTTGCCACTTAAATCCTACTGTAATACATGAAATCTTCATTTTCATCTACAAGCTACGCTACTAAATACTTGCAATGTAGCGGAATCTCTTCTCAAATTGAATTATTTCTGTCAACTAATTAAACAATTAATCACCATTCAATCCACCAACAAAAATCAAAATTTACTTTTTCGAAAATATAGTGTTAGTTTCGTGTAGTTTGGTTCAAGTGATTCATGTCAAATTCTCTTGCAAACATAACACAACCAGAACGTCATATCGTATGGCTGGAGAAGCTAGTGTAGATACAAATATATCATAGGGAAGAGATGTTCAACGGTTTCTTTCCTGCAATATGCTAGCCTCATTAATAGTTTACCCCATTTGAGGTAAAAAAATTTAACCCCCGACTCATGTTTGGTTGCTAACCTGTCTTAATCTGGATCGTGTTTGGCTGTTTAATAATGTCAAGGGTAAAAAATAAAACTTGAAATCAACAAGAAACTGAACCAAAAGGACACAACAAACAAATTTTCATGTATGAATGAATAACTTGAAAATTAAAATTGTCATAATCTTTGAGATTAACCCTTTTCACGTTAATCTAAAAAAATGCAGTATAATCTGTTTTTTAGATATAATTGGATTTTAAACAAACAAAATATTTGGAAAGTGCTCCAAACATATTACTTCTTGTTACAAGTGTATACTGCACTGAAACACTATCTAAAATGAACTAGTCTCTGTCGATTAACTCAACTTTCAACAAAAAACAAACGCAATCATCGTATCATCATTGTTGATCACTGCAACCAATAAGTCAAAAGTATTAACCATAACAATTGTGATAAAATGTTTAAATAATGTAAAACAAACTACGATACCAACATGGCTTATCCACAACTGCTTGATGATGTTTGTTCACGTAGCCTCCCCTCTTCGTTGTTCACCAATGGGTGTATAAGATGAAGTGAAAATTCAATCTCTTCCCTTTCTAGTTGTTACATATGGATCCGCACTGACGTATCTGGAGTATACGTGTGGAGGCCTACATGGCATCGACGTCAGACGAACTTCACGACGGATGAAAGGTGGCACCCCCAGACGGAAAGTTGATGTCGAAAAACCCGTGTCGAAGAACCCATGGCAAACTGCTTACACAGCATGAAGTACAAGCCCCCATATCACTTTTAAGAGGCATGCCCCCCCTGCTTGGTCAGTACGGATCCGTACAACCGAAGTCATAACACGCCAACCTAGCAGACATCATTGGTCTGACACCAGGTATGAAAATCATTCCCTTGAAGTGACTTTCCAGGGATCAGTTTAGACTATATACTCATTATAATAGGAGAAAAGGGGGACACTGTTTTGACTCCCTCTACCATTCTCCCTTACTGCAATTCTGTAAAAACTTTGACTGCATAGTGAGTTGAAAGCCGCTCGAATGACTTTATGGTTTTCTCGCTCAGTCGGTTTCCACGTAAAAAATCCCTCTTTTGATTTTCTGGTTGATTTCTAGCTTCAACAATTTGGTGCGCTCACGTAGGATCGAACCCGATCTCCTCAGCCACTCATGTAAAAAACTCACAACGAGAGCCATCCGCCGTCTGATGAGCGGCAGGCGACACCACCACCCCAGGAGGACGCCCCCGCGAGCAACCGTCAACTTCAAGCTCTTACACACACGGTGACCATGCTCTCCCAAACAATGAACACTTTCTTCGCCAATATTCCAGCTCTCCTCCAGCAGCAAAGACCAAACCCTCTAGCCCTACCCCTCGAGAGCTCAATACCTCCGTTGATCGCGGAACGCCATGAGCCGGCCCCTGAAGAGGCTAGTACCCATGCTGCGGGGGAAAGCCGACACGAAGTATACCCTCCGGCTCCTCCCGTGAGCACGATCTTCTCACCCGCTATAATGGCGGTGCCTGCGCCCCACGGCTACAAAGCCCCCAGAGTCAATGACTATGACGGCTTCACTGACCCCGCACAACATGTAAAGCGCTTCGAGAACACCTTGGCGACGGGTGACCCCATATTAGACACATATAAATGCCTCTTGTTCCGAAACACCTCGACAGGCCTGGCGTTGGACTGGCTCGACGAAATCTCCCAGGGATCCATCCAAAGCCTCCAATAGTTCTCAGAATAGTTTCGCACCAGATTTGGCACATCGAAAACCACGTCCCAAACGATCACGAACTCTGGCAAATAAAGCAGGGTTCTAACGAATCCTTGTGTGAGTAGGTGGATTGATTCTCAAAATGAATGTTGAAACAAAGAACACAAAGGACGACAGATCGACTATGATCTTCATTCAAAACATATTGCTAGGCGAGCTGTATGATTCCTTCGTAGATGATATGCCGAAGACGCTCATGGTGGCGAGAGCCCGAGCCGACAAGCTGATCCATCTCTCCATTATGCGAAGGCTCTCAAGGCGAGCCCCAGGAAGGAAGACACCTCGCCTCGACAAGAAAGGCGATGCTTCGAAGCCAGAGCCTAGCACTCCCAGGAGAAACTTTTGGGACGGAAAGTTCCCCCGTCTCACAGAAAGCGTAAGTTCGACGGTAACTCTCCTCGCACTTTGACGCTAGTATACATCATCGAGGAGATATTCTCGATCCTCAAGGATAAAGGGTTTGTCCAGAGTCGCGGTGAACGCTAACCGCCCCAGCCTGGCGAAGATTCGATAAAGTATTGTAAGTTTCACCAGCGTTACGACCACCTCCTACAAGAGTGCCGCTCCTTTCGAGCGCTCATCAACGAGTACATAGAGAAAGACTTCCTTACCGGTTACAAGAAAATTGAGGAGCTAATGTCAAAAACTGCACGAGCACTGTTTCCCCAGGATGAACCTTCGACGGTCTCGCCGTCAGTCCCAACAACATTAATGGCCAGTAGGAAGAAAGTCGTGTTGTCTATCTTCGGCTCTGACTACACCTGCCCGATTCGAAGGCACCCAAAGGAATGTACCATCGAAACACCCCCAATTCTGCCTGACATCACCTTCACCACAGGTGGCCTTCCTCAAGGGGGCGGCAATCGCGACGATCCCATCGTCTTCATTGTCGAAATAGGGATGTGATGTCCACCGGACCCTGGTCGACACCGGTAGCTCGTTCGACATCCTTTATCTACATGCCTTCAACGAAATAGGCGTTGGCCACTGCAGGCCCCTCACTCCCTCCATGACTGTGTTCAGCTTCTCTGGCGATATCTACCAACCCGCGGGCTATGCCACCCTGCGCGTCACTCTCGAAGATAGCCCCAGAAAGGAAATAAAGCAAATCGACTTCATTATCATCGACGCTCCCACCGGCTACAGCGCGATTTTGGGACGACCTGCGTTGGCGGTGTTCCGCATGTTTCCATCTATTTACCACTTATGTGTCAAATTCCCCACGTTGTTCGGCGTTGCCACCATCAGAGGGGACGGAGTCGGGGCCAAGATATGCTTCGAAATAAACGCTTGCCTCCATACAGATCACTGGACCTCAGAGATCACGCCTTGGACCCTGACAGCCAAAACGATCATGTAATCGTCGTTGACAGAAAATCTGTCTGATTTCTAAAGACTTCCCTGAGAATGAAAAACCTACTTTGGCAGCGTTGCTTTCTGAGTATATCGATGTGTTTGCTTGGGCACTCGGGGATATGCCCGGGATAGAAAGAAACATAGCGAACATCGACTAAGCCTCAAACCCGGTGCAACTCCCGTCAGGTAGAAGAAGAGGAGCTTCGGCCGTGAGAAATAGCGGGCGATTCGTGAGGAGGTCGAAAAACTCTTCGCCGTCGGTTTCATCAGGGAGATCGCGTACCTTTCATGGCTTGCAAACGTCGTCGTTGTAAAGAAGAGCTCGTAAAAATGGTGGATGTGTGTGGACTTCACAGACCTAAACAAAGCCTTCCTCAAAGACTTCTACCCCTTGCCGAAAATAGACAGGCTTGTCGACTCTTCGATGGGGTACTCTGTGATGAGCTTCGTGGATTCCTTTTCGGGCTGTTGAACCCTATTGAATTTGATGACAACAATTACTTTAATTTATCAACTAATCTTCTCTTTAAGTGTGTAATCAGGTTTACAATGTACAAACGAGGATTTACGTCAAGGTCTAAGAAAAGCAAGGTAAAAAATGTATCATTTATTTTTTTTTCTAGGACATAATTGTAAGCATGCTTTGGTTGCCAAGTTTTTACTCATTTTTATTCTTATTTCTTGAGTCTAGAGAATTTAGACTCAAATTAGCCTTAATTACTCTAATCCTCTCTTATTGTGAGTTATTATTTGCTTTAGTTAATTCATGGCTTTTGAAAATCCTAATTTACCTCATTTCTTCATTTTCAAAGCCTGTTCAGACTGATTGCTAGAATGAGCTGAGTTGCTCAGGAAATTCTTCTAACCCCCTTCACAAAGAGATCCGGCTGATTGTTATAATCAGCCTCCACGTACATTCCCTTAAAAAGGACTTAAGAACATAAAAGTGTTCAGCTTAAACCCAAGAATCTGGAGCAAAAGGACAAGACTGGTGAAAAAGTCAACATCATTTTGCTAATTTTGGAAAGATATAGAATAAATAACGTAATGAATAAATTTTCAAAACAAGGATTCGAGTTTAGTTACATATAACCTTATGTTGGTGGGACAACATAAACCTGCTAAAAAATTTTTTTTGGTGCCACGCCAAAATATTATAATATGCATCTGTAATACATTGACAACTAAGATGAAATTAGGTAAACAATATAACTATTTTGAAAGTATATAGAATAAAATGTGATATCCAAAACTATTGTATTTTACTATAAATACCTTTGATTATGCCAAGAACTAGTCCAGTGCGTCATTCAATTTCATTGCAACAACAAAATAAAACTACAAAAATTAGATATGCAATATAGTTGCAAGCACCAGCATTATCAACTGTATTTTCTCAAAATAAAGTAATGGACCCCAAACACCACTAGTGCCTCCTTTGTTCCCAAATAGCTCGAGCAATGTGTTGACGCATTCTGTCACCTTTATGTCGATCACCTACCCGACTGTGGTCTGAGTATCTTCATGAAGTTGGGTCAGTGCTGCATCGTTGGCGTCAGATTCAACTTCTTTCGTCTCTGGTGCCGTAAAGATTGGATCAGCTTTAGAATATCGTGCAATAAAATTATGTAATACAAAACAAGCTAGAATAACATCACACTGGGTCTCCAACAGAAATGGTCTCATTGTACTTAAGATACGAAAACGTTGCTTCAATATTCCAAACATTCTTTCCACTACATTGCGAAGACATGCATGTCTATGGTTAAATTTTTCCTCCATTGACGCATACTCTCTTGAGTTGGCACTACAAAATCGAGCTATGTGGTAGCATATATTTCAATAAGGTGCCAGAAATTTGTATATATTAGCATAGCCTGAGTCCACTACATAATATTTACCTGCACATATCATTTAAAAAATCACGTATATATTAGTTAACTAGTTTGTAGAGAAATAATTCAGATTAAATATTTCTTTACCTGCGGGCACAATAAAATCTCTATGGTCCATTGACCAACATAGCACACGCATGTCAGAAGCACTCCCTTCCCAGCCAACAGTCACAAATTGAAAAATTCTGTCAAAACCAATAACCGTCATCACATTGTGTGAAATTGTTCCCTTCCGATTGTGGGAAGCAGGTTGTTCCTTAAGAGGTACAATTGTCGGTATATGTGTGCCATCGATGGCTCCTAAGTAATCCTATTTCAATTAAAATTAAAACTTATAAAATACAGATGCATTAATTTTCGACTAAAAAGATAGAGAAAAAATACTTTAAAGTACGGCTAGAATCTTTTATCCTTTCTTAATTTCGGACAAAATGGTGTAGACAAAGTTGGTAGTTGGAGAAACTTAGAGGCTAAAGATGTGACAGCTCTGAGGGTAGAATTAAAATATCTGCTTATTGTCTCTAAAGAATGCTGAAATGTTTCTGCGCATTCGCGATCACCACTACTAAATGCAATAATATGTATGAAGATACCAAGTTGCTCGATGGCCGGTACATGTCGTGAATCTTGCATTAGGCCAGAACTTACCAACCTATTACGCAATGCAATTAATGCATCTGAATGCATCCTTTTAACATTGAAGCAAACCTGAGGATGATCGTGCTGCAACATGTACTCAAGGTTTTGTAGGCCTGTGAATGGTCGCTTGTGCATCTGATGGGGTGCACGTTCAATTGGTTCAACATGCAAATATTCCTCAAACCATTGATCTTCTTCATCACAAGCCATTAGCTCAAATAACTCATCCTCATTATTGAGATAACATGTGGGCGAATCCATTGTTCACACATGAAATTTTGGCTACACAAGCAAAACTCGTTGGCTGGGAGTGTACTATAGCAAAACATTTATGTAAATCAAGAAGACAAAATGTCAAAGAAGCAATGAGATGTTAAGTCACATACACAACGGAATAAGACTGTAA
>KZ452001.1:4282083-4342011 GCA_002786265.1 Apostasia shenzhenica
AAAAAAAAAAACAGATCTACAAAATCTTTATTCCTCACACAACCAACAGCTGTCATTCTCCAAAAAAAAAACCAAACATGGAAAAGAAAATACAAAAAAGTACTTTAATACAAAATCATAGCTAAAACAAAGCAGATCCAAAAAAACCATCGCATGCGCGAAGAAAATAATTAGATCTAGAAAATCCAAGAAATAAAAAAAAAAAAAAAAACCATTACCTCTGTGCTACTACATCAAGTTTAAGAACCCCACCAAAGAAGAAGGCGGAGTGAAGTTAAAGACGGTTATAGAGAAAGGAACTCCAGCGATCTTTCCCGAGAAGAGAAGCGGAAAGATGAAAAAGGAGTGGGAGAAGCGACCAAGCTCTGCCCAAACCTTCCACGACTTTTGTGCAGAGACAGAGAGAAAGAAACATAGGATTAATATCACAAAAAAGAGAGACGTTGTATTAATATCACTCCTCTATGTATTAATATCACACCTCCTGTATTAACTTTATTTCACATCATTCACAACTTTCAATAAAAAATATATCTATCCAAATTTAATTTTAACCTTCTTAAATTTAACCTTACAAACAAACACACCCTCAGTGGTAAAGATTTACTCCTCTCTAATTCTGGTCATGAGTTCAATTCTCAGAAACAATTATTAAAAACAAAGGCAAAGTTTCGTGCAATGAGCTACCTACCTCCTCTAGTTTCACAATGTGGGGAGCCTTTGGCATGGGGAAACCTTTTTTATTTAACTTTTGTATTAATATGATATTTTGGCTAAGCATCCTGATTTATCTTACCCATTTTAGAGATAGCTAAGAGGTTTAGTTTAACCAAACCCCAAGAGAAAATAAACAAGAGACCTTCATGATTGCTAATGGTTAACGAATAAACTTGCAGCCAATGGATAAGTTCATAGCCTTATCCAATTGTCTCATGCACAAGCTTAACAATTACCGTAATTTAGATACGAATGCAAAGGCATTCTGTTGAAAGTAACAAAATATATTCATTTCTTTAAGAATTGTTAGAATACAAATCTATGTTGGAAACTAACATTTTTGGTACTTCTACCATGGTAAGATAGCTGATCATCCTTCAAAAAGCTTTTGAACTATTATTTTAAGATTATGATCTAATAATTTCCTCATAGAGAGAAAATAATCTATATCTTGCCCAGAGGGTTCTATTTTGTCCATTGAAAATCACATTATGTGCTATAGTTATCATTAGGTCTTAACAAGAGTTTTCAAATTTTTTCTTTTTTTTTATAGAAGTGTTCAAAGTATTAGTAAGCAAGAAATAATTTTTGTGCTTCACGCAATTATCAAGCTATTTTGATCAAAGACTTTTTTTAGGCATCTTGGTAACCTTCTTCTAAGGGATGACTAATACCTTTTTCATGTCAACTTCAGCTTTATTTTGGGTTGAGATTTGAAGTTGTTTCCTGCACCTGTGAAATTTTGCAAAGAAATAGTATTGGCAATGGGTGGTGCTAAAGATACTTTTTCGTCTTGTATGCATGATGTTATTGTACTTATAATATACCACCTGTTTTTATCATAAGCTAGCTTGCTGCTTGCAGATTTTTGAGATTTCCCTCCCTCACTTTCCTCTTTTGCAGTTAGTATTATACTAGGTTCAAATCTTACTCTTGTGAAGCCTATGACATTCTTCGGAAATCTAGGAACCTTGTTTTGAATCTTTTCCATTTGATGGCTGGTTCCTGCATTCCTGAGATAGCTTCCGATCCCAAGAAAGGCATTCCCAAGGTATGCTACCTTGTCGAAAATTTTTTTAAAAGTTCCTCAAATAACTTTTTAATTATTAAACTTTATTGGTAACTATTTTTTTAACTCATTTCGTGCATGAAGTTGTGCCTGTTCATTACAATTTCTTTGATAACAACTAGCTGCCGTGGCGTCGAGAAACGAACAAAACCCTGTCGTAAAGAAGAGTAGGATAGAACTCCCGATTAATTTGGATAAGAAACAAGGTAAGGACGCTTGGTATGTAATCAAAACACTTACCATTTTTAATGTGGTACAAAAATATAAAATCAACCAATCAATTTGACAAAGTTGTAAAGCAATAGAAACTTCTCACCATAACGAAAGTCTTTTTTTTTCACTTGATATCTGGGTATTCACAAAGAATATTGAAGCTATAGAACTATATTTGATAGAAGTGGTGGGATAGTGAAAATAAGGGATTTTGGAGTAAAGAGAGGAACTGTTCCAAAATAAGATCGTTTATTGCCTTGAAGCTATGGAACATTTGCTCTGATACCAAGAATAATGTCGGATAGATATAGGGTACTCTATTTTAGAAAAATTGCATAAATCAATTTTGAAAACAAAGATGAAATAAGAAGATAATCATAAGAACAAAAATCGATAATATAATATATATTGAATTAGTACTTGGAGTAACTCAATGACAGATAATGGGACTCAAACACTTGACCATGTAATCCCCTTGGCTGATGCGTTGAACTTGTAGGATATCAATTTAAATCACTTTCGCCTCAATAGATGCTTGATATGGGTCCCTTCTAATCAAACCTAAAGAAGCTCCTCTTCAAATGGTTATCCTCCCAAATTTAAATCACTTGCGCGGATGGATACTTTATCATTAGAATTTTGTTTTTTAGGGTATAAGGTGGTACGTGGACTGGCAGTTGTGTGGTTTGAAGGGATGAACTGGGTCGTTGGACGGTGTCGATTGATCAAAAGGGGGGCGACGGTTGGGGTGCACAATCGGAGAACCTAAAGACGCATTTGCTTGTAAGTTTTCCATGATTTATGCACCTGGGACTGCCCAAACTAGTCGTTATAAAGTCCTTTGACTAAAATTTTGGTCAGAAGTCTTTGAAGTTTTGGGCCCTTGCTTTTCAGTCTTTTTGACTTATTTTTGGGTCATTAAGTCAGAAATAGTAGTGACGAATTTCAAGCTTTAATCCCTAATCCCTAATGAGTGCAAATTAGCTCCAATCAACTGTAAAATTTCTTGTCTCAATTCCCTTTCAAACAATATTTCTCCAAAGTTTTTTTTTTTAAACACTCGAAAGCTATTCTGTGACCACAATATAAATAAATTTCATTATAAGACATTTAAAACACTCAAAATACATCACATGTTCAATAGGTTTAGGGTTTTGGATTCTTCATCGCAGCATATGAGAAAACTATGCATATATTTGTAAATATATTTATTGTGTAATACAAAGAAAAGCTGAGTCATCAAATTTACTTCACATGAGTTTGTGGAAACTCTGTGTCTGCATCACGCACAAATCACTAGGAACACAGAAAATAGTGAAATTATTAGAAATATCAAAAACTAGTGGGATAACTTTTTTTATTTCTTTGATCACTAACATAAATCAGTCAATGAAAGGGCTAGTTGCCCTTCATACTGCCGATGGCTTTGTCTAAAGCCACTGGTCACTTTTGTTTATCAAGATTTTAGAGAGAGCAGCTCCTCCCAAAAATCATAGAGAGAAAGTGGAGGCTTCTCTGCTCTTTTCTTCTCTTCTCGTTTCTCCTCTCTTCTTTTCTTTCTTGTCTCTTCTCTTCTCTTATTCTTCTTCTTTCCTCTCCTCTAACCACGATATAGTTTTTTAGGGTTTTCGGGGTTTAGAGTTTGGATTTATCACTTCTTCTATTGTCTTTTGTACTTTTCTTTTTTATATATAAGGTTTAAGGACTTATTTTTTTGATTTTGGGGTTTGGGGGTCAGTTTCTTTGATTTTTCGTTTTCGGGCTTTCGAATTTTACGGTTTGCCAAGTTTTTTTATTTATTTTTTAGTTCTTTGGTTGGCGGTTTGGTGTTAGGGGGTTGGTGGTTAGGGTGTTGGGAGGTTTGTAGCGGGTTGCGGACTTTGGCATGATTGGTGAAGTTGGAGAAGTTTTGAGTTTTCGGGTTTTCAGGTTTTTGGGGGTTGTTGGGTTTTGGATTTTTCAGTTTTCGGGGTTTTCGGGTTTTTTAGGTGTTTAATGTTGGTGGGTTTTTCGGATTTTTTGGGTTGGAGCATTTTCGAGTTAGATGGTTTTCAAAATTATGAGCTTTTTTTTTAAATAGTTGAATGGTTTTTGGGTTGTCGGGTTTGTCGGGTTTGAACGGTTTGTGTTTAGGGGTTTGGGTGTTTCGGGGATTTACGACTTTGTGGGTTTTTCGGTTGGGGGGTTGTGGAGTTTTGGCGTTTGGTGGTTGCGGTTTGTAGTTGAGTTTTGAGGTTTGGTAGTATAAGGGTTTTCGGGTTGGGGGTTTTGCGGTTTTTGTGGTTTGTGGGTTTTCAGGTTTGTGGGGTTTTGGAGTTTGAGGAGTTAAGGGTTTGTCAGGTTTTGTGGGGTTTGGGGGCTTGAAGGGCTTGGGTGTTGGGGGATTTGGGGTTTGTGAGGTTTGGGGGCTTTGAGTTTGGAGTTTCGGGTTGGGGGTAGAGGTTTCGGGTCAAGTTGGGTGTTTCGGGTTTTGAATTGGGGGTTTTGGGGCATTTGGGGGTTTTTGGGTACGGGGGTTTTGGTTTCAAGGTTTTGGGAGTCCGTGGGTTTTATTGTTTGAGAGGTTTGGGGTTTTTGGACTTGCAAGTTTGTAGGTATTTATTTTTTTGGGTTTTTGCGAGTTTTCAGAGTTTAAAGTTTAAGGAGTTGAGAGGTTAAGGGTTTTTTAGTTTTGTGGTATTTCGGGAGTTTCATTGGTTTGGTGGTTCGAGGAGCTTGGGGGTTGGGGGATTGTGGGATTGTGGGTTTGTAAGGTTTGGGGGTTTGGGGTGGTTTTGGGGTTTCGGGGTTTCACCCAAACTCTGAAACCCCAAAATACGAAACCCCGACCACGAAATGCGAAAACACGACGTCGAAACCCCGACCTCGAAACATAAAAACCAGCCCCTGGACCCCAAAACTCTGAAACCCGAAACACTAAACCCTGAGCCTCGAACATTGAAACGTTGAACGTCTCACGTTGAACGCCAAGCAACAGTTGCCGAAACCCAAAATCCAAAGCTCGAAACCCGAAAGCCAACTAACCCCCAAACCCCTAAACCCCAACCCCAAACCACAAACCCGAAAACTCAAAAATCTTGGAAAGCTTGAAATCCTTGTAAAACCTGAGAAACCCGAAAACTCAAAAAATCTGAACATAAACCTGAATTACCTACAAACACTTAAAACCCAAACCGTGAAATTTGTAAACCCAAAAATCATAAAACCTACAAACCACCAATTTCTAAAAACTCGCAAACCCTGCGAACTCCCAAACCGGCAAACCATGCAAACCTGCAAACCTGAAACTAGTAAACTCGGATTTGCGGGGTTGATTTTTTCAGGTATCATGGTCAAGGTTTTGGGTTTTGGGATTTCGGGTTTGAGGTTTTTGGGTTGGAGGGTTTGTCAGGTTTGTCGAGGTTTTGGGTTTAAGGGGTTTGAGTGTTTTGTGGGTTTAGAGAGTTTGGGGGTTCGGGGGTGTTACATTTGAATTCAGGCCGTCACATCTGGAGCGTACACGTGGAGGCTTACGTGGCATTAGTGTCACAGGTGCTCAGCGGCAAACAGAGAAGACCCCAGAGCAAAAAGCTGTTGCCGAAAAGCCCATGTCGAAGAGGTCATGCCAAACTGCCTGCAGGTAGCGCAAAGTACAGGACGCCATACTGTATTTAAGAGGTATGACCCCTCCCTCCTGGGTAGTACCATCCGTAAAGCCAGGACCCTGACTTGCCAGCCTAGCAGATATCATTGGCCTGACACCAGGGGTGGAGCCCATTCTTTTGAAGTGACCCCATAAATCAGATCAGAGTATAAAACTTCATTGTAACCGGGAAAAGGGGGAAATTGTTTCCTGGTACTCTCTGCTTAAACCTTTCTCTGCTCAATCTCCTCTCCCCCTCATTATTGTAATCTTGTAAAAAACCTACATTAGTGGAAACCTTTGAAGCCGCCCAAAAGGCGCCGTGGTTTTTCCGCTATCGGTTTTCCATCTAAATTTTTTTTCGTTCTTTTGATTGTTTCCTTGCCACAATAATTTGGTGCCCTCATGCAGGATCGAACCCGATCTTTTCAACTATCCATGGAAGAGACTCATGGCAAAAACCATTCACCACCTGATGAGCAGCAAGTAGCGCCCCTGCCCCAGAACAATGCTGCTACAAACGACCGCCATCTCCAAGCCCTGACGCACGCGGTGGCTACACTCTCCTAGATGATGAATACTTTTCTCGCCAACTTTTTAGCTCTCCTTTAGCAGCAGAGGCCTCTGCCTCTAGCTCTGCCCCTCGAAGGCTCGCTCCCGCCGCCAAGCGCGGAACACCGCGAACTGCCCCTTGAAAGGCCAGCACCCATGCTACCGTAGAAAGCCGGCCTGAAGTATACCCTCCAGCCCCTCCGGTAAGCACGATCTTCTCGCCCACCATAATGGCTGCGCCAGCACCTCGCGGCTACAAGGCCCCGAGGGTCAGTGATTATGACGACCTCACCGATCCGGTGCAACACGTGAAACGGTTTGAGAACGCTCTAGCGACGGGAGACCCCAGTTCAGATGCATACAAGTGTCGCCTGTTCCGCAACACCTTGACAGGTCTGGCGCTGGACTGGCTCGACGAAATCACCCAGGGCACTATTCAGAACTTCCAACAATTTTTCGAGCAATTCCGCACCAAGTTCGGCACGTCAAAGACGACATCCCGTACAATCCACGAGCTCTGGCAGATAAGGCAGGGCCCTGACGAGTCCCTACGCGACTATGTGGATCATTTCTTGAAGATGAATGCTGAGATCAAGGACACAACGGACGACAGGTCAACCATGATCTTCGTCCATAGCATATTATCGGGGGGGTTATACGACTCCTTTGTGGACGACATTCCGAAGACGCTGATGGAAGCAAGTGCTTGAGCTAAAAAGCGAATCCATTTGGAGGACGCAAAGGCCCTCAAGGAGAACACCAAGAGGGAAGATGCCTCCCCTCGGGACAAGAGAGGTGACACTCCGAAACCGGACTCGAGCATTCCCATGAGAAACTTCTGGGATCGGAAGTTCCCCCCATCTAACGGGAAGTGCAAGTTCCAGGGCGACTCCCGCGCACTTTGACACCGGTCTACATACTTGAGGAGATCTTTTCAATCCTCAAGGACAAAGGATTCATCAAGAGTCGGGGCGAGCGCCAACCACCTCAGCCTATTGAAGACCCCACAAAATATTGCAAGTTTTACCAGTGCTACGGCCACTTCTTGCACGAGTGTCGCTCTTTTCGAGTGCTCGTCAACAAATATATGGAGAACGGCTACCTCACTGGGTACAAAAAGATAGAGGAGTTACCGTCGAAAATGGCGCGGGCGTTGTTCTCTCAAGACAAGCCTCTTGCGGTCTCCCCGTCAACCCCGGCGACATCGAAGGCTGGCAGAAAGAAGGTCGTGTTGTCCATTTTTAGCTACGACTCCAACCTTCCCACTCGAAGACTCCCGAAGGTATGCACCGTTGAATCCCCCTCCGACTCCAACCTCCCCATTCGAAGACGCCCAAAGGTATGCACCGTCAAATCCCCCTCATCTTTGCTTGACATTACCTTCGCTGCTGGTGACCTCCCTCAAGAGGGGGGAATCACGATGACCCCATTACTATCGTTGCCGAAATCGGAGGCTGCGATGTCCACCGAACCCTGGTCGACACAGGGAGCTCAGTCGACATCCTCTACCTTCGTGCCTTCAATGAAATGGGTGTCGGACAGTGTAGACCTCTCCCTCCTTCCATGACTATCTTCAGTTTCTCCGGTGACATCTACCGGCCCGCAGGCTACGCTACCCTACACGTCGTTCTCGAAGAGGGCCCCAGGAAGCAGACGGAGGAGATCGACTTCATCATTATGGATGCTCACTCTGGGTATAATGCAATCCTGGGGCAGCTTGCGATGGCGGCATTCCAAATGATCGCATCCACCTGCCACCTATGTGTTAAGTTCCCTACGCCGCTCGGCGTCGCCACCATCAGAGGAGACAAAGTTGGGGTCACCTAGACCCTAGAGATCACGCCCTACCGCCCGTCGAATAAAATGATTATATAACCGTCGCTAATGGAAAAACTGTATTGATTTCTAAAGATTTCTCTGAAAATGAAAGGCCCGCTCTGGCAGCCCTCCTTTCTGAGTATTTTGATGTATTCGCCTGGGGACCTAGTGATATGCCTAGGATAGAAAGGGCCGTAGCCGAACATCGACGAAGTCTCAAACCAGAAGCAGCTCCCATCACGCCGAAAAAAGGAATTTTGGCGGCGAAAAGCAGCGAGCGATCCAAAAGGAAGTCGAAAAACTCCTTGGCGCCAGATTCATCAGGGAAATTGCGTACCCATCGTGGCGCGCGAATGTCGTTGTAGTGAAGAAGAGCTCAGGGAAATGGCGGATGTGCGTAGACTTTACGGACCTAAATTAAGCCTAACTCAAAGACTTTTATCCCTTGCCGAAGATAAACAGACTCGTTGATCTTCAGCAGGGTACTCAGTGATGAGCTTTGTGGATGTCTTTTCAGGCTATCTTCAGATCCGAATGGCGGAGGAGAACGAAAAACATACTTCATTTATTGCTGATCGAGGAACCTTTTGCTACAAGGTCATGCCTTTCGACTTGAAGAATGCAGGTGCGACCTACCAACGGATGATTGATACTGTGTTCAAAAATCAAAAAGGGCGGAACATAGAAACCTATGTCGATGACATATTAATCAAAAGCAAGAACAAGGAACAACACCTAATCGACTTCCGCGAAACATTAGACACCTGCCGAGCCTACAACATCAAACTCAATCCCCTCAAGAGCATTTTCGGCTCAGCATACGGCAAGTTCTTGGGGCACATGGTCTCGGCCAGGGGCATTAAGGCGAACCTCGAGAAGATACAGGCTATCCAGGAAATGGCGCCTCCTCGAACAATCGAGGACATACAGAAACTAAATAGAAGAATCACAGCACTTAGCAGATTCATATCAAGATCCGGCGAGCGGTGCTTCCTTTTCTTCAAGATCTTTCGGGGGGAGTACCCAACGTAGAATGCGGATTGCAGGAGAGCTTTCAAGTTAAAAAAAATACTTGACGTCGCCGCCGCTACTCTCTGCCCCGCTTCCGGGCGAAGACCTCAGCGCTGCCAACAGTTCGATATCGGCAGTGCTTGTCCGTGAAAAGGCGGGTCGGCAGCACCCGATCCACTATGTCAGCCACATCCTTCACGGTGTCAAAATGAGGTATCGTCCTCTCAAAAAGCTCTCTTTTGCGCAGATTTCTGCTGCTCGCAGCTTGGGGCACTATTTTCAAGCTCACCCTGTCAAGGTGGTGACGGATCAACCCCCTCCGAAGAGTACTCCACTCTCCCGAGGTTTTCAGAAGATTGCAGAAGTAGGTCGTGGAGCTCTCCGAGTTCGACATCAATTTCCTCCTCAAATCCGCATCGAAGAGCCAGGTGCTTGCCGACTTCGTCGCCGAACTTACAACAACCCAACAGCCTGAGCTCCCGGAGAAACAGCACCACCCTTCGATCCTCCATGTCGACGGAGCCTCCGGCGAACACATCGAAGGGATCGGCATCGTCCTAAGCAGTCCTTGAGAAATTTGACTCCAAAGATCAGGAAAGATACATTTTCCCGTCACGAATAATCAGGCTGAGTATGAAGCCCTCATTGCGGGGCTCAAACTTGCCAAGGGCCTCGGAGCGTGGCACCTCCACATCTACAGTGACTCAAAGCTGATGGTGAATCAACAGAGGGAATCCTATCAGACGAAGGATGGGGTACTTAAGAAGTATTTCCAGCTGGCCACAAATCTCTTGCAACATTTTGCACAAGCCCTTCTGTTTCACATCCCTCACGAGATGAATTCGTTAGCAAATGAACTGGCCAAGGAAGAAAAAGGTAGCGCGCTGGACATCCTAACCACCGCCTATGAGGACCCTGAAGTTTTCGATGTCGACTCCAACTCCAGAAGCTGGATGGACGGGATCCAACACTATCTCTAGACGGGCGAACTCTCAGACGATAGGCATCGAGCCTGCAAGCTTCGAGTAAAGTATGTCCTGTCCCAAGGGCAATTGTTCAGGCGATGTTACTCTTTGCCCTTGGCAAAGTGATCCGCGACGAGGACTCGACAGCCGTCCTCGAATAGATCAACGCTAGAGAATGAGGAACCCACGCCACCTGATGAAATCTCGCCCTACAGGTCCTGCGCCATGGATATTATTTGCCAAGCCGAGCATCCTGAGGCAACCCGCAACACAACTACAGCCCATAATAAGCTCCTGGCCATTCTCAATGTGGGGCCTCAATTTTTTGGGACCGTTCCCGAAGTCTGGAAGGAACCTGCACCATGTGTTAATGGCAACCGACTACTTCTCTAAATGGGTCGAGGCGATGGCGATGACACAACTGATTGGTGCAAGTGTCAGGAACTTCATTTGGACGCGGCTCATGTGCAGGTTCGACGTCCCACTTTCCCTGGTTTGTGATAACGAAACTGTTTTCACGAGTCACGTTGTCCAAAACCTGTGCTCTGAAAACAGTATCAACTTGAACTTCGCATCAGTTCGGCACCCCCAGTTTAACGGACAAGCTAAGGCGACGAACATGAACTTCCTCAGTACATTGAAGAAGCGGATAGAAAGAATTGAGTCGTCATGGACCGCCGAGCTGCCGGCAGTAATCTGGGGACTCAATTGCACACCGACAGCGGCCACGAGTCAAATGCCTTTCTCACTCATTTTCGGGGGAGAAGCACTCGTCCCGGTTGAACTAGAGATCTACTCCCCCCCCCGAGTCGAACACGCTGGCAACTTCGATCCACCGGCTCTCCTCGAATGGCAAAAGCAATATGATGATGCAAGGAAATTCGAGCTCGACCTTCTCAAAGAAAACAGGGAAATAGCCATATATCTCTAAATATACTTATTAGGTAATAGAAAGAAAGGTCGAGTCGTCAAATTTGCTTCACGTGAGTTCTTGGACAAATCACTAGGAACATAGAAACTAGTGAAATTGCTAGAAATATCAAAAACTAGTGGGGATAATGTTCTTTATTTCTTTGATCGCTAACATAATTCACTCTATGAAAAGGCTAGTCGGCTCTTTACCCTCTGACAGCTTTGTCTAAAGCCACTGGTCGCCTTTGTCTATCAAGATTTTAGAGAGAGCAGCTCCCTCTCCAAAAATTCATAGAGAGAACGTAGAGGCTTCCCTGCTTCGCTTCTTTCTCCTCTCTTCCCATCTCTTCTATCTCTTCTCTTTCTTCTCCCTCTTCTCTCTTCTTTTATCTTCTCGCCTCTATTCTCTTTTTTGTCTTCTCTTCTTTTCTTTTCTCTTCTTTCCTCTCTTGTCTCTTCTCTTTCTTTTTCTCTTCTTTCCTCTTTTCACTTCTCTATCCACGATATAGTTTTTATGGTTTTTAGAGTTTAGGCCCCGTTTGTGTGGCCGTTAAAAATTAACTTGGTTTAATTTTAACTGGGCATACATCACACATAAAATTTAATATTAAAAATTAACTTTATTTCACATCTTACACACATTACTAAAATAATAACTAACTTATATCACATCCCTCACATATCCCAATATAATAACTAACTTTATATCATATCTCTCACATATCCCAACATAATAACTAACTTTATTTCACATTATTCACAACCTTTAATAAAAAAATATTTCTATCCAAGTTTAATTTTAATCTTGTTAAATTTAACCTTAGAGTTTAGTATTTATCATCTCTTTTGTTGTCTCCTGTACTCTTCTCTTTTATATATAAGGTTTAGGGACTTAGATTTTGGGGGTTCAGGCTTCGAGGATCGGGGTTTCAGGACCTTGGGTTTCGAGGTTTCAAATTTAGGGTTTTGGGGGCGGTGGTTTGGGTTGAGGTTGGGGGTTTGTGGTTTTTTGGACTTGGGGTTTTTAGATTTGGGGGTTTTGGGGTTTGGAAGTTTGAGGGTTTCCGGTTTTTCAGAGTTTTTGGGTTTTTGGGCTTTTTGGGTTTTCCTTTTTTTTTGTTTTTCAGTTTTTTAGTTGGTGGATAGGTGTTAGGGGGTTGGGGGTTAGGGAGTTAGGAGGTTTGAGGGTTAGCAGGTTGGCTGGGTGTGACAGGTTGGCGGAGCTTGGCGCGATTAGCAAAGTTGGTGGGGTTTCCGAGTTTCCTGGTTTTCCGGTTTTGTTTGTGGTTTTGGTGTTTTAGGTTTTTGGTTTTGGGGTTTTCAGGGTTTTCCGGTGTTTTACGTGCTTTGGGTTGGTAGTTTTTTCCTCTTTTTGGGTTGGAGCGTTTTCTAGTTGGAGGGTTTTCGAAATGATGAGTTTTTTTTGCAAATAGTTGAAGTGTTTTTGGGTTGTCGAGTTTGGTGGGTTTGTCAGGTTTGGATGGTTTGTGTTTTCAGGATTTAGAGGTTTTTGTGTTTTAGGGCTTTACAGCTTTGTTGGTTTAGGGCTGGGGGGTTGTGGAGTTTGGGGCTTGGGGTTTGCCATTTGCAGTTTGAGGCTTGGGTGGTTTGGCAGTTTCGGTGTTTTCAAGTTTCGGGGTTTTCAAGTTTGGAGGTTTGCAGGTTTTGGGTTTGCGGGTTTTGAGTTTGAGGGGTTGAGGGTTTGTCGGGTTTGAAGGGTTTGGGAGATTAGGTTTTTTTGGGTTTTGGGGTATTGGGATTTTGGGTTGGGGGTTTAGGGTTTTGTGGTATTGGGGTTTCGAGTAGGGGGTTTAGGTTTTAGATTTCAGGTTTGGGATTTCGGGTTTTGGGTTTGGGGTTTTGGGGCTTTTGGTGATTTTCAGGTATGCGGGTTTGGGTTTAGGGGATCGGGGGGTTTGTGGGTTTTATAGTTTGCAGGGTTTTGGAGTTTGCAGGTTTGGGGTTTTCGGACTTGTCGGTTTGCGAGTTTTTGTTTGTTTGGGTTTTCAATTTTTTAGAGTTTGAAGTTCGAGTAGTTGAGTATTTAGGGGTTGAGGGTTTTTCGAGTTTGAGGTATTTCAGGGGTTTGAGGGGTTGGGGGTTGGGGTATTGTGGTTTTGTGAGGTTTCGGGGTTTGATGTTTGGGGTTTTGGGGTTTTGCAGTTGTGAGTTGGCTTCCAAGCGCCTAAACCTTGAACCTGAAACTTTGAAACCTCGACCTTAAAACCCAAAAACCAATCCCTGAACCTTGAAATCCAAAAGTGTTGCACTTTGATTACCGAACGACAATCGCACTTTGTATTCAGTTGAAATGCCTTATTGTCCATGCATTGTTGTTTAACAGTAAGTGTTTTATCGAAGTAACTCGATATATCAACCAATAGTTGTATAATTAATTGTGTTCGGTTGAAATATTTTGTTTCGTACATAATTATCTTCTAAGAGGAGGTATTCTATTGAATTGCCATGAGATATCATATAAATATAAAAATTATAAAATTGCTTGTGTTCAAATGAAATACTTTGGTATATCACATACATTAATTTAAGAGAAAGTATTCAGCCAAATTATCTCCTTATAACACTTAGCAGTTACATGATTGTATGTTTTCGGTTAAAATGTTATAATATAAACCAAATTGCGAGCAAGTATTTTATCGAATTTCTTTGTTATTTTGTCTAAAAGTTGTACAATTGCCGTGACTTAGTTTAAATGCTTTAATATGTATTCAATAATTGTCTTATAGTGAGTACTCAATTTGATATCCTTTGTATATCTTCTCATAGTTGTATATGCACATATATTCAATTGAAATGCATTGATTTGTAATAGATTATTGTCTAAAAGCCTATATTCAGTAGTTGAATTATTTAGATATATCATCAAATAGTTGAATTATTGACAGTGTTTAGTTAGAATAACCTTTTTTTGTGATAAAATGTTATTTTAGAGCTAGTATTTGATCGCATTATTTTGATTTATTATTTGATAGTTATATTAATACTTATGTTTAGTGAAAATATATTGATATGTAACTAAATTTTGCCTAAAAATATACATTCAGTATTATACCGGTATATCTTGTAGTAGTTGAATAATTGCATAAATTCAGTTAAAATACTTTGATATGCGACACATTACTATTAAAGTGTTAAGTATTCGGTGGAATTACTTCCATATATTATTTAGTAGTATTTGATTATCCGTCTTTAATTAAAATAGCTTGATATATAACAAAGTTTTGCTTTAAAGCAAGTATTGAGTCAAATTATCTTGATTTAATGTCTTATTATTATCTAATTTTCAGTGTTTTGTTGAAATAGTTTAATATATAGCAAATTATTATTTTAGGGCAAGTTTTATATCTTAATACATTGATATATGATCTAGTTATTTTCTATTTTCAATATTCGATTGAAACATCTTGATATGTACTGAATTAACTAGTCGGCATTCGATCCAATTGCCTCGATATATCATCTATGTATTGCAAAATAACATGTTTTGAATTGAAGCAAAATGATTTGTGATGAATAACAGTTTAAGAGCTGGTATTTGATTAAATGTTATCGATTTGTTGTGTTATTGTTGTATAATTGCATATAATAAGTAATATCTTGTATATAATGAAATGTTGTTTTATACAAAGTATTTGGTCGAATTTCCTTTGTATAAGGCTGAATAGTTATATAATTTGCTTGAATTCAGTTGAAGTATAATTGTATGTTACGAATTGTTGTGTACAACTAAGCAGTTGGTAGAATTAACTTGATATATACCTTAATAGTTGAATAATTATTAGTATTCACTAGCAATATCATGGTATATAACTGTTTGTTTATCCAAAAAAAAGTATTCTATTGAAATACTTGAAATTTCAATAATGGTTGCATAATTATGAATATTTAGTTAAAATTTCTTGATAATCATGTTCATTTAGTTGAAAAATCGTGATGCAAATATTTATTTCGTAAGAGCAAGTATTCGATCAAATATAATTTAATATTTATATTTATTCGGTTGAAGTGTCATTCATTATAAGGAGTGATCTTAGTTATTTAGACTTAGATAAGAATTTGGTAACTGACAGGGCGCAATGGAAACAAAGGATTCATGTAGCCAACCCCACCTAGTGAGATTAAGGCTTGGTTGTTGTTGTTGTTGTTGTTGTTGAAGTGCCATCCACCTCCAATAGTTTTCGCTTCAAGTTGCAAATGTCGTCAAGCTCCTTAGTAATACGCTTCATCTTCAATGACATGCCAGCCGGGACCTTGTGCTCATCAACTTTTTCCTCTTCTCCGCCCATGCTGGGCGACGTTGGTAAACTGCTAGGGAGAACCTTTCCATCTTTTTTCTTGACCAGCATTGGTGAAGACGGCTCTACAACTTCTATAGGCATTGGAGCTTTAATAGAACTGTCCTTCCCAGAGCTAACTTTCACCTGCGACGGCAAATGGACTCTGTCATCTTTGTCTGCGGTATGTGGTACTGTTCGGAGTTGACTCTTCATGAAAACTACATGCCTTGGTACAAGTGATTGTCCGTCCTCTGTCTTCCTACTTAGGCAGATAATAACCTTCTTGTCAGTGGATGTCAACGAATTTGGTGGTACAACTTCTCATTCTTCTCTTTTATACAAGTTCAACACCTTGGTTGTGGTGCAAGGGGCGTTCCCCTTCTTTACACGATGACATTTGTGTTGAGACCTTCAACACGGAATCTTCTATGGTATTGGTGATCGGCTAAGCAGGCCAGTCACCTATGAGAAGACTTGACATCAGCATCAATAGCAGAGTTTGGTGTCTTCCCTAGTGCCTCCTCCTAGGGAGAGGGCTCTTCCACCCTCACTTTCTTCGGCTCAAACTTTGCAGCTAGCGACGGCACATCCTTCTTCTTGAATCGGGAAAGGAACTCGCATTGCTAGATTTCTTTTTGGGGGTCATTTCTTAGGAACTCTCAAGTACAGGGAAGGATGATTTTGTGATTGCCCAGCAAATCGAAGGTTACTGAGGAAAGAAGTCATCGCTACTAGGTCCGCATCACTTCATATACTTCTCTTTGCCCACGTATCGTGCTTTCATTGGTCGATTGCCTGATGCACATCAATGTTTGATCTCAATGCATAAAGGAGTTAATGTTTGTGTAAGAAACTTTGAAAGCATCCCGGTCATCCATGTGACATCCGCAGAGACCAACTAGATCGTCATAGTACCAATACAAAGTGGATAAATATTAAATGGTCTATCCCCTATGCCTTCTATTCCAGCTCTCCCAAGTTAACAAAAACACGGTCCGATACCATATTCTGTTCCTGCTATTTCTATACCTATGGGACTGTGCTAGCTGTTCTAGGATGGTACAATTGCTGCACCTGCTACAACTACTCCGCGACACCCATCTGTTCTATTTGCCACCTCTATTTTGGGAAAATAGCAGGTGACAACAGTGCTGCATTGGCCTTGCCTGCCATTTTTAGGCAAGGGTTGCGCATCGAGTACAGAACAAGGACATCCCCTAGCTCCACCGTGCTGACCAGCTGGTCCCTTCTCCGAGGCTGTAGGTGGCTTAGGAGGAGTATAACAACTATAAACTAGACTCTTTATGCACTAATAAAGATGCAAGAATAAACAATTTATACATGACTGTATGGTTTTAACAATCCCGAAGACTATGCCCTCAATTTTAAGCAATGCAACCCCAACATTACCACAGTGCTATGAAATTGAACCGAGAAGAGAATGATGAGAATGACATGATCTCACCCCCTTGCTAGCATTAGCGATTCCCTCATATTCCATGCTAAATGGAGTTAGAAAGATATGAGAAGCAAGGCAAAGTACTGTGAGTTGGGATCTGGGCAATTGTTAGGATGAATGATGGTATAAATGTCTATAGAAAAGGTGGGATTTAAAAGCTGAGGAAGGTTGAAGTGGTTGTTTGGGGCACCGAGGATGGGCGCAAGGTAGTGTGAAGATCTATAGCACTGAGTCCCAACAGAATGAAGATCCATGATGATCTTTATCTTAACAAGGTATGAACATACATTGTTAAACTAAAGATCTTTTGCAAAGAGCCATAGTGGTTTCAAGATTCACGATGGTAGCATGAGAATTGTGATGGAGTGAAGTTCTACAATTGAGGTGAGGATTTACAGCGATGAGCCACTACAGAGGGAAGATGCGGGTCAATCCTTGTTCCTCAACAACAAGAAAGACAATGAAGATCCACAACATGATATTTAACTCCTGAAAGGAAACCATATTACTAGAAACAAATAAGTGTACATGAGCATTTGCTTTTATTGGAAGCTTTCAACTATCAGAATATTTTTGAGAATTTCAATCTGGCACAAATGTTGTATTCTGATAATGTCAACTTGATATGTATAAAATGCGCTGATTCTGATTAGGGCTATAAAGTTTCCTAAAAATTTGAAG
Organism: Apostasia shenzhenica; assembly: GCA_002786265.1. Classification (NCBI taxonomy): domain Eukaryota; kingdom Viridiplantae; phylum Streptophyta; class Magnoliopsida; order Asparagales; family Orchidaceae; genus Apostasia; species Apostasia shenzhenica. The sequence continues at coordinate 4,299,401 of KZ452001.1, forward strand.
CCTATTCAAAATTCACTTAAAGTAAGTTTGACTTGAATTCAACTCGATTTTCTTAGAATGAATCGGTTGGTCGACTTGGTGAAGTAGAAAGGCGTCATTGACTTGTACTGTATGAGCGATCCTTACCTTAGGAGGGCAAGCAAGGATGATGTGGCGCCTTTGTTGCCTACTATTTGTTCAAAATTGGGAGGTCAAATGGGACAAACGGGCATCACGAAAAGGTTGTAGCAGGAGCGGTGGAGACTGTATCATCCTAGAATAGCTGCCTGGGTCTCACAAGTACAGAGAAAATTGGAACGAAGCACAGTCCTTGGGCCATGTTACTTTTGCTAACTTAGGTGGATTGGGACAGAGGCCAAAGGGAGCGGACCATATCTGGTTGTTCGTTCGCTGCGTCCTGATTAGTTAGGCTTGGCAACGATCTGGATAGTCTTTATTTGTTCCACGTGGACAGTTAGGATGCTTTTGAGTTTACTTGCACAAACACTTAAAATGGAATTGATATAACTCGATCTCTTCTTGATATTTGTAAGTCAATATTTTAAAATTATCTTTTACTTATATGCAACATATTGAAGTTAATCAATGTATATGTTATAGCTTATGAATAGTATTTTTGAAAAAAATAGTTATATATATATATATATATATATATATACACCTTTTTAAGCTTCAATACATTATTGATCATTGTAATTATAATACTCAGATGCAATTTTGCCTAGTAAATAAGGTTGATCATTTAGCTCGAATAAATTCGAACCAAATTTAACTAAATTTGACTTGTACTCAAAATGGGGTTAGCTCACTTAACTCATTTAACATCCTAATTCTGGTAGTGTTGTATACGAAACTCGAGCTATTATGAGTGGAGCTATGTTTCTATTCTTATACAAAAGTAGGATGGATCTAGCTGTGTTTTTAGAAAACCTTTGAAAGTAGGATAGATCTAGTTGTACTCTTTTGAGAGAATGAGGTAGAAGCTTGATAGTTGTTGTAGTGAATGTTTGTACTTATTCAAATTAAATGCTAGTATGTGTGAGGTCACATTTGTCCAAATTAAACTCGAGTTAACTCCACCTCAACTACTGTCAATAGGTTCAACTATAGTCTAATAGGTGTGTTTGATGTAACATTATGTTTTATAGAAAAAAGAAGTCAGGATATAGTGTCTTAAAATATAAAATAAATTGAAACAGTGTGCCATGCATTTGTACTCCCCCTTTTTTATGGGGATAAAGCAGCCTAGATTTATTTCTAGAACATAATTTAGAGTACATGCCTAAGCATGCTTCAACATTGATCAAGTTTCAGCAAAATAATCAACCAACATATTTTACATTTTGGTCGTGTTTAAGTTATTTGCACAAATTGGGGGGACCTGCAGTCTATAATATTTTACTTTACACAGTATACAGCTATCCTTAGAATTCAATTAAAAGCTTCAGCTAAACATAGAGCAATATAACATCAAAGCTCCACAACTAAAAGCTGCAGCTATCAGTGAATAGTGATCATAGTTTGGTAAATTGTGGTGATTTCACATTTCTATTCTTGCTCAGAAAAATTCTAAACTATACAAATATTGTACTTTTTTGATACTTGGATAACATATTTTCACTTGCGCTAATCACACATATGTTACACTGACCTCCAATGTGGATCACCTGAAACAGCTGAAAAATTACATAATATTCCTCTAGTCTGATACTAATTGCAACGGCATATTTGCTCTGCTCTCCCATTTGTGTAGCATGATCCCTCATAGCTCAGTGGCTTTTCACGCATCTGGGGCATGACAGCCTCGAAGGCAGCAACAAGCAGTGCTACCTTCTTCTTCCTTGCTGGAGCGAATCTTCTCAGGGCCTTCCGGACGGCAAAATCTATCATCCACTCCTCAGCAGCTCTTCTTTCTTCCACGCTCTGGTGCTTGAGGTTGACCTTCTCAGGCTCGGGTTCAGTCTGCAAAGGCAGAAGCCGAGGCGGTCTTGGATTGAAATCTTTCACAGCTTCTACATTCTCTGTCGACTTCCTTCTCGTCTTTCTGTATGTTGCTTTAGGAATACTACAAGATTTACCTTTGTGGCTTTCAAAATAAACAACATTACCATCGCTATCGTGCTCTTCACATCCAAATTTGATCAAATTGGCCTTGAAATCATCTTTTTGTTCATCATTCCGAGCTGATAACTTGTGCTCTTCTTCATGGACAAAACCAGAGCTCGCTTCTGGTCTTCCATCATCTTCCTGACAAATTGCAGCTGGTGCACTTTCTTTAGTTTCTAAATGAACACCTTCATCCCATCCTTTCTCAAGGTATTTAAGAAACTGATTTAGCACTTCCATCTCTTCCTCAGAGAGCTCACTGTTATCGTCTCCACAGTCTTCTTCAAAGCTCGTAACCGAGCAGGATTCTTGCAGCCGATTCACATGGTGCTGATCCTCCGAAATCATTTCATTCTCGACGCTGACATCATCTCTGCTTTTTTCTTCACAACCTTCTTGCTGCACTGACTCTACCTGTAGCTTCGAGTGGATCTCGACAAAGAATTCGTTAACCACGTCCTCAACAAACTCGATCTCCTCATCAGCTCTCCTTGCTGAATGACCCACAACTTTCATGCTCTCTTCGGCCTTAAGTGAGACCCTTTTTGACAAGAAGCGCTTCAGTACAGGCACAGCACCATGCCGGTCGCCGCCGTGAAGAGAGCAGTAAGAGTATTGGCATAGACCATCGGGCTCATCCACATCCACATCCACAGAGTTGGGAATTTTTGAGTCTTTCATGGTTGAAGAACAGGTCGACCTGATCGCATTCATCCCTGTACTCTTCTTCGTCGAAGGCCTCCATGGCCTTTTTAAGCTAGGATTTTTAACAAGGACTCTGGCAGCAGGTTTGACTCCATGGGCAACGCGAGAAAAAGAAGAGATGGGGTTGGAGGGAACGGCATTTTTAGGGTTCTTTACGCCGCCTTTGATCATTTTGTTAGAAGTTGCAGAGACGGGAGTTACCTGAGGCTTCTTCTCGTTCCCTTTCCTGAGGCCATCAAGATCTGCGACTCTGACGGATCTCATCTTCTTCAGCCTCTTCTTTGAATCCTCGGCAGCTCCCGTGGCCCCATCCTGCTTCGAGCTCCTCTTTTCAGGTTCTGCAGAGCCCGCCCTCGGCTGACGCGGTGACCTGAACTTATCAAGCACTTTCCTTAGCACCATGGTGGATCTCAGAAGATCAGTGATTGCCTCGAATGGGCTTTAGGGTTTGGGGATAAGGCTTTCTCCCTCCTGCGCTATTGAAAGCTGAGGAAGGCTTTGAAGGTAATTGTAACGGGGACAGGAAGGAGGATGGGGATGAGGTTTGAAAGTTCGCCCTTTGAATTTTCTTCTACGGTGGAGTCGGTCTTCTGGCTGCCATTGTTGAACGAGGAAGACGATTTCATTTAAGCTTATCGTAGTCTTCGAACGTGAACGCTGGGAGAGGTTCTTAAGTCCAACTAATCGTACAATTGACGTAGTAATAGCGGCAGCAATTTTGTTTTAAATTTTAAAAAATTCTCTTTTACAGCGGTTGACTTATCAACTGCGGTAAAAGGCCTGCCAATATTTTTTAAAGCGGTTGACCAGGTTAACCGCTGTATAATTGGTGCTGTATAATACTGATTTTTTTATAATATAATTTTTAATCTTACATATTAGTTACTAAAATTATATAAAAATTAAATATCATATACAATTTATATGACAATTTTATAGTATATATATAATAAAGATTATAATTTTTATATGATTTTAGTGATCAATATATAAAATTAAAAATTTAAATGTCAAATATGTAAAATAGTTAAATTTTAGTATGCCCCTATTTAATAACCATATGGAAGTTTGATTTTTTTTTTTTTTTTTGTTCTGATAGATCCCATGCCTTTTTTTTCATCTATCCTTTTTCTTTTTCTCCTCAACTAGTGGAGGAAAATTTGTAGGTGTTAACTTAAAATATTACACACAATTAAATAAAATATATTTTATATAAGGCATCGAAATCTTCTTTAGTATTTCATGTCTAGAGGTGCACGCACACGTGGCATCCTAACGAAGAATCTATAGAGGAATGCTACTTACAAGCTACAAAAGAACTTGTTTGGCTGGGATGAAATATTTATTTACCGATCGATGCTATCGGTTTTGTCTAATTTCATCATATAATTAGTGATACACCAATTGGAGCCGGGATAATGTAGCACGATGGATCTGACCGTGGTCCGAGGGTCAATAATCTCAGTCGTAATGCCATATAAGTGTATGTCGGACTAAGCACAATTTTCAAAAACGACTGCAAATTTCTTCGAATCCATTTGACTGGTACAAATAGTTGTTTTTTGCACCAAGTTGGATCTTCTGGAAGATTTGACGTGGTCAATTTTCATCAGCTGTAATGTAATTCATGCAACTAAAAGCTTTGATTCTTTAAAATTTGTGTCATGCCTTCGTGGAATGAAGCATTGTATTGAATAATATTATTCTATAAAAAAAGTAATGAATAAATTGAGAAATTTATATATATATATAGAGCTTTGCTTCTGTTTGGTTCATATTCAAGTTGGTTAAAACTTTTTTTGTTAAAAAAAATAAAATTACTTATATTTTTATCAATACATCAATTAATTTTATTTAGTTTGATTTAATATTATCTTGATGTTATGTTATGTTATTTAACGAAAATAATTGTTTGGTTTAATGATGTCTACAAATAATTTTTTATTAGACTATAAAATTATTTGTTAAAAGATGATATTTAGATGTTATGACATGTAAATTATATAGCATAACACCAAGATGACAACGAACCAAACGCTCTTTTAATATTTTCATAATTAATTAATTTTATTTCCCATTATATATATATATATATATATATCTCAAAAAAAATTGAAAAAAATGGTCATGTCCAATTTGGGCCTGAACCAAACACTAGTCCTGTTTGGCAATGGGTTAAAAAATATTGCTAAAATTAGCCATAATTAAAATCTTAAATTTATTTAAAAAAATTAAAAAATTATTTTATATCTCATTTCACACAAATTTCAATATTAAACAATCACTTTATTTCACATCCAACATAATTCTTAATAAATCAATCAATTTTATTTCACATCCTACATAATTTTTAATATAACCAATTTACTTTATTTCATATCATACACATTTTTCAAAAATAATTAAAAATTTCAACCATATTTTATTTTATTTTTATTACCAAACGAAAGGTCTTTGAAATTGTAAAAGTGAATTTTAGAATCTCAATACTTTTACTAATTTTTTTCAATAGAAAATATCAAATTTAATTATTATTTTTACCTACTTGAAAGAGAAACAAAAAGGAATTATATTGAAATGTAATTTTATTGACCAATCAACATTGCCTTCTCGGACTTATAATTGTCTCAAAAGATACAATATACATTATTGGACCTTTTGAGTCACATTTAAGAAGATATTATGAAAATCAAAAATTCAACAAAAGAACGTTCTCCCGTACTTCTAGACATGTTGAGCTCCTCTTGTACCTTCAAAAGAAAGAGGGGTTGATTTCGTGAAGGATGGAATTAATAAATCTAAAATTACTGATGCTAAATCATTATGAGATCGTCAATCTAATATCAAAGGTATATTTAGAGTAAACCGAATCAATATACCTATCCTTCTCCTATTGCAGTAATGCAGTCTTGATCAGGACCGAAATGATATGCTTCTTTCTTCCTTGTCCATGTATATTTCTTTCAAAAACAAAATAATGTTTACATTAATGGCTTCGTAATAGTAATAGAAAGTAAAGATCTCGATTTTACAAGAATTTTTATGAAAGCGTTTCATTTGTTTCTCTTTCATGGAAGTTTTATTTTCCCAAAATGTATCCTAATTTTTAGCCTAATTCTTCTTTTGATGATCAGTTCAATCTCTAAAGTTTGAATTATTCACATATTTTAAAATACCATTACTTCTCTATATTCTCACAATTCTTAAAACTTTAATAAAAATTTAAAATTTAATTTCTTATTTTTTTCAATTTCTCTGTATGTTAAAATTAAAAAAAAATATTAATATTTCAAAATTACATTATAAAAGTAATAAAGTTAATAGATTGAATTAGTTTTTCAGTGTACTAGGAAAAAGATAGCAATGATATCATAATTGGGATAAAAATTACAAAGTTTTTGTAAGAACTTAAATTGAAGTTTTTAAAATATTATGGCCAATGTATAATGCTTTTCTGATTTGAGAAGCTTGGATGCAATTTATCCTTTTTTTTAATGAACAAATACACCTACTACTTGGAGTAAAAAAAAAAAAAGTATAAATCCCATAAATTTAAACTTTCAAAAATAGATAACATCACTAAGTCCTTGAGATTGAGAAATAATGTCATCTAGGTCTATAGTTTTACAAATTTTTTAATAGAGTTCTTAAGGTTGAAATTAATATTTAGTTCAAGTTTTTTATAATAAATTTAATTATTTATTTCATCATTAAATAAAGTTTATTTTTAACTTATATTTTTTAATATAAAATGATTAAAATACCATTTCTTCTTCCATGCAGCAGAGACAGAGCGGGGATGCCATCGTGCGTAGATGGGAGGAAGAGAGAGACACGGGAAAGGGTGTAAAAATATATTTTATATATTTAAGTTTTTTAATAAAAAAATTTTGTTAAAATGCTAATGTGAACAATATAGAACTCATTAAAAATGATATTTAAAAAAAAAAGTAAAATGAACATCGGAATTTTAAAAAAAAATGTAAATTTTAGAGAAATAACTGCGAATTTCAAAAAAAAATTCAATAGCTCGGATCGGGAGAATGGATAGAGACTAGGGAGCTGGAACCTCGGGGGAACGAATACTTCACCTGAGGGGCGCAGCTCCTCCGCGCCGACGGACAATCGTTGGCTGGCCGGCCGGCGTTGGCGATAGGCCGGCTTCAACTTTTGCTGGCAGAGATGCGGAAAGCTTTTCCAGCACCGTTGAAAGCAAGGGAGAGAAGCCACCTTCCCAGAATAGGGAAAGCTTGTCTCGCTTTTTCAAATGGATGACGGGCATTTGCAGGAAACCGACTCCACTTTGAAGGTTTGTCTCCAACTGGCCATTCCAGTCGAGAAGGAGGTGTCCCTTTTGAGAGGAGCAAGCTGGATTGTGTTTCTTGTGTTCAGGAAGATTTGCGGCCACCTACAAGCACCTCCTCCTCTTGCTTAAGGGAGGATCTGAAGTTTAAATCTAGCACCAATGCGTCCAGGGCACATCGGTTACTCCAAATTCAGTCGTCTGGCTCGAGCAAATGGAGGATGATCGTGCACAGACAGGAAAAGCTAATGGAGCAAGTGTGGAGTTTTTAGACAGCTTCCGAGCCATGCAAGAACCAGAAGTGATGGAAAGCACTCCACTTGAAGGTTTGTCTCCAACTCAATCTGGTGGATATATGTGTGGATGTTTGGATGGCCGAAGGTGTCTGTGATCTTGTTTGTGGATGGGAGGGTTTCCTCGTGGATTTTTGTGCAAGTTTCTGTGATTGCTGCTGGCGATGGAATTTCGGGGGGCTATTATGGGGACATCCAGCTTCTTTGACAGTTGCCCACAAGCTGCTCGACAGAATGTCAAAGATGGTAAACCTGCCGAAATTCCATCTGAAAATGCTTAGTTTCAACGTTAGAGGGCAGCAAGATGAGAGACTTTGGTTTGCTCATGGTTTGGTCTAAAAGAACCACAAGCACCTGTGTTGGTGATGTGGGATAATGCACTTTGATACCAAATTGATACGGGACGATGAAGATAGGGTGGTGAGGGTTTAGAGGTTGTAGAAAAATATAAAGAAAAGGGTGAATAACTAAGATTTCTAGGATTTTCAAGTTCTACTATTTTCTTTTCGGATATCGATCTTTTTTTGGAATCCCTATACTAATCCATTCCATAGTCAATTAACACAAAATAAATTTTATTTATTAAAAGTTCTTCCAAATATGTACATATTTCACCTGGGCAAATAAATCAAAATGAAAATAAGAAAAAAAAGATAATTACAACTCTAGATAATTATCTAAATGAGATAATTTCAATTAATTTAAATTAATTAAATTTATCTATTTAAACGTTTATCTTTTATTTTATTTCTCTAGATAATTAGCTAAACTATTATCTTTTATTTTATTTTTCTAGGACATTGATGTAAGCATATACATTATTGCCAAGGTTTTTACTCATATTTTTTCATTTGATTTTCTAGTTACGAAAATTTTATTTATTTTCATATTTATGTTGTTTGGTTGCTAAGCTAAAACTTCAGCAACTTATTTGTTCTAAGTAAATTGAATTGAGAGTGTAGTTCACTCAATTAATTGCTTGTAATTGAGTAAATTAATTAGAGTTTGAAGTTTAACTCAAAATTCACTACTTATTATATGATAGGTTGGTTAATGGTTTAGCTTAATTCAAATTTATGCCTATGATAGAAAGGCCACATGCCTATGATAGAAAGGCCACATGCCTACTTGAAATTTTACATCTTCTTTTTTGTTATGTTGCAGCCCATAATCCATTAGATAATACTTGTATGTTATCTAAAATGTTTTATGGGTCATAGTAATCCAATCTGGAGTGCTTTCATACCATTCTCTTGTATTTTTGTGGCTTGTTTTGTGTCATGATATCTTGGCTTGTGAACTAACCGTTTTGGCCTTGAATATATTTAAGTGGCTTGACTTGATACTTGTGCTGGCTATTATTTTAAAAGATTGAGGCATGCTATTTTTTGTCTTTTTTATTTTGCGCCACTTGATATTGTCTTCTAGTGTTGGCTGGTGTGACCTGCTTTTACACAAATTAAGAAAAGTTGTCTCCCTTTCTTTCCAACGGATACAATCTGGACTTGTTTTTCTTTGTGTGCTTCAGCTCTCTGTTCGGTCTCTGCAGAACACACACATTCTCCTCATTAGCTTTCATTCGATTTTCACTCTCCTAAGACCATTCTTGGAAAACTCTTCAAAGAGATCTTAAGAAAAGAAATTGTGGTATTCTTTCAAGTGAAAAGAAGCTCATTTCCTCTCTGGTTCCTTCTTTCCTAGCTTCTAAAATTTTTATTTTTGCTGTATGTTGAGTTTTCATGCTTTAACTTGGTGCAATCTACTCAAAACTCTTGGTTTTAATTAATTTTTTATTAGAGTTGAAAGCACTCATAATGATATTTATTTCCAGCTTCTTAAATACAATTTTATTCACTGTTTTCTAATACCTGCTGTTCTCGGATCTATTCGAGTATTTCCTTGACAATTTTGCATGTGCATGGAGTTTCTCATTATTCTATTTCCTCTTACTTTAAGTTGTAATTTAAGCTAGCTAGTTTAGCAAATTCTCTTTATTTACTTGTTATTCTCTCTGTGTGGAGGTTGTAGTTGTGGAGGCTTACTCGTCTTTGGTTTCTGTAAAAAGCCGTAGGGTTTAGGAAGTTTGCTCGGCTTTGGTTCCTGTAAAAAGTCGTGGATTTGTACCAGATTTATTCAGCTTTGGTTCCTGTAAAAAGCTAATGTAGATTAGTTTGAATTTTCACTTGAGGAGCGTAGGGAGTAGATTAAGCGGAGCGCCGAACCACTGTAAATTTCTGTGTGCCTTATTGATATAATTACAAGAAAATTGTTATACTTATTTAAATCTAATTTAAATTCTTCTCAAATCAATACTTTCATACAATTTGATATAAATGTATAAATCTTATTTTTAATTATCTTTATTATTACTTTTCTGTGCTGTTTGGTCCATTATTAAAATTGATCATCTGAATTATATTCTCTGTTGTTATTGCTTACTCTCAGCTCTGCTGTTCTATTTCAGAAATTGGCTATTCGTTCTATTTTTTTTAATTTATTATTTATTTTTTATGCTGCTGTTCAATTTTTAAAATTGATCCATCTTCGTAATTTTTTATTTATCTTTATTATATATATTTAACAAATTAATTTTAATTATTCTCAATTTTCCCCTCCTCTTAGAAAACTTTTGGGCCAACAAGCCTCAAATCAAATTAGGTATTATGTAGGCTTTTCTCCTAACCTTTCTCACATACAATACCTATTAAAATAACCCCTGCAGGTTCCATCAATTATAAATACGTCTTTAATGTAATTAATTTATATTTTGTGCTGTTAGAAAGGTTTAGATGTTACCATAAATAAAATTAATTAAGTATTAAGTGAACTTTATTTATTATTATTTAATTGAATTTTCTTGTAATTATTTTAATCTAATACATAAAATATAATTATATTTTATTATATCGGCTTTAATTAATTAATCAAAAATTCAGAAATATATTATTAACGTATTTAAATTGCCACAGGTGGCCTATGAAAAGTGAAAACTAGTATGTAAATGGGCTATTGAGCGAAGTAATTGGATTGTGAGAACAGTTGGGGCCTATTTATTTGTAAGATTTAATTTTAATAAGGTTAAAATTAAATTTAAATAAAAATATTTTTTATTGAAAGTTGTGAATGATGTGAAATAAAATTAGTTATTAGAAATAATTTCACTTAAGTTTCTGAGGTTTACTTGACTTGTCATGCAGGTTCATCTTTTTGAAAATATGTTAGATAGATTCCCAAAATTTGCTGTATAAGTTATTGTGGTCCTTAATATTTATAAAAAACTTTCAATAATGTCTAATTAAATATTTTTTTTTAAATATTCCGTTAAATGATTGATTACTGTAAAAATTTTAATTAAGAATTCATAAATTTTTTTAATATAAAATTATAATTGTACTCCTCGCAGATGCCTTGCCCGGCGTCCGCGTGCAGGAGGCCAGCAACGCGCGACCACCGGTCGCCGCAGCGCGAGGACTCTTGCGCGCAAGGCTTCTGCGCACTGCAGGCGCGGGTCGCTGCAGTGCGCGACCCAGCGCGCCGACGACGCTGCGGCGACCTGCGCGCCAGTGACCCGCGGCGGGAAGCACAAGGACGCCAGCAATCAGAGATGCTCGGAAGGGTAAAAAGGGTATTTTCGTAATTTTAACAGCGTTTAACGGATACCGTCACAGAAAGATCACAATGACCTATACTGTAAGTTTTGGGGACCTGTCTGGCATGTTTTAAAAAAAGTGGGCTTGCGTGGCAAGTCGAGTAAACCTTATGGGTTTAAGTGGAATTACCCCTACTTATTATATTAAGATATGTGAGAGATGTGATATAAAATTAGTTATTATATTGAGATATGTGAGGGATGTGATATAAGTTAGTTATTATTTTGGTAATGTGTGTATAGAAGTCGCAATATATGACCCGATCTGTGAACTTGACCCAAACCCGACCTGTAAATTTCAGATATGTGTTATGAATTTTGACCCGTTTATTAAAGGGATCGGGGTCAAGTTCGGGTTGGATATTTATTAAAAAATACTCTATAAATGGGTCGGGTCGATCTGCCAATCCGATCTATTTATTAATCGGGTCGGATTCGAGTCATGGATTTTGACCCATTTAATAAATGGGTCGGGATCAGGTTGAAGCTATTCGGTTTGGGTCGGATTTGAGTTTGATCCAAACCCGACCTATCGACTCATTTTGCCACCCATATGTGTGTATGATGTGAAATAAAGTTAATTTTTAATATTAAATTTTATGTGTAATGTGATATATCTGTTTAAAATTAAATTAAATTAATCCAAACAAATGGGAGCAGCAGCTCTGTTTGTTTTGAAGTTATAAATTAATTTCGTTTAATTTTAATCTGGTATATCACATCACACATAAAATTTAATATTAAAAATTAATTTTATTTCATATTTTACACACATTACTAAAATAATAATCAATTTATATTACATCCCTCGCATATTCGAATATAATAATTAATTTTATATCACGTCCCTCAAATGTTTCGATATAATAATTAATTTTATTTTACATTATTCATAATTTTTAATAATAAAATATTTTTATGTAAGTTTAATTTTAATTTTGTTAAATTTAATTTTACAAATAAATCCTAAACTGTTTGTTTGTAAGATTAAAAGTAAATTTAGGTAGAGATATTTTTTATTAAAAATTATGAGAAATGTGATATAAAATTAGTTATTATATTGGAATATATGAGGGATGTGATATGAGTTTGTTATTATTTTAATAATGTGTAGTATGTGAAATAAAGTTAATTTTTAATATTAAATTTTATGTATAATGTAATATGTCTGATTAAAATTAAATCAAATTAATTTTCTAACTGTCAAATAAACGAGTTTTATTAGTTATATTCAGGCCTTTGGCAGCTCATACATGGCGTGTATAATTTGTAGGCAGAATATTTTGGAACCATTCATTTTTTTATTTTTTTTTTGATGTAGCAGTCAAAATTATTGAATGGTTCTTCGATTTTTTTTTTTTTTTGGAGAATTTCTTCGATGGGTTTTCTTATATGCAGTTGTATAGTTTGTAGTCAGTTTATTTTGGAACCATTCAATTTTGTTTTTCTTAGCATTAAAAAATTATTGAATGTCTCTTCGATGGTGTTTTTTTTTTTTTTTTTTTTTTTGAGAATTTCTTCGATGGGTTTTTTTATATGCAGTTGTTGTTCACAGGAATCAATTTTATGTACATTGTTCTGAATGCGAGCATTCCAGTAATATGTATTTAAATTTTTAAGTGATATTTAAATTAATCATTGTTCTGAATGTTATATTTTTGAGTAAATTGCACTGGGGTTCCTAAGGTCGACATGATATTGAAAATAGGTTATAAAATTTAAAAATTCTCGGTTTAAGTCCCTAGTCTTGTAGTTTTTAATCTAAATTCCTTCTCTTTCATTTTCGTAAATCTTAAATATATAATATTATAAAGATATTTTGGACTAAAATTATGAATTGTTGTCTATAATTAAAATTAATGTTTATTATTTAAAAGGATTATCAAAAGAAGCAGGAAAATAATTTAGAGATTAAACAATAGCATTTTGTATTTTGATTGAGATAAATTGCAGGAGCCCACAACTTAAAATTTTCGCATTTGTTTCAACCAAGACTGGCTACGGTTATATGTTGTAGTATTTAATGACTTACGCGTCTGATAAGCTGTGTGAGTCACGAGCCAACATCGCTTACCCAAAATTTATGTCGCGGGTCTCAACAAGTCACTTAAGTTTGGCACTAATTGTAAGTCGTGTAAAGGCATGACCACGCGAGATATAAGTTGCATAAAGGTGTGACTTACGCATTGAATTGTCATTGCTTAAGTTATGTGATGCACATGACGTGTTAAAATGATGAAAAATTTACATTTGTCACTCCAAATATTTATTATTTTCAGACATCTCTAAAGTTCATTATTTTCATATAGCATTTCTCATTTTAGGATGAATTTATAGGCAGCATCTTGTTTTTGAAGTTAGATATGAGTGCTGCATGAAAATAATAAATTTTGGAGGTGTCGCTTGAAAATAATTAATTTTTTAGAGGTGATGGATGTAAATTTTTCGAAACTAATTTAGATCCAATCACGATAAATATGAGTATTTTAAAATTACTAATAAAATTTATGCTTCGTGTTAGAAATATATTCATTTTGAAATTTTAGCCACGGCAGCCAACTTCTCAGTTTTTATTTTTATTTTTTTTGTCTTTTTTTTTTTCAGTTTTGAGTTTCCAAAGCTGTGACATCAGCCATCAATATGTCATCAATTTGATTCTCACAATTAGACGTCAGTGAAAAATTTAATTTTGTTTGATATTTGTAAAGCATTGCCATTTTAATAAAAAATAGAGATATTTACATACATATCATATAAATTTTTTCATATTATAAAACACAAATTTTATACTATAAAATGATTATTTTTAATAAAAAAAATGTGGGATAATATATTAACATATATATATATATTTTTTATTAAATAAAATTAGATTATTTAACTCTAAATATATGAAGTCATTCGTTATAATTTTTTATCTTATCTTTTTCTTCCTATTTTTATATGAATAAAATTTAATGGCCTAATTTTTTTATTAAAGCTTAAATTAACTTGCGATATATATATTCAAACTATCTAAATTAATTTTATTTAGATTTATCCTCAGTTAAATTTGTTGTGACTTGCACACAGATGAACTGAATTTTTGTTTCATTTTTATGTATACTTATTTTTCCACTTAGCATTCTCATTTTTTAATTTTAGTATTTTTATTTTTACTATATTTATTTTCTTCAAACCAACAAATATATTAAAAAATTTAACTTAAATTCTCTTCTTTGAACTTTATCATAACCAGAATCAACTCGATTTTAGCATAACCCTAAATTTTATATCTTGAAGCCGCTGTTATAGTATAATATATATATATATATTGATTTTACTGTACTTATTTTATTCAAACTAATAATTATATTAAAATTTTTCACCTAAATTCTCCTCTTTGAAATCTACCATAACCTAGTTTAATATCTTGAAATGCCTAATGTAGTTGTAGAATAATAAATATATATAATTTTTGGATCCATTATAATAGAGGAAAATATAAATGCATGTATAATTAATATGTATAAACTTAATTTCTATATTTATATTACACATAATAATATTTATATTATTAATTTTTTATATTCTCATTAATTATAGTTTTTTTTTATTAGTCTCATTAATTATAGTTATGTTCGACTAAAAGGTGACCAAAGAAGAGGTAGATAACAACAAAAGTACGTAAGATAAAGCACACGATCAAGAAAAACCAAATCCCACTCCTATTCACGGCCACCACCACCACCGCCGCCGCCGCCGCCGCGAATCTCCGTCTACCTCTGCCAACCCATCATCCGCACGAAGTCATCAAAGCAAACAAACCCGTCGCCGTCGGTATCCACCACGCCGATCATCCGCCGGCAGTCGTCAAGCGTACAGCCCTGATCTCCCTGAAGCATGGAGAACAGCCCGAGCAGCTCCTCCGCCGAGATCTTTCCGTCTCCGTCCTCGTCGAAAACCGCGAAAGTCTCCCTCAGCTCCGGCGACGCCGTCAACGGCGGCGCACCGGACTCTCTCCCGAGCGCGGCTATCTCGTCCACGCTGATTTTTCCCTTTCCCCTGCTGTCCACCTCCGCTAGCATCGCCGCCACCTCGTGCTCCGTCGGAGGCTCCGGCCTCAGCCGCCGGAGAACGACCTCCAGCTCCCGCCGCGTCACAGTAGCACTCCTCTCTCCCTCTCCGGCTCCTGAAGCTGCCTCCGACGTCGAGGAGCAGCAGAAGTACTCCTCTCTGGTTCCGCCGCTGCCTGCCCTTCCCTGAGGTTGACGCCGGATGCTCGTCGACAAAACCGATTTGGGGGTCCTGAACTGATCGTCGGAGGAGGAGGACGTGGCGTTTGATCTCGCCGACGGGGTGCCATCGCCTCGGTTTTTCTTCTTCGATGAGCCGAAGAAGGAAGGCGGGCAGCTGATGATCCTCATGATGATGAAAATGGAGATGGGATGGGGAACGGAGGGCAGATAGCAGCGGTTTTAAAGAGGCAGCGGAGAGGAAGAGGAGAACTTCGAGGAAGCTTCCGCCGCTTCGCTCAAAATTTTTTATTTATTTTTTTAAATGATTTGTTTTATTCTGAATTCGAATTCGCGTTCCAAATTCCAATTGAGTGCCTACATTTTGTTCCCATTTTGAATCAATCTTATTTTATATTATGACAACTCTTAAAAAAATATCAAAATCTAAATTTAATTTAAATTTTATTAAAATTAATTTTTCAAATCTCACATATAAATAATCATAATATATTCATATAAGTAAGAATTATTAAATATATTTTTAAAAATTATAAATAAGTATTTTATACATATCGAGTCAATTATAATAGAATCGGCTTCAAGCTAAAAAGTAAATAAATTTTAAATTAAATTAAATAAATACAACAAATTTGTTTAAACAAAATTATCACTGCCACCTGTACTGATAGTTCTTGAAGTCTATTGAGTTTTGTCTGTACATATAATTTAAAATTAAATTAATAGCAATTAAATCTTTTTATTTTTAATTTAGATTGAGTCCTTTTATTTTTGAAATTAATTGCATTGATTCTCTTTTTTAAAATAATATATAAATAAATTTTTTATATTAATAAAAATAACTGATAAATAATATTTTTTCTAATTAATTATTAGATCAAGTAAATATTATTATATTTACCTACAATAATGATGTAACTTTAATTTAATCTAATTGAAATAAAATATTATTTATCAATTTTTTTTATTAACATTAATAAAATTAATTACACATTATTTCAATTAATTAATTGCATACAAGTTTAAATTAAAGGGCTATTACTACTTTTTTAAAAAACTTATAAATATTTCGAATTAAATAGTTATCACATCACAATCCAAAGCTTTTTTTTTATTGTGCCGGTGAAATTTTTATGTTAGACGTTTGCGTATTGGAGTATGAATACAATTATATATATATATATATATATATATATTCATATTTTTATGTACAAAATACTATGATAATATGCAAAATTAATTTTTGCCCAAAATGATATGTATAGTACGTATCTTATAGGGAAATAATTTATGAGATATAAGGCCTCATTTCATTTAGCCCCACACAAATATCATTTATTAAAATTAATTATATTTTATATCTAATATAAATACTATTAGAATTTAAAAAAAATTAATATTAAAATAATTTTTATTAAATTTAAAAAATAAAATAATTTTATTTTATTTAATAATGTTCAAATCAAATGAGGATTAGTGTACCAATACAAAATCATAATTTGCATGGTTTAACAAATTTAATTAATTATGTATAAATGTTTAGTATTATTATTTTATTATCTTTCAATCAATCTCATTGCAAATTAGCTTATCTTGTCATAAGAATATGATTCATTTTTCGGCTAATTTAGATCGAATGATTCTCGATTTGTTTCAAAATACCATTCAAATTTCAATCTTCCAGCCACTTTAAGGCCTCGTTTGGTTTGAGAGTTAAATTTTGAACAAGAAAAAAATATTTTATCTTATAAATTTAATATAAAAATTTAGTTTAATATTAAAGAATGTGTAAAATGTGAAATAAAGTTAATTCTAATATTCATATTTGTGTTAGATGTGAAAAAAAGTCAGAACCAAATGAGCCAAGATTCACTTATGAAACCTGCTTTGTTTCCAAAAAAGGGAGTTGGAATAAAAATATTAAGAGCATGTTTGTTAATATTAAATTTAGATAAAGATATATCTTGTTGATGAATAATATGAAATAAAATTAATTATTATATTGAGATATATGAGATATGTGATATAAATCAGTTATTATTTTAGTACGTGCGTAAGATATGAAATAAGATTAATTTTTTATTTTAAATTATGTATATACAATGTAATATATTTGTTTAAAATTAAATAAAATGGACATTTTGTTTAATATTGTCTTGATGTTATGTTATATTATTTAGAAAAAAATAAATATTTGATTTAATGATATTTATAAATAAATTTTTATAAAAATTATTAAGTAATATCATTTGAGATAATATTAAGATAATAATTAATCAAAAGCTCCTTAAATTAATTTTTATCTGCAAAACGACGTTGGGGGAAAGCTGGAAGGGTGGGGGAGGCGGAGACTTTCATGGGTGCTTCGGTGGTCCGTCTTTGTGGTGCGAAGACGGAGAAAAGACGTAAGAAAAGAGGAATGCAGGGACGAGGATGAAGAATAGCTGTTGTCATCGCAGAGTTGGGAGAGAGAGAGAGAGAGAGAGAGAGAGAGAGAGAGAGAGAGAGAGAGGCAAGTTGGAGTGCAGCTTCATGCTTTTGAAGGCCTCTCGGAGAACGAAAGCTTCTGGTGGAAGGGTAGCGGTCATGGCCGTACGACGCTTCCCTTGGCTCGAGGCGCAGCTTCATGGGAGCTTACGCTTAATTCGCTAGCTAGCTTCGAAATGCATGCATGTGGAACTCGCCTAGCTAGCTAGCTGGCTACCATATCTGCATGCCGGCCGTTAATTTCTTCTTCTTCTGGGTTAAATTAACTTGGGTGGAAGGCCTCCATTGATTCCTTTCAGCTTGCAATATATATATTAATTTAGAGTTTCAGTGTGGAGAACATGGATGAAGGGGAAAATCTCCTAAACCAGATCGAACGCATGGGCAAAATTAGATGTTGATTACAGTACTCCTATTAGATCTAACAGTTGATCACAGGATGCATGGGAAAAATCAAGAGGAGAGCTGCTACAGTTCTTTAACACAAGAATCAGATATATAGTCATAAAGAAAGTTTTGGATTATTATATATAAGTGAGATCGATGTGGGAAGAACAGAGGTCTATTTCAGCTAATTTAAGGGATGCATTTTGTAAATGTTGGAGTAGAAGTGTTCTGTTCGAAACCAACATTTATCGAATTTTAAAAAGATCCAGAAGAAATGGTTTGATCCTGTTATTTCTCGAACTAAGATATCCATGAATCGAGATCCTGATGTATATAAATACAAATGGTCCAATGGGAGCAAGAATTTCTAGAATATTTTGTTTCTGAACAGAAGAATCATTTTCAAGTAATGTAAGTAGTATTCAATCATTTATTAGATGATAGACTATTTGGGTCGAAATACTCTGGACTGATCATGAATACTTTATTCAAATATAGGGTGATAGCTATCAGAAATCTTTATGATCTCCAAAGCTATTAAAAAGGAAGAAAAGTATACACAAACAAAGCTTGCTATCCTTTGGCTACTTCAGTGAACTCAATCCTCACTCTCCACATCTACTATATATATATCATCCTGGCTTAGATCTCACGAAACTTCAAGGCTCCCAAATTTAACGACTATTATGGGAGCAAGTACATGCAAGCCCATTTCTAATTTGCAGGCTCCTAATTAAGCAATATCCTAACCAGGTTGGCACTCAAGTAGATCAACAAGATTACGAAGGGAATAGTCTAGAAATTTGAGCATTTCACCCAATAAAAGTTGAGATTTGCTACCTTGAAATCCACATCTTGAACAATCTTCAAGCTATGGAATATCAAGCAAGGGTCAGACAAGTTTTTGCGGCATTACATCGACTAGTTCTTAAGGCTATAACAACAATAACAATCAAGCCTTAATCCCACTAGGTCGGGTCGGCTACATGAATTCTTTATTTCCATTGTGCTCTATCAATTACCAATTTTTTATCTAAGTTTAAGTAACTATGATTATTTCTTATAGTTTCTTATCATGTCTTCTTTGGTCTCCTTCTTCCTCTTTGTACATAGACAAGATCTAATAACTTGATTTTTCTAATTAGAGTTTCAATCAGTCTATGATTTATATATTAAAATCATCTAAGTTGACTTTCTCTAAGTTTGTCCTCAATTGGTATAACACTAACTTTCTATCGGATATGCTCATTTCTCATTATATCTTTTCTTGTATATCTACATATTCACCTCAGCATTCTCATTTCTTCAATATTAATTTTATTTGTATATATATTTTTTCTTTGTAGATCAGCATTCAGCATCATATATCATCGTTGGTCTTAATATAGTTTTATAAAATTTACCGCTAATTCTGAATAGAATTTTTCTATCGCACAACACACCAAAAGATCAAAAACATAAGATAACACTAATGAGCAGTCAATGATGACATTCATGCACAAATTTGTCTCTAGTGATTTGCATGACTCCTCTGTGCGAAACATGCCAAAGCCACTAATAGAGGCATGAGCCAATGCAAAGAAAATTATCAACCTTGAAGACACCAATGCTGTAAAGAGCATTTATAAAGTTTCACAAAGAAAATGATCATCTCTTATGTATATGTGGAGTTACATCTTTCAGATTATATCATGTAATATTTCAGATATTAGTAATATTTAGTAAGAGACAGGATCACAGAAGGCAGCAGGCTGGCATAAATTGGTACTTGAATCATTGTCATTACATTGACAGCTCTATGTGTTATGAGTATAAATGATGGCTAGGCTCTCCATCTATATATGACTTGGTATTGCTTATGAATTCGAATTTCTTTAGTCTGTGCTAAGTAGAGTAGCTCACTGCTTATTATGCACATCCTTTATTTGTGTGTCAATTTGTAAGTTTTTTTGTGATTTATTTTTTAAAACTATGATGCTAGATAAAAAAAAAATTCACACGTCTTGGTTTAGTTTATAAATCAGGTGTAGTTATCACTTGTGTTACACTACGTACAATACTATGCCATCGTATCAAAACTAAAATACTAAAATTTAGTATTTTGATTTGGGATGTAAAATAAAGTTGATGTTTTTATTAAAAATTATTGAGTATGTGAAATAAAATAATATTTTTATATTAAAATTTATAAAAAATAATTAAAAATTTTATTTATTATTATTAATTTTTATATTAATATTATTTTGATCTTTATTTTAGTACTCACGCTAAATAAGACCTAAATGGTATGAAATCTACGCCCTCTGTTCAATCCCTCACGCAGGCAGCAAATATTTAAAAAAAAAAAAAAAACATACATGTTGCATATAATTCGTCAATTATCCAGAAAAGGAAAGAAGAGCGAGGAAGAAGAGACGGGGAAGACTTACTGGGGAAGGAAGGGAGAAAAAACAAACGCTGCTGCAAGTCTATCGATGATCTCAGTTCAACGATTAGAAAAAGAAAGGTTTGTCGAAAAGGATAGAGAAGGGAGGAGAGAGTAATTCGGCGAAAGTAAGGCAGGGGAGGAGACAGCAGAATTGGGTTTTTTGGAGCACGATGGGATTTTCTGGGGACAACCTCAAAGGGTTCATCTTGGCTCTTCTTTCAAGCGGATTCATCGGAGCTAGCTTCATAGTCAAGAAGAAGGGCTTGAGGAGGGCCGCCGCTGCTTCTGGCGTCCGCGCAGGTTTCATCTCTTCCTCTCCCTCTTCAGAATCTGTTTCTCTTGTTTCTACCTGTCTTTTGCGCATTCTCCACTTTTTTGATAAGCTTATGCAATAATGCGTGCAGGGTTTGGTGGGTATTCCTATCTGCTTGAGCCCCTGTGGTGGGCTGGGATGGTTACAAGTATGACCTTCAAATTTTTTATGGATATTCACAATTTGATCTGATTTGTTATCATCACGATCACAATATTCTTTTTTATTTGTCTTTCCATCTGTCAATCAAATATGTAGTTTTCTGGTTTCATTTATATCTAAAATTGCAAACAGAAATTTAAGCAATTGCAAGTACATATACGTGGCCTTAGGATTTATAGTTTCATTGGCATAGCCAATCTTGTCCTAATGTTTATTAGCTGGAAAGCCAGGGAAAGCCAGGGAATTGGAAAGCCAGAGAAATGGATAATCTGTGAGAAACATGGTGCCTGATAATTGCTGCATGTGTAGGTTCTTTGCTTTCTTAAGTTCCGCATCATGGCTAGTGATTCCAGTGTTCATGATTGTCAGCAGATAAACAAAATTTTTGTTTCTCTCTCTAGTTCTTTTAATTGAATTGTTTACGACCATATTTCTTTTGTTGGGTTTCATGTTATTCCTATTTGCATTTTGCAGTCATGTTTTTTGTTTTTCACAGTTTTCTTACTGAGAAGGGTTTAATGTGCAGTGATAGTGGGAGAGATTGCTAATTTTGTAGCATATGCATTTGCCCCTGCTGTTCTCGTTACTCCTCTTGGTGCATTGAGTATTATTGTCAGGCAAATATCTCTGCTAAGTTTTTGGTGAATTTAGCGAGGGGGCATTTGGTTTAATGTTATCTTAGTATTATGTTATATAATCTAGATGTTATGACATCTAAATATCATGATATTTAGATATCAGTTTTTGAGTAATAATTCTATACTTTTTTAAAAGATTATCATATATGTTATTAAATCAAATAATTTTTTTTCTAGATAATATGACATAACATTAAGACAACATTGAACCAAACGTCCTCCTAAATATATTGATGTGATTGCTTGATTTGGTTATTTTTGACATCTAAATCATATGTTACAGTGCTGTCTTGGCTCATTTTTTATTGAAAGAGAGGTTGCATAGTCTAGCAGTACTCGGTTGTGTGATGTGCATTGCTGGATCAGTGGTGATTGTTGTTCATGCTCCACAAGAGAGAACTATAACCTCTGTTCAGGAATTATGGCGTATGGCAACCCAAACATGTAAAAACATATCCGTTTCTACATCTATGTCATGTATTTATTTATTTATTTATTTTTTGATAATCACAGAGTGTTTCATTTTACTGTTTTTCAGCCTTTGTTCTGTATGTGGCTTCAGTTATCGTGTTGGTTTTTGTGCTGGTATTCCATTTTTCTCCACGCTATGGTCATTCCAATGTCTTGATTTTCACCGCCATTTGCTCTTTAATGGGCTCCCTTTCTGTAAGTTTTTGTTACTTGTTCTGCAAATTATTATTGACCTATTTTAGAAGTTAATTTCCACTAATGTACGCATCATTCTCATTGGAAACTTTTATGGAAGTGAAACTGTTTTCTTATATGTATGGCATATTTTATGCAGGTAATGAGCGTTAAAGCCCTGGGAACTTCACTAAAGTTGACTTTTGAGGGTAATAATCAGTTAATTTATCCGGAGACATGGTGCTTTATGCTTGTAGTGCTTACATGTGTGATCACTCAGATGAATTATCTGAACAAGGTTAGTTAATTGACGCTTCCTTGTTTGTTCTCTAGTTTAAAGATAAAATTAATTAAATCAATTATTTTCTCGTGAAAAAGAAATTTTTTTATTTTATGTCAAATTCTTCGAACCATACAAAAATTTCTCAAAATGGAAAGTTACCAAAGGCCACCTGCAAAACGCTTCTTATGGTCTTCAATGTGCTAATTCTTATAGAGTGTAATATGTTATGAATGTAAAGGCATGCATAACACAAAACTAAAATTTTGCACCTAGAAATAGTGGTGGCATCATGTTGAGTTTCATCTCAAACTTGAATTTTAACTCAGCATATGCTAAGCTTTACTTTTTAGTTTTGCACAGTCAATCCTAATCTTTGACATATGGGGTTGTGGAGTATGTCCTATGAATAGTGAAAGAGTAGTCTTCTCCCTATTTTTAAGAAAAATAGGATCTACAATATTGTGTTAATTAAAATGAGATAAAAATTGTTGGTCATACTATGAAGTTCTGAGAGAGTATTGAACATAGGTTAAGAAGAGATAGAAAGTGTCAAACCACCAATTTGATTTTATACCTAAACATAAAAAATGATTGACAAATCTACTACACATTTTCACGACAACACATGGTGCATATTTTTCCAATTGATATAGCTCTAATAGATAATTCTCGTGGAGTTAATCAAGAATTGTAATGAGGGTGTATATTTTTCGTGGATGATATTGTTCAAATATATAAGAGTTATGGAGTTAATTTGAAATTAAAATCTTAAAACCATAGACCTGAAATGACATGAATTATGTGGAATAAAGTCAATTCACATGCTTGTAGCTTTAATGATCCTGTTCATCTTTCCCGTTAAAGAAAAAAGAAGTAATAAGCTACCTTCAAGCTTTTTCAACCCGACAAATTGGCTTACTTGAGTTAGATTTGTGTTGTCCCATTTGGGGTTAGATTTAACCTGGGTCCAAGATAAGCTCAAGCTATTTTAACCAAAAATTTCTCATTGACATAATTTAAATTTCCATTGTGAATACCAAAAAATACATTACCCTGTAGAACTGCCACCTTCATGCAATTCCGTCTCCATGTAAGCAACTATGAGCCCACCACACATGCATAGTATTCATGACCATTGTAGATGCAATTAAGGCAATCCCATGAATGCTTGAAATTAATGTCAGTTCCAACTTCCTATCCCTTATCTTCCAAATGTAGCCCTCTTCTCTTGTTGCATGCCCACTGTCACGCCCCCAAATATCACGCAGTCTTCCTTTACGACATGCCATGGTATTTGGGGTGTGATGTCGTGATAAAAAGAACAACTAAGACATAGCTAGGAAAGTTTAAGTAATTAATAAACCGATAAATTGAATTAAACTTCTTTACTATCAAGGAAAATTCACAACCAGAGGTAGTCTAAAGCAAAGGAACATATTAAACTGCAATTAATTTAAATGTTTAGAGTTCAAAAGATGAAAATCAAATTCTAGCTTCCTAGAGTTGCTCTATCGCATTTTCCATTCCTTTGTGCTTCTTGTTGACTTGTAGTACCTGCCATAAAAATGGCCTCAGTCCAAAACAATATGAATTGAATAAGTAAATTCAACTAATAAGTTAAATACAATGCTTGCATACAATATTCAAATATTTTATTTTTTGATTAGAATACCGCAATAATACACTTTTATAATCAGTAATAGATTTAAGAACATTATTTTATATATATAGTGGCATAATAACAAGAACTTGTGTAAATAATTAAATAAATGCAATGCTACAAACATCATTAATTAATTTTTTCTTTTAATTTGAGCTCTTTTGTTTCTCAAATATAGCGTTCTGTCTAGTTCAGCCCTTGTAGCGAGATTGTCATCTCACAATAATCAGTTTCCCCTAGGCCTTAATTACATCTCTCACAGTCTTCTATGAGTCCCCTATGATCTCACACTCTTCTGAGTCCTTCCATCAAGTGAATTTTATCTGAGATTGTTCACACCATCAAGTGAATTTTTCTCAATTTTATTTTTGCAATTGAGGTAGATACTGTTATATCAAGATCCCAAACATCTAACTTTATCGAGTTGTCGTAATGAAGCTATTTAATTTCTTATATTTGCCTAATATATTATTTTCATGAGCAAGTTCGCAACTTGACAATGACCCATGGTAAGTCCTTTCTCAACTTACAATTTTATTTTAATAGCCCAAACATCTAACTTTACATTGAACTTATGAAGCTATTACATGTGTCAAATTCTCTTATATCTAAACACATGTAATAGACTCTTTATATATGTCTTGAATAATTTCAATGTAAACAGTGCAAACTTTTTTTTTTTTTAAACTCCCTAAAGCATTTCTCTTGGGATTTTATCAAAAGCTTTTTTTAAATCAATGGAAATCAAGTATAGATCTTTTTTTCTCTCCTTAAACATCTCCATTAAACCCCTCAATAAATGAATAGCTTTAGATCTGCCTAGCATAAAATCAAATTAGTTCTATGATATTCTAGTATTACAACATAATTTATACTCCATTATCTTCTCCTAAAGTTTTAAAGTATGACCTATTAATTTAACTCTATTATAATTAGCACAATATTGTACATAACTTTTATCTTATAAATAAGTCCCAATGTGCTCTTTCTCCATTCATTTGACATCTTTTTAGCCTTTAAAATCATATTAAATAATTTAGTAAGTAAAGAAACTTCATCTTCTGTATATTTCCAAACACCTATTAGAATATCATCTAGTTCTACTATTTTTCTACACTTTACCTTCTAAAGTCACTCTAACTTCAGTTTTACCTATATGCAAGATGTAAGAACAGTTTTTATTTTCTTTTTAGATGCTAAATTTAGTAAAATCAATCGTATTATCACTTGATGCAGTGGGACAAAGCACTCATCCCAAGCACCTGAAGCAGAAACAACCTAAAGAGATTCTACTTGTAGAAGTTTTACTATCTTACATCATTGCTACCTTGCTGTTCTATGCCATATTCAAAATAATTCAATTTCAAATCAAATGTTTTATGGCATAACGACATAAGGTAACCACGAAACATGCACTAATCCCTTCTTTCTCTTTCAACAGATTTCGGTCAGGAGAAGAAACAGTGCACAGACCAAACGAGTAAACTCGCCTATGGAATGATCCATCCAACCTACACACCATGCTTAGCCAGTTGGAGGATGATAACTCAGGTGACATCTATACAACCAATCACCTGCACACCTCTTCCTTTCTTAGCTATAGCTCCATACCTCAGGTTCTAAGAAGTTTTTTAGGTTTTGCATCCTAGTGACATCCACTTACCAAACTCATACGGATGTAAGATACCTAAACTTCCCCTGAGACTGTATGGTCTGGCTACGACGTCAAGTCCTATGAAGTTTCCTAGGTTTTGCGTCCTAGTGACATCCCCTGTTGGACTCACCACTCAACCAAGACATCTAAACTTTCCCATGAAACTGTATGGTCTGAGTTTGCATCCCATGTTGGACTCACCACTCAACCAAGACATCTAAACTTTCCCATGACACTGTATGGTCTGAGTTTGCATCCCATGTCCATCAAGCACTTATTCAACGGACATTGACTCCAACTGTGTCGTAGGTGCAAGCAATAGAAGGGCATTATGATCTTGCGCCTGGATTAGCCCCAAGAATTGGGGTAACCATGCAACTAAGACACCTGAACCTCTGTCTACCTAGTGTGAAGGAGATCCTCAATATCATCCCTTTCAAACACCATCACTGTAGAGACATCAACCCTAACCATCTGAGGTACAAACAGTGAGGGTGCCCCTAGGTTTTGTGTGTCACAAGCCACCTAGGGTTGAGAGTTTGGCTCGAAGATCAATAGTCGCTCGATGTTCGGATCGATATTTAGCTCGAATTGAGCTTGACTCGAATTATTGAGCCGAGCTACGAGCCAAGGTGTTGGATCAGATCGAATTGGTTTGATCTCTATTTTTTAAAAATATTAATAAAATATTCAATCATTTATTATAATTATTTATTACTTTTACAAACGTATATGCTAATTGTGGTTAGAATATCTGTTAGGTGACTTAGTAGACATAATTAATCTAATTTAAAATCCTAACAATTTTTTTTTAAAAAAAAATTTTACTTCATGAAGGGTTTAAGTTGGCTTGATTACGGCTCGAGTTAGCTCAAAGTTGAAATAAACCAGTTCGAACTTGAATCGAATTGATATGAACCGAGTTTGAGCCGTGCCCGACTTGACTCCAACTCGGATCGTTCTCACCCCTAATCCCACCCTACTCTTGTTAGTGGTGGGGTGTGATGGAAAAACATACACAAGGACGATAACATCAAACACCAAACAAACAATATCGAAGATCGATATTAGATAGTATATGGTTTTCATCAAAACACCATAGTTTTTTTTTAAATTAATACAAAAGATCATTTGAATACAATAAGTTCAGAGTAACAATATCAAATAATAGAACAACAAAACACACTAAGCCTCGTCCATCTTCTTGCCCTTGCTCTGTGCTTGTCTGGGTGAAAGAGTACTTGCCAACAAGGCATCAGTCCACTGAATCGACTGGGCAGACAAAACGCATACTAAAAAAAAATTATACAAGCATAACGATCATCTCATAATATTATCAAAATAAGTTACTTATTAGCCCTTAAACAGGTATTCAGAGGGAGACTCTCAAATGTCATTTACAATGATAATTTAACAAATTTTCCTTTTACAGACCTTGAAGCTCAATACCAATAGTTTGGCCATTTCCTACATGTCACAATGATTAATTTACAGCATCCCTCATTGGTTATGATGCTTAAGCTACAGCATCGCCTTTAACATCGAATACGATACTGTTCGATTGCTGATTTGGCCTTTCTCAATATCGACCACAGCATCACCCATAACATCGGATACGAAATTCCTCAGCATCGCTAATAACATCAGATACGATACTGCTTGATCCGTTGATTCGGCCTTAACATTGGCCACAGCACCGCCCATAATATCGGATACGACATACATCGGCCTATAACATCGGATATGACATACATCAGCCCAACATCGGATACGATATACATCAGACACGATACTACTTGATTCGCTGGTTTGATCTTTCCCAACATCGATTATGATGCTTAAGTTACGGCATCCCTCATAATATTTGATACAATACTCCCCAATCTCACTTATAATTACTTTCAGGTGAGGCGTAAGCAGAAGAAAAGAGAGGATATATATAACAATAGATAGAAGAGATTTTTCTACTAAACATCGGGGATGAAGTTTAAACCCACCTCGTCAACTAGCCCTGATTTCTCGGTGTATCATTATTCAGCCCAAATAAAATTGAATAGTTTTTAGCGACTACCCAAGATAGCACTGTGTCAAAGATCATTGCTAATCATACCCTCAGCGGTAGACTGAAGATCAGTAATATCATTGCCAATCATACCCTCAGCGGTAGACTGAAGATCAGTAATATCATTGCCAATCATACCCTTAGCAGTTGACTGGAGATCAGTAGCATCATTGCCAATCATACCCTCAATGGTAGATTGGAGATCAGTAGCATAATGTGAACAGCCCTCAACGACCATCACTTAAAATCATCATTGTTCAATTTGGGCAGACATGTATACCATGAGAAATCAGTATTTTAACTATTTTTTACATAATTTTTTAATTCAATTCACCTTCAACAAGTCCTCTTTACTTGATATTCTTGTTATCACCAATTCAATATATAGCCCAACAAGTAAAAATGACAGCAACTATAATATTTCTGCATTTAAACACAAGAGTATACTCATCTAAGTTTGAATCTTTAAAGAAATATTTTAGTAAAATAAAATCACTGTAAAGCATTCAGAATTCAAAAATTAACTTCACTTTCATACATTATCCAAGCATTCCAATTCATAAATAATATGCATTTTAATTTGCTTAAAATACTAGATTTAAGGCTTGAACTTCTAAATTTATATTTATGAGCTTTGCCTACCTTGTGTTAGCCATTCTAATCAGCTTTCAATAAAGATTTTTTTCCAGAATTCCCTCTTCCTCTGAATTTCTTCCTCTTTACTTTGGCTATTTGTCCAGCTCCAACCGACCAAAATAGAATGGAAGAGTGGGAAGAAAGCACAACCAAAATTCGATATTAATGATAATCTCCATTTTTCTTAATCTAAATATTTTCACTTACACCTTGCCACGTCATTAGACACATGACATTTAAACTTCCAGTTCTTCTACACGTGGCATGAAGGTCATGCCACTTGGCACAATTGAATATTAACCTCCAAAACTAACTCTTTAGGATATGGTTTACCGACTTAGCATACCGTTAATACCTGGATTCAACATTGAATCTCAGCTGTACACGTGACATTTGGAGGCTCACCACTTATCATCGTTCACGATATTTAACTAATCAGGCTTTGCTTTGCAATATCTAACCTCGCACATGATGTTTGGGCATCTGCACCTCCCAGTAGCGCTTCAGCCAAGTTATTAACCAAACTTTAAATTCTAAATAAATATACATTTAATTCAAATCGACAAGACAAAATACAAAAAGTTCACAACAAATACCCAGACATTATATTGTGTCTAGGTGAACCTCAACATCTATTGAGCTAGTGATGCGGAATAGGAAAAAAAAATTGCCAATGATAATTTATATTTATATTCAGCAAAATCGATTAGCAAATTATTTTAAGTAAGAGAAAAATATTTTCTAGATAATTTATATGATAAATAAGATTTTTGAATCCCGTAAATTAAGATATTTTAAAATTAAAATTAAATTGGATCGTATGATAAATAAGAATTTATCAACATAGATTAGGTCGTCAATTTAAATTCAATAAATCAGATCCGAGATTCAGGAATTTAGGACAGACGTCTCACAGTTAAATTCAACAGTAATTGACACACAAGAAATATCGGATCACACAATTAGAGCCAAATAAATAATCCAAGTCAAGCGAATAATTTGTATTGAAATCAAATAATCAGCTTAGTGGGTTTTAGGAAAGAATTTACCAGCGATTTGAATCAGAGAAGAGTCACTGACGATGTTTAACTGATCTGATCGAGGGCGACGCGCGGACAACGTGCAAACGGCGTGCGGGCGCGAGCACAGGCAAGCGGAGCAGGCGGGCACGCGGGCCGGCGCAGGCGGTCGCGCGGGCAGGCGTGCGGCGATGGGCGTAGCCAGCGGAGGAGTGGGGCGACCGGAGGAGCGATGGAGTTGCCGACGCTCGCCGATACTCGACGGGTCGGCTAGAGGGCTGAGATGCGAGCGATGTGGGCGAAGCAGCGGGCGGGTGATCAAAGCGGCGCGTGGGCCTAGCGGGCTTGCGCGCGGGCGCGCGTGCATCGTCGACGCTCGCCGGTGCTCGGCGGGCTGCCGGGAGGCAGAGCCGGAGTCAGAAGGGCGCGCGGGCGCAGGCGCTGGCGGACGCGGGCGATTTCCCCGAACGACAGAGAGAAAGAAGAGAAATTGAATATTAGGGCTGGGAATTACGTCAAGGGGCCTGGATTTTAGTTGAGCTGAAGAAAAAGAAAGTTTTTTTTTTTTTTTGAAAAGTGGATAACTAGGCTAATTTCAGGATTCTCACCAAAGGCTAACTCTACCCTTTCGTTCACCAGAATATCG
Organism: Apostasia shenzhenica; assembly: GCA_002786265.1. NCBI lineage: Eukaryota > Viridiplantae > Streptophyta > Magnoliopsida > Asparagales > Orchidaceae > Apostasia > Apostasia shenzhenica. Next base: position 4,329,712 of record KZ452001.1, read on the forward strand.
ACCCCTTAACTCGGATCTAGGCTCTGAGAAAACTCAAATATAATTTCATTTATCACAATACTCTATCTTTTATAATGCAACGCGACCTCTTTATATAGAGAGATCCCATGTAGAAAATTAAATGTAGAAAATAAAATACCAAATAAATAAAATTAAATATGAAACTAATTCTATTACAATAAAATAAAATCAGCTCCAAATGTGGTGAGTTTTCAAATCTTCCAGATATGCTCTGAATCAAATCAAATCAAATTTAAATAAAACTTATATGGAAATCTCTAATAGCTCTAATTAATTTAAATTTGAATTTTGATTCAGCACATAACGTCATCCTAGCCATCCGATTCGATGCTGATCTGTCTCCCCACCAATTCTCCCCATGTGGGAGGAACTCGACCCCGTCGAGTATGGGTCATGCGACTCGTGTGTCTCCGAGTGAGTCAAATCAACTGTAACAGCCTCCTGAAAAAGTAAAATTCTCCACCGAACCAAATATCACTGATAATTGAATTCTATTAAAATTACTTGCTCAACAAGTTTATTCAATTAGCTCTAAAATTATTGAGGTGGATTTTGGCTGTGGACTCTCGTGGGTAAAGCTACACTCAAAGGGAATAAAAGGCTATTGTTTCACTAGGTATTACTGTTGTGTCCTGATAACCGATAAATCTGAAATATTGAAAATATCAACTATTCCCATGATCTAATAATAATATTCAAACTTATTTAGTTGACCCAATTTAATAAAAATTTTAAAATAAATTAATTTAGAGATTTAATTATCTTAAAGTATCATAATAAAAATTTTTTTAGAAAATTTTTCTACACTTAATTATATTAGCTCACCATTAATTTTACTGATTTTATTTTTTTTATAATATATAAATAAAAAAAAAGAACTGACACATGCAATGAATTAAAACAAAATGCAAATACAAATACTGACTAGACTCAATCCTACAATATGAAAAGAAAATTAAATGTATGTTGACTTGATTGATGACCCTAGTAGTGCCTATTGAATAATTAATTATGATTATAGGCATATGAAGAATAGGTTAGAGTCACGAGAGATGCGGTTCCTAATAGGTGCCATAACGTTCTCTAGAAATATCTGGCGAATTTATAGCACACCAGTTAGATGCTCGCGTAGCCAACCACTCAGTTTTATGCACCATCTGTCTACATTGGTCTATAGGTGTCGAGCTTTTACTAAATCGAGGATATACATGCGTATACTTAACTAAATCAAATCTATTGACCTCAGAACGACCGTGACATATAATCATCTCAATATGATCGATAGTATTATCACCAAAATAAGATGATTTAGTAGCCTCTATCAAATCTATGATCTGCTCTTCTTTATGACTCAGCTCTATGACTGTTTTCTCAACTTGACTTTCAACTTCTATCTTATAGCTATCTTCTTTGTGCATTTCATCCTCATACTTTTCGTACACTTCGGCTAAATTAGGATCTACTATATAAATGGATATAGGTAAGAAATTAAGTTCCAATGCTTCAGGAAGAATGAAGGTCTCCATGGAAAACTCATTCAAAGCTTCTTTCACGAAGAAACTAGATTGATCACCTATAGTCTCAATAGGTCTGGCAATGAGAGTAGGAATCAGAGCAAATGGTACTAATCTAGGGTCATGTTGTTTATTAGATGTAGATATGCGGTCAAACCTTACGATAAGCTCGGTCAACATAGCTTCTAATTTGGGATCCATGAGAATAGGGAAGCTAGACCTAGTGGGCATATGCAAACAAAAATAAATATGCCTAAATGCACCCTATTTCAACCATGCTCTGATACCAAGTTGATACGGGACGGAAAAAAGATGCCAATGATAATATATATTTATATTCAGCAAAATTGATTAGCAAATTATTTTAATTAAGAGAAAAATATTTTCTAGATAATTTATATGATAAATAAGATTTTTGAATCTCGTAAATTAAGATATTTTAAAATTAAAATTAAATTTGATCGTATGATAAATAAAAATTTATAAATTTAGATTAGGTCGTTAATTTAAATTCAATAAATTAGATCCGAGATTTAGGAATTTAGGACAGACGTCTCACAGTTAAATTCAACAGTAATTAACACAAGAAATATCGGATCACACAATTAGAGCCAAATAAATAATCCAAGTTAAGCGAATAATTTGTGTTGAAATCAAATAATCAGCTTAGTGGGTTTTGGGAAAGAATTTACCAGCGATTTGAATCAGAGAAGAGTCACTGACGATGTTTAATTGATCTAATCGAGGGCGACGCGCGGACAACTTGCAAACCGCGTGCGGGCGCGAGCACAGGCAGGCGGGAGCAAGCGGGCACGCGGGCCGGCGCAGGCGGGCGCGCGGGCGTGCGGCGAGGGGCGTAGCCGGCGGAGGAGTGGGGCGACCGGAGGAGCGACGGAGTCGCCGGCGCTCGCCGATAGTCGGCGGGCCGGCTAGAGGGCTGAGATGCGAGCGACGTGGGCGAAGCAGCGGGCGAGTGATCAAAGCGGCGCGTGGGCGGCGCAGGCGGGCGCAGGAGGGTGCGTGAGCGGCGCAGGCAGGCGCGAGCGGGCAGCCGGGCGCGGGCGCGCGTGCATCGTCGACGCTCGCCGGTGGCCGGCGGGCTGCCGGGAGGCGGAGCCAAAGTCAGAGGGGCGCGCGGGCGCAGGTGCTGGCAGACACGGGCGATTTCCCCGAACGACAGAGAGAAAGAAGAGAAATTGAATATTAGGGCTGGGAAATTACGTCAAGGGGCTTGGATTTTAGTTGAGCTGAAGAAAAGGAAAGTTTTTTTTTTTTTTTGAAAAGTGGATAATTAGGCTAATTTGAGGATTCTCACCAAAGGCTAATCCTACCCTTTCCTTCACCAGAATATCGACCCCTTAACTCGGATCTAGGCTCTGAGAAAACTCAAATATAATTTCATTCATCATAATATTTTACAATGCAAGGCGACCTTTTTATATAGATAGATGTCATGTAGAAAATTAAATGCAGAAAATAAAATACCAAATAAATAAAAGCAAATATGGAACTAATTCTATTACAATAAAATAAAATCAGCTCCAAATGTGGTGAGTCTTCAAATCTTCCAGATATGCTCTGAATCAAATCAAATCAAATTTAAATAAAGCTAATATGGAAATCTCTAATAGCTCTAATTAATTTGAATTTAAATTTTGATTCAGCACATGACGTTATCCTAGCCATTCGATTCAATGCTGATCTATGTCCCCACCAGCTAGCCTTGCAGCTAAGACACCTGGATCCTTACCCACCTTACATAGACTAAACAGTTGATCTACTCTCCATCTGTATTGTCTGCACACGGGCTATTACTTGGCTAACTGTCTGAGGTACAAACAGTAAGGGAACCCCTAGGTTTTGTGTCTAGGCAAAACTCAACATCTGTTGAGCTAGCCATGCAGCTAAGACATGTGGATCCTTACCCACCTAACATGGACTAAACAGTTGATGTACTCCCCGTCAACATTGTCTGCCCATGGGCTATTACTTAGTTACTCTCGCTATGAATACCGCGAACGGCTAGTCTTCAGATTGCTTGGTCTAACTCCTTGCGTGCACCAAGCTTCATTCCTGCCCATAAGCATACACAAATGCAAAATACAATTATTTACCACAACGAAACATATACATAGAAAAATATTTCTTTTTTTATACATTTGAAAAAAAGAAATTTTTTACATTTACTACTATTAAAAGAAAATTACTAATACTAAATTATGATTAATGACAACCGGACAATTGTCCCTTTCAACTTCTCAATGTTCCCTGACTTTAGAATCACTATTTCATCCTTAGAGACGAACACAATGGCCTTCTCCAAATGCTGCTACTTACCATAACCTTACTTGATTTTGGAGGGGCTTCATTAGCGGTTTGGTTCATCACCATATCTAGGACCACTATCTGTGATGGTCCTCAAGCGATCTCAGCATAGGCTTCACAGGAGAGGGAATGGAGTTTGGGTCGATGCTTTCATCTCCCTGGAACCATAATTATAACAGTCACCTTCGGATTCCCTATGCCAATCCTTTCATCAAAAAGGATTGCTTCCTTCATTTTAACCTAATGATTCATTAATGATTGTAGCATATTTCCTTCAAAGATAGTTGGGAAAGAGGCCTCTATCTGATTAGTTGTTTGGGACAGAGTTGGCCGCTTTACTGTTGCATTGGTAAGGTTTCTTGCCTTTTCTCCAGTAGCACAGGACTTTTTTGAGACCTCCGATCCAACCTTAGAAACCCTACCCTACTATTTAGAAGTTTTCTCCTTTTCTCCCAAAAAACTGTCAGCATCACTAGCATATATTAAAAATCTTTGGCTATTTCCTCTCAAGTGACTTTGAAGGAGCAGCTGTCAGAGGCTTCGTCTCCTGTACGACAAAACTAGCAAGCTTTTCTCATCAATTCACCATAGTCTTTCGCTATCGATGGAAAAGCCTATTTGCCCTTTTTGGCTCTCTTTTGTGCAAATGAACAAGTGTAAAAGGTGAAGGGTTTCTCTCCATCATAGTCAACAACCTTTTAAAGGATACGCCAATTACACGTATCCACTAGCTATTCGTTTGTGACTAAAGTGGCCTACACAACGTATGCATTCTGTTATGAACTTTTCTCTCGATCCTTTACAATAATTCTCTCTTACAAATAAGACATGAGGATTGGTACAATGATAAAAGAGTGCCTCAATATAAATAAAATGATTTCTAACTCTCCCTGAAGTTAGAGCATAGATATTCTTCAGATTGAACTTGGCATAGAGCTCATAGAAATGTGAGGAACCCTAGGGCTTTTTAGGGTTCACCATCATCATGACCAACATCACTAGTGTCAATTAGTTTTCACCCAAAGAGACTAATTTAAAAACATCAAGGACATATTTCTTTTGAGAAAGAGGAACTCCCTTATTTCTATACTAGTATTGTATCCCTTGCAGAAAAAGCACAAAAGTTTTTATTCTTATTTTTTTAAAAGATAAATAAATAATAGTAAATATTATCAAATTGGAGATGATAAATAATAGATACATGATATTTTTTGTATTTTTAAATCTTTAACATTTTTGTAGATTTTAAGAAGTTGAAGAATATAAATAATAAATATATAAAAGGAAAAATTATTCAAAAATTTGTTAGATGTAAATATTTTTAAATTATGAAATGATTTGAAAGCAACTAGATCATATGCCTTGAATATCTAGAAAATTTACTACTTATATTTCTAATTGCGAAAAAATTTATTTAGATATCTTTTATTTATAGTTGATAATTCTATTATTTTACTTAAATTTAACCTCTTAATTTATCATAGATCAAATGTAACATGACTAATATCACATGAAAGAATATCATTTTGCAAACTTTTAATTTTATATTTTTATATTTAATGGTAAGTTGATATATTACTAAAAAATAAATTAAAAATAATTTAATTTGATTTAGATATTTAAACTCATTTATTTGAGGAGTAATTTTATAGTAAGAGCATAATATTTATAGCTGTCCAAAAAAAAAATTACATCTAAAAGTTAAAGATCCTTTTAATCTTTAAAATGCAAACCTAGTAAATCTACATTATTAGAATAACTTTTTTCTCCTGAGAATATCATTGCCATAGGATACAATGGTTTTTATGTTGATTACTAAGTTTTTATATATCTTTTGAATTTTAATTTTATGATATTGTTAAATGTTTGATATGACTATTGATAATTTCACTTGTTTAAATAAATTTTGAAAAAAATAACAAATTTTAAATGTGCTTTTCTTAATATTTTTAAATTATCTTTTATTTATAAAAACATTGAACAAATGTTTAATAATTTTAAAGAATAATAATTTTTAATTATTAGATTAACTATGCTTATAATTTATGTAAATTTTATGAAAATATTAAATTTGATGTACACGATATATAAAATAAATGAATTTTTTATACTATATATATAAAATAAATATTTAAATGAAAGAATAAAATTAAATATTAACATCGCTTCAATACGAAATGAAAAATTTATAGTCTGAAAATAAGGTGGATTAATTTTGGGGATAGAAGAGCATACTTTAGAGGTAATAATTCTAAAGGTAAAAGAAGGATAAATTTTTTAGAAGAAATTACTTTTAAAAAATTGATAAAAAAGGTTTATAGTAAAAACTAAATCATTAGAATACACTTTAAAACTTTTCAAGAAATATCTTAAAAAATAATTAAATTGTGAAAATTATTGTTTTAAAATATCAACTCGCTTCAAATTCAAAATTTGCTCATATTTTACTCGATTTGGGAATGAATTAATTTTATTTTTACGTAAAAATCAAATTTTTTGAAATGAAACTGTTCAACTTAAAGCCTACTTGATATATGAATAAATATGCATACTTACTATTTTTTTAAAATATATATTTAAAATTAAAGAAATGTATGAAGTTTAAAATATAAATGCATGATTAATTATAGGGGTATATAATTGAATTTATAATGTTATATAATTATATGAATGTAAAATATCAAAATTGTATTAAATAATTAGCATTTTAATAAAAAAAAAAGAGTATTAGTTGCTAGGTATATAAAATTTGCTCGTTATAAAAATTTTAATTTATTCAAATTAAACTAAAATCATAATTGAAAAGTTCTTTTTATAATTTCACAGTTAAGATTAGTGGCCACAATGTTATATTTGAAACTCGAAAGCTACTCAAAATGTGTATTTTATTCAATTTGGTTTTTTTGTGACTTAAAGTCAACTTGCGGATAATAAAAAGATTTAAAAAATTTATATATAATATATATTATGCATAAATAAACATTTGATATAGAAAAAATATTAAACTTTTAGCTTGATTTAACACTAGATTTAAAAATGAATAGATTTTTGTGGACTTAAAATCAATTTCAAACTCTAAAATTTCAAGTTTTAGTTGTGCTAAATCCGTTCAAACTTGACTTGTTATTAGCTTTAGTCAATGACTCACATTAATTAAAGAGGCGATTGATTCAATGTTGTCATGGTTATATATTATATAATCTAGATACTATAATATCTTTATGTTATTTTTTATATGATAATTTTATAAATTTTTATAATGCTATTTGTATATTTCATTAAATTAAATAATTTATTTTTTTAAAATAATATGACATAATTTTAAGATAACATTAAACCCCCAGTACCACCTAAAAGTAAACTTTTGGTCTTTAAATAATTTTTTTGAAATATTTTACATTATATTTAAAAGTATGATAATGAAAAAAATCAAAGTGTTATTAAAATTGATGATAATATTTTAGAAAGTTTTTTCTTATTATTTGGAATATTTTGGAAAGTCGAGTTCAGTTCTTTCCCATCATTAGAAAAAAAAAGAATTTTTAAGAAAAAAATATTGGGTAAGAGGCTTCAGAGAGTTGTATTATGCACATTTAGGAATTTAAAAGAGATTTTGCATCAAGTGATTGAGCTTTATTGGTGTCCCAATGGGTTCAAATGTTTTTTGTTGAAATTAGTAGAGGCATTTTGTGGACTTCAAAATTTAAACAGCTTGTACCAACTTTAATGATATAGTACAGATTTAATTTAACACCAAGAAAATATTTTGATTGTCTAAGGTCTTTTACAATAAAGGATTTTTCATGATGCCTTTAATCTTAGAAATTTTCATGTGATCACTCCTTGTCAATAAAATATCTTCCACATAAATAGCTAGAATCATAAATCCAGAAGAGGAATGTCGAAAGAAGTGGAATGATCTGGGAGGAGCTTCGCAAATTAACTTAAGCAGTAACTTTGTAAAGCTTATCAAATCAGGTTTTAGGTTCTATTTTTGGCCATAGATGTTTTTTCGAAGCTTGCATAATTTTTTATTTCCCTAAGTACCATACCTTGGAGATTGCTCCATATAGACAACCTCAAAAAGATTACTAATAAAGGAAAGCATTGCTAACAGCCATTTGCCTGCTTTTCAAAAAACATTCATTTACCCACTTTTCAAAAACATCCATTTGCCATGCTCCAGCCCTGATTAATGGCCATAGAAAATATTAAATGAACAAAATTTTGTTTGGCAGTTAGTGAGAGTTTAAAAATAATCTACACTATAGATTTGAGTATAGCCGTTAGCAATGAACCTTGTATCAATCAATTGACCAGTATGGATTTAGTTTCTCTGTAAACACCCAATGACAAGCAATAGGGTAAACTCTTGGAGGGCGTGGAACAAGATCCCAAATATGTCAATTAATAAGGGTCGATATGTTTGTATCTATTTCCTACTTCCATCTTGGATTAGAAAGAACCTCTTAATGTGCCCTATGAATAAAATTAGAGGATAGAGACAAGGCAAACTGTCGATAGGCAGGAGATAAATAGTCAGTACTCTGTTTACCTTTTCGAAGAGCAATATGGAGATCCAAGTCATTGGAAATACTTATACCTAGAAGTTTCACCACGCCCCTTTGCAATCTTGCTCATGGCTTTCTCCCCGTACGCATGCCCGCCAACCCAACCCTCCCTATCGTCCTTGTGTCGATCTCCTGAGCGAGCACGAATATTGCAAACCCCTCTCTTTCAGTTGGTGTTTCATCCTCATTTGATCCAAGAAGAAAATAAAGAATTCTCATAGAAACAATCTCACAGTCTTCTCATTAATCATTTTCTATAAGCAATTTGAGATGGTATCTCCAATTCTCGATTCCAAATCTTCTCTTTTTATTGGAACCTCTATAAAGTTTTATTGTTCCTACTCTTTACTTTAATCGAGGGCTTTCTAATTTCTCGCAAGCTCACATGATAGAATTGCTCATTTGGATTTTCCTTCTCCAAATCACACTGCTATAAAATTCTCAAAAGTCAAGCTTCGGATTATGCATCTCTAACAAGGATGCTAAACTGCTTGGAACTTTCTATTGCCTCCACTGTCACATTTTAGGATATTTCGAAATCCATGTGAAATTTACTTAGATCCACATACTTCTAAAGAGGTGATGTCTCTCGCATATGTTCAAGAGTACTGTGCCACCATGAAAGGGAAATGGGGTGAATTACTTCAGTATAGGCTATTCGCTTCATCCATCTGTTGGCACGAGGAAAATGATGAATTCTTAGTGGCAAAATTCTTTTTTTGGTCTTCATCCATCTCTCAAGTCTATCCTCTCTTAGTTGATAGTTGAACGTGTTGTCCCTAATATAGCTATTGCTCTCTCCTATGTACTCCGGGCTGTAGAGCTTTCGAGTGCTTCCTCCTTATTTACAAATCTTTTTGCTTATACTACAGCTACATATGGTGGTTGTGATCGCCATAGTCGTGGGGGTCAAACGGGTGACTATAGATGTGTTAAGAACTTTTTTCCATCATGCTCATACTGTAAGCACATTAATCATTTAGCAATCCGCTGTTGAGCGAAGTTTAATTATCCTAAGACAGCTCAACTTGCTACTTCTGATTCTTCTACACCTATTGGCATTTCTAACCATTAGTATCAGGATAGAGGACTATTATCTCCCAAAAAGACTATGATCGGTTTCTACTAGTTTTTTTTTCTACTTTGCATGTCGTTTCAACATCGAGGGTTTGCCTAAGATTTTTTTTTATTTCAGTTGGATTATATTCAGTTTTAATTTTATATTTTTTTTCATTAGTTATAAAGGTTTTGATTGAACACATTCAAGAAAAAGTTCCTTAATGTATTTTTTTTGTAGATAATGTTCTCATTGATAAAACTAGAGAAGATGCTAGGACAAAAGTTGAGTTACAGAGAAATTCATTAGAATCTAAAGGTTTTTGTCTTAGCAAATTAAAAATTGTATATATAAAATGTAAATTTAGTTTAGATAGAAGCACTTGTAGTAGTGATGTGACAATTGGTGATCAAGTTATCAGGAAGAGTGAACAACTTAGATATCTTAGATCAATCATATAAAATACTGTTGAAATAGATGATGGCGTTATTAATAGGATCCAAGTAGGATGGATAAAATAAAGGAATGCATTTAACGTATTGTGTGATAAAAAAATTTCACTCAAATCTAAAGGTAAATTTGAAAAGTTGTAAAGCCATCGATATTATATGATACTGAATACTGGCCTATAAAGTAGAAACAAACAAATAAGGTAGGTGTTATAGAAATGGAGATGCCAACGTGGATAAGCAAGTATACGCGAAAGGATAAGATGAGAAATTAGTGTCCGTGAGAAGGTTAGAGTGGCCTCAATTGAGGATAAGTTCAGAGAGTCGGCTTAGATTGTTTGGATATATAAATCGTAGGCCGATAGAAGCTCCAGGATGGAATGTTGGATTATTAGACATGACCAACTCCACTATTCAAATTAATGTTCAAAATTTATTTAAGACATGGCCAACCCCACTATTCTTGCCATGTCTTTATTTAGCTTTACAAATGTTCAAAATTAGACATGTAAAAAGAGAAAAAGAATAGCTAAATAAAGACATTTCACTCAAAATTAGACATGTAAAAAGAGAAAAAGAAAGGCTAAGAAAGACATGACAAAAACGTATAATGAATGTTCTTATATACTTGGAGCTAAATAATAATTTACTATTTAATAGAGTGCAATAGAAATAAAGAATTTATGTAGTCAACTCTATTTAGTAGGATAAAGGCTTAGTTATTGTTGTTGTATATAATGGTGACTATGATTATGGTGATGATGGAATTTAGGACTTCTTTGTATGGTTTATAAGATTTGTCTTGGAAGCTATTCATGACTTACTGAAAAAAATGTTTTAAAATTTCAAGAAAAAAATATTTTAATCACCCTTGTTGATTTTAATTGTCGGTACATGTTTTGGTGCAATTAATTAGGTTTCTTAGGATAAATTACATTAGGTTTAGAGAACTAGGGCTGCTTAAATCCTTGGGCCTGTTTGTTTAGCCATGTTAAAATTATATTTAATTTTAATCAAGCATATCACATCACACATAAAATTTCATATTAAAAATTAACTATATTTCACATCATATATATAATTCAAAATAAAATATTAACTTTATTTCATATCCTATACACATATCAAAATAATGACTAATTTATATTATATCTGCCACATATCCCACTATAATGACTAAGCTTATTTCATATCATTTACAACTTTCAATAAAAAATATCTCAATTCATTTGTTAAAATTAACCTTTGCGGATAAAGAAGGCCTAAAGTTTGTCCAAATAAATCTCTTTTACTTAATGTCTTTTCTACTTTATTGTATACAATGATAATATGCGTGATATGCAAATCCTGTTGATATCATGATGATTTTTCACTGTTTTACTTTGTAAATTAGGTTGGTGGCATGGCTAGCTCAATTTAACACAGCTAAGTACATAAGAATAACACTTCGGGGCCAGGGGTTTATAGGGTTTCATTCCCGGTTAGGTTTCCTATTTAGGTTTGTAGTAAAAAGGTATAGCTTAACCCCATATTTGGTGGTGGTTTCAGTTAAGCTCCACTGGGTTTGTCTAAATAGACGCCTTACAATGCACCCAAAGCTTAATTACGATTAGGTATTGGGACAGTGAAACTGACCTCTGTATAACCTTATTTTCATCGCCCTTTGGTAACCTTGTATTTTTTGATCTAATTTTTATAATATCAGACTTGGCTTTGATTATTTTAATATGCTTCTTATATTTAACTATGCTTTTCATTTATTTCAGGCTCTGGACACGTTTAACACTGCTATTGTATCCCCAATATACTATGTTATGTTTACAACCCTTACCATACTTGCAAGTGTAATAATGTTCAAGGTATGTTTATTTGCAAATTGACAGCTTATTCTTTGTCCATATGCCTCGTTCTTAAAAGTGTATCTCAATGTGAAGTCCTTGTTCATAATATTGTTCTGGCTTTTTATTATCATCCCTTCACTTGCATTCGTTAGATGTGTCGGTTTCAATTTTTTATGTTCACTTTAAGATGGATTATTTACAAATGAATGTGAAGTCCCTTGCCTTAAGCTTGCTCATATATGTGGATATTAACCGTTTCCCTGTCAGCTTGGAAGTGAAAGTTCGCCTGTGTAACACTTACATTCTGTCTTGTAATAAGTTTGATCTGCCTATAAGTTGTGATTCTTGGTAACTAGAATGCCTTCTTTACAAAACAAAAAGTCATTATGCAATTCTGTAGAATTTGTGCTTGGCAGTCACAGCTGAAGCATCTTTCTTGCTGATGCCTGTAATTTAAATAGCTAGAACCTGGTTTGATGCGGGACAGATGACTGATGATGCGGTTTAGGGATCAGCAATATT